>CP136892.1:4517500-4525000 GCA_034359265.1 Canna indica | reverse complement strand
ACCAGTTACTGATTCAATTATCCCAACCGACACCGGCTACTGGTTGAGCTCCTGGGGAAAGAAGAGAGGGAGCTCTCTAGCCAGGGTACGGAGCTCCGTAATATGTTGAGTCTTTTCTGCTTATCCGGGATTAGAAAAGGGCTAGACTTCTCTTGTAGGGGTCTCAAGGTTGAATTGAAAGTCACTGGTCAGTCCAACTGCACGAGTGAGGGGGCTCTAGGGAAGTCGGAATAAGAGAGCACTCATCTTGGGGTGGTACAAGGCGAAAGTCAAAATGACGTGCTGTCAAAGGTCACCGAGTCGTAAAGGGGAATAGGTAGTTTTTCGCATCCAACAACTGACAGAGTTTTGCGGAGAAGGTTTTTTTTGCGTAATAGCCGATCGTTCGATAACCCAGGACCTATATGACTATGACGTCACAACTAAAGAACTCCTATCATGAGAACCTTTGATGTGCTCAAGATCTCGAAGGCAACCAGAAAGCATTTGGAGAAAGCCCTTGCTCAAGTAGCCATAGAATGTGGAGAAGAGGAGGCATTCTTTTCCCAGCATTTGCTTCCTAAAGGAGATATACCAAGGACAGTGCTTCTAAAGCCCGGGGTGATCTCATTCTCTGCGCATGATTCGCTATTCCAAGGGCTGAAACATAGCAGACCCTTGTATGTCAAAATACGATTGGGGAACTACGAGTGAGAAGGGCATTAGTGGACACCGGTTCTTCTATCAATATCATTCCCGTCAAAAGACTTCCTTCCCTCAACCTGACTCGGCAGCACCTGACCCCAAACTTCTTTTTGGTGCATGGCTTAAAGAAGAACTCTGTCGCATGATCTTAAGAGAGCCTAGTTCCACAAGAGCGTTATCACGAGCCTTTAGGCGCCCTGTAAGATGCGCTATATCGACAAGGCGAGGAGAAAGCAGCCTAATGGGAATAGCTCCAAACCAAAGCAGCCCTCCATCTCGCATATAGAAATGGTTGACAGGCAGACCTATTCATGATATCGAATAGGAATGATTATTATCAGTGGATACAGATATGCCATGCTAGGATGAGCTAGGCTTTCAACAACATAATCCACCTGTAAAGCGGCTTCCCCCCAGTGCCATTGACTATTGCTACGGTCATCAACCGCAGCATTGAATTGAGACTTTCCACCTTGCTTTGTACTTGAACTACTTCTCCTCTGCCAGATCGATCTTCATTAAGAGGGTCAACCCAAGCTATTAGTAAGCTCTGCTTCCCTTTCGGCCTGGCCTCTCTTACTACTACCAATAGGGCATGGCCATCCCAGCGCTTCACTTATAGCTCTCTGGGCAACTTCGGCTGCCTCTTCCCTGCTCGCAACAAGCCTCTTTCTTCAGGTCTTGAGAAGTCTCATAGGTTTCGGTTCCGGGGTAGCAAGCGGTCTTCCTTGGGAGAATTTGATTATAGCAACTAGAACTCGACTCGAAGATTTGAGATAGCTAATCCCTAAGCAATCACTTAGCTGCAGTTAACCCTAGCCTTAAGCGCGCTCCGAAAGAAACTCACTTTATTTATTTGCAAAGAAGCATATATGCCTGACTTTTCAAGGAAGGGAGGTGGGTTTTGAAGCACTTCCCAGGAACAAGGCTGTTAATTCGGAATCAAAAGCGGGTGGTTGAAACAGTGTCTTGTCCGCGATTTCATTTACAATTCAGGATAAAGATAAACGGGAGATGTTGGTTCGACATCTGCGGATTTGATTGGTGGAGTCCGTTTTGAAGTCTCTGTCTCATCTAGAACGGACCTAGGGCTAGGTCTCTTGGAGCTTCTGGCGAGGAGCTCGTTGCTTTGAAGCCTACTCTTGTCTTGCTGGCTTTCAAGAGTTTGACCGATAAAGGACATGACTCGGGCATTTCAGCCCTCAAACACCTGCCTCGGTCGGGACTTTGAGTGCGTCTGGCTGGCTGGTAGTCCCTAGCCTTCACTCGTAGTTCTTTCCGCGAGTCAAAGCATTGATGATAAGCCTTTCTTCTTTTTACCTTTCTCCTACTGCTTGCCTAACAGAGCTTTTTCTCATCCTGTAATGGACCGCTCTTTTGACTCCTATTCTAGAATACCTGCTTTCGACCTTGTTTGATGTGAGTACAGTGCTTTAAGGAGAGGGAACATCCTCTCTAGCTGTCCTATCGCTCGACCTGGAGCCAGCTTTCCAATAAGGTATAGTCACCGAAGTGGTCAGGAATTACAGAGTTGGATCTGACCCAACCCATGCTGATATCGGACACAGCAATCAGTCTTTGGTCCCTTTAGGACATCTAATTATCCTAAACGGAAGAATCAAACTTCGTTTCGTCCCCATTCACATTATTCACAAAAGATATCGCTTTCGCATCCTTATTTCTCGTATAAATTTCCGTTCAAAGCCTTACCGCAATCAAGAGATTTTTGGGGTTTACCCATGCTCCTACTCCCAAGAACAGAAAGAAGCAGACCACCAGTTCCGGCTTCCGGCTAGACACGATGTGGTAGACTGAAGACCAAGCCAATCTATATCTAAAAAGTCATAGGTGCGGTAGACTGACAAGTTGGTCTTAGGGTTAACAACAATTACCGGATAAATATAGGCTTCCGCTAATAACAGTTGATCAGGCGCATGTGCAAATAGAACACCAATCAACTCATTCCAAAGCAAACCCCATTCCTTCAATCGGTTCTGAACATTCTTCCTGTCCGGGGTATCTTGCTCTTCTTCCTTAAGTGTTGAGGTCGGCTAGGAACGGGGTTCAATCGAGAAATGCGGTTCCTCCTATATTAGGGACCTAAGAAAATTAATCCACTCTATTGGAACGGAATTCATAGAGTCAGATTATTCATTCTTTCAATGATGCATATGGCATTTAGTCTATTGTGAGAAGAGTTTCGCTAACCTATCGCGCCTATTATATGAATTGGGTACTCAACAACCTTGTTGCCCTTCGGTTCATTCCTTTCGACTAGTGCTTCATCCACCTCTCCTTGCTAAGATCTTCTTTTTCTATACAAACTGGACTTTACCGCTTTAAAGAAGAACGGAAGTCAGTCGCCTTCTTTCATACTTTCCTGTTTAGTCGAGTAGTTTTAAACCTGGGCCTGCCGGGACAGGATTTACCTGGAATGGCGACTGTGCATGCGTTAGATATAGTGAACACTAGCTAACATAGTCTTTCTCTATCGTCGTGACCCGAACCAACGGAGAAGCTTCGCAACCTCACTCGAAGAAGAAGGCCTATAATAGGTATAGTTGGTACAGATCATCTTTCATTGACTCGGGATCGCAAAGAACACTTGAATGACCACTTCCCTTTCGCTTTCATGACACTGATTATTACATGGCGGAACTACCTGGCAAAGAGATTGGGAAAGCACTCCGCCTACTGAATTGATTCACTCAGTAAAATGAGGATGGCGATGATAAGCAACCAAGACTTTCCATTTCGCTTATGATACAATCTCAGAAAGCTTGCTTGATTTAGACTAGTTCGATCGGAAAGCGCATGAAATGACAAAGACGACTATAGGCGATTTCAGGTACTTATCTGAGTGACCATTTCCCTGTATCGAGATTGATCTTAAGATCCTGAAGATCTATCAGGTGCGAACATCTGAAAGTGATGGATCGAGGGATTGAGAAAAGCTGTCAATTGGACTAGCTGACCTAGTGACGATATTAAACAAGTCAAAGGCTTATACGACTCGTGCTTATCTTGCCATAGTTGAAGTAGCAGAAAGAGGAGAATACGATGATTCCTATTATGAAGGCGAATAAACGAAGCAACTCATTTTCTCTATCTCTTGCTCTCTTAAAGCAATCGTGGCGTCCCCTTCTCTTTAGCTTTCGTTTAGCGTCTCGATTGAACTCAGATTAGATAACAACTACACGAGTTAGCCACATTTTCCAGTGTGTTCCCTAGTAGGGGAGCACGAACATAGAGAAATTGACTGACTCTTCTTTTTGAAGAAAGATAGAACTTTTCCTTATATACATACACAATTGTCAGTCATAGGACTGAGACCGTTGTGAAGGATAGATCAAGTCATACCATCCCATTCGTGCTACCAACCGTCTGGCTCACCCGGAATGGCAGGAATGAGACCGCACTGCCCTCCATGACTCTCCGCAATCTCTCCAGGGGAAAGAATGAATTGCATGTGTGGTGCTTAAGCATAGTCCAATTTCCAATCACCTTTCAAACAGCAGTAGAAGGTTTCTTCGACCTCGAGCCATCACGCTTGGACCTGAAGAAGGGAATGGAACCGGAGAATAGGGCTTGTGACCATTAGTCTATGTCCTACCCTAGTTATAAAATCACTCTATCTCAGAGAAAAGGCAAAGAGGAAGTGCTTGCTGGTAGTAAGGGAACTCTCCTATCACAAGACGAGGGGCTTCCTCATTGAGAAATTCTAGGTTCACCGAAAGGGGAAGTCAGTTGGAACCCCGTACTGAAGCAAAGGACCTGTCTTAGTCAGCAAATCCAGGGTATGGTGGAATAGTCCCAGTTTGCGAAGTCTCGCCTCTCCTTGATTAAAGAGTAGTGGGTCAGGGAAGAAGCTAGCCATAGAGAGAAGTCCGGCTGTAAGCCCTTACTCGGGGGTCAATGATGTCGTTCACTTCTCACCTTCCAATTTCCATTGGGCCGTCAAAGGTCATTTTTTGGGGTTTAGGGCATTCTGACTTCTTTCCTTATACGGAGCAGTGAGCTTAGTACCGAAGCCTGTAATTGACGGCTGGAGGGAGGAGGGAGAAAATCATCAGTTTATGGCATATACGCTGAAGCCTCTGCCCAGCACTCGGATTAGCAATAGCTTACTAGACCAGGCCTGAACCACAGGAATAGACAGCCCTGAGTCAGGTGCACATCGTGACGTGACGTAAATGAGGATGGCGATGATAAGCAATCGAATAGTCAAGAAAAGAATGAAAACAAACCTCCCCTATTTGCTGATGGTTGGATTTCTGTTCGATACGGAATCAGTCCTAGATGGGCTCGGAAGAAGCCCCGGATTCTTTCATTAGATTAGTTGAAAAGGCTTGGGTTATGGCTATCTCCCAAGAGTGGGGAATTTACCTGGCGTATGAGAACCATAATCAAAGAAGCTATACGAAAAGACAGATTGCGTTCGCCTTCTTTCGTACTTATGGAGACTTATTCCGGTAAATCGAGGTCCTTCTCTGTTCCCATACGTGGATGTGGATTACTTGGACTTGTATTGGATTTGAGAAGTCTTGTTAGCGGCCTTGCCGTTGGATTCCTGCCTCAAGACTCTGTCACTGGGCCGGTCGTCTCCCAGGGTTCGGGTTCGCCCACTGCTTTCATAGATGTCGTGCTTTGTCACAGAGCTAATTGTAATGGATGCCTATTACGGTCTCCTGCTACAAAAGAAAGCATTCACCGACTGACTTACGTAATCGAGAATCCGGGAAGAGAAGCAGTGAAATCGTGTCATTCTTGAATTTGATCGGTCGATTCAATCTCCGTTCTCAACCACCGACGGAGCATAAAAACCAAACGAATAGCCTTCATGAACTCTCTCTTGCCTTGAATGCGGGTCTTGTGTGGTCACTCGCTGCCTTTCTGCTTTCAGACCGGACCCCCACTGATGCCTTAAGATCTTTACTCGTCGTCGTGAACCCTTTCTTCTCACTTAGTACTTGCTGCTGGAACTGCTCTAAACAACCGCTGCTTCTGCTTATGACTTTCTTCCTAAATTATCATTCTTGATGCTCGATCGTGTACTAGTACATCCCCTTTAGGTCTCCATTCCTCTGTCCGTGAGTGGTCTATTCCAATCCGTCGAAGTCTTCCTTCCAGTGGTCCTAAGAGCAGTAGGAGTCCGAGCCCGAGCCTTACATTGTTCGAAGTCAGGTGCAATCTCCTTTTTCATAGGATAGTGGTCTAAGCCGGCTGTTAGTGCACCTTCTCTTCCGCAGCGACCTTCTCCTCGACTCGGTATAAGGGCTTCAGATGGTTCTTTCCGGTTTAGCACTATAGGCTAAGTCCGCTATTCTGGCATTCATTCCTCAGGTGAAGTTAGTTGGTGGAATATCCCTACTGCCAAACCTAAAGAATAAGACTTCTATCGTTGAGGTCGGCCTTTGCTTCGAGTTAAATCGTATCAGCGCCTTCGCATCCTTCCTTTCCATTCTTCGAGTGCAGTTCCTTCTGGAGCCTTTTTTACTCCTACCGAAGTCCAGTGCTGACTTTTCTTCCCACCTTTGGTGAGCTGACCTTCTTGTGTCACGAGTGATGTCAAACCTCCTTCTTGTCTTCTATTCCGGGAAGTGGTATAATAGGCCCCCTAAGGGAAGCCGTTTTTCAGCTGTCCGAGCCTTCCATTGGTGTGAGTACGGCGCAATGCCAGTCATCGAATAAGCCTATCATCCTTGGCTTTAAGCCCAATCCTTCGATTCGTTCTTCAGTTCATGCTCCTTAGACCCTGCCTTTAGTGGGGCCTCTCCTTCTGTGTCTAGGATTCGTCCTTGAGGTGATGGTCCTTTCCCCTTGACTTTAGGGAACCCTTGGAATGGATAAAAAGTGTTCCGTGAGGAAAAAACCAAATCGATTTTTCCGGGTAAAGAGTCTCAAAAAGCAGAGGGAACCCTAGACCAATAAGATAAAGGTAGGTGGAATGGTTCTACACCAGTCAAAAGAGACCCTCGCTCTTCCCCACTTACTCCATCTGAGTTCCTTTGCCGGGGGTAGGCTTCATCACTTGGAAGAATGGACAGCTTTTTCCGATTGGATTGAGCGAATCTGAAAGCAAATGATTCAATTAAGACTTCGACTGAAGCAAGTAGGACATATACAAGAATGGATTTCCCCCTTTTCAAATAAGATAAAGGCTACGGGAATGACCGGAAGGACATCAAATTTGGAGAGCTAAGAGACTAGATGGAATCCTGTAGATTGATTCCCTTAGGGTCCACTGGGGGAGTCAAGCCCTACTAGGACTGGAAAGCTTCCAAGGCGGGAAGACTTATAACTAGCCAAAACTCAAGGAAAGCAAATGCCCCTGCTAGGACTAAGCAAGCGATAGGGGCAGAGACTTGACTTCGATCGCCTAAGCTAGGACGGATGTAGATTGAGGATTTTCCGACTTAAAAGCATTAGAACTCTCTTCCGATTGATTGTCTCGATTTCAGTGCCTTGGTTGTCCACCATGCCTACTTCTCTCCAATGCCTCGTTCAGTGGGGACCCTCTCCATCAATGCCCGGGAAGGGAACTATGAGAAAGGCACTTCAAGAATACATACATCTGGAGATAGGCCATTTAGATAGACCGATGGAAATAGCGGTTAATCCCGCAAACGTACGGGAAGCCGACTACATGGGTAGGGTGACATGCTGGACTTTCTCAATGTTGGAGCTCCACTGATTCGAGCATTCTAGCAATACACAGGCAGGGAATAGTCAACAGCAGTTTAAGGTTCTAGGGGCTCCACCAGGGCACGGGAACTCTTCAACTTCCCTCTTATACGTGAGCGACCCATAGACAAT
>CP136892.1:4207500-4512500 GCA_034359265.1 Canna indica | reverse complement strand
ATGAACTATTAATTATTTAATGAATATATATATATATATATATTGAATTTTATTAATATAAAATCTTATTAATTATTTTTAATTTTTTGAATCTTGTTAATTATGTGTGCTTAATTTCCAAATTTTCGATTCAAATTTATTATGCATACTGATTTTCCAAAACTTTGTGTCCACTTAATTATGCCTACTTAATTTTGAATTTTAATTTTTCATCCATAATTATGTCTAATTAATTTAAATTATAAATTTAAATTATTATAAATCAAATTTTTATTTATCTCGAATGTAAAATAATTTTGAATTTTATTTTTCCTCCATAATTATTATTACGCACCGCCTAAGTTTATCCCTAGTTAAGGGGCCTCACATAGAAGAAACGCAACCTACAACTAAACAACGATATACACAAGAATATCTCAACAAGAACAACTGAAATAATCAATTCAACAAAAAGTTCTTTAAACAAATGATCAACATCAATCTAAATATAGCTAAGAAAACATCTAAGCAGTGGATGATGTCTTCTCCTCCAGGACTCTAGCTACCCAACTCCAACTACAAATATTAATTATTTAATATTATTTTTAGGGGTGAGCATGGACCGGTTAACCGGTCCATTAGCCCAAAAAAAACTGGTCCATTAACTTCAGTTTTTCAAAACCATTAACCGTAAACCGGTCAATTAACTTCGGTTAACCGCTATTTCGGTTTCGGTTTTTTCGGTTCGGTTAACCGATAATTTTCGGTTAACTAATAAAAATTTTTAACCTACAAACATAATAATATTATGCAAATTATGGAGAAAAATTCAAACAAATACCGAATTCTTATTGGAAAAAAAAAAGTCAAACCACTTGAACGACGATGATGTTCTACAAAAACTAATATTTTTATTATTATTTTTTATCTTTTTTATATATTTTATAATATTTTAAGTCTTTTTTTATATTTTTTTATAATTTTCTGTATTTTTTTAATATTTTTTGTAATTTCTTAAAAAAAATTATAATTTATAAATCATTATTTAATATATATTATTAAAAATTAATAAATTATATCTAACCGGTCGGTTAACCGAAACCGGTGGACTTTTTACCTCTTGGACCGAAACCGAAAACCGGTTTTTCAAAAAATAAAAACCGAAATCGTAAAAACCGGTTCGGTTAACCGAAAATATCGGTTCGGTTTCGGACCGGTTTTTGGTTAACCGAAAAACTGGTTTTTTTTGCT
Organism: Canna indica; assembly: GCA_034359265.1. NCBI lineage: Eukaryota > Viridiplantae > Streptophyta > Magnoliopsida > Zingiberales > Cannaceae > Canna > Canna indica. Next base: position 4,511,270 of record CP136892.1, on the reverse strand, counting down.
CACCCCTAATTATTTTTATGGAACAATGTAATACAATTCACTATTAATTATTTAATGTGTGTGTGTGTGTATATATATATATATATATATATATATATATATATATATTATTTTCATTTTGTAGAAAAACACAACATTAATATATATATATATATATATATATATATTATTTTCATTTTGTAGAAAAACACAACATTAACAAATTCGGAACGTTCCGATCCCGGTCTCGTCTCAAAAAATTCGAGATGGGACAAAATCGGGATGCTTTATATTCAGGATCGGGACCGGGACGTATATTTGTGTCCCGACTCAAAATCGGGACGAGACTGGGACATACCAAATCCCAGCTTGTCCTGGCCCGAACTCACCCCTAATTATGCATGCTTAATTTGCTTAATTTTGAATTTTATTAATTTTTAAAATGCATATCAATTTTGAATTTTATTAATATCAAATCTTATTAATTATTTTTAAATTTTTGAATCTTGTTAATTATGTGTGCTTAATTTCCAAATTTTTGATTCAAATTTATTATGCCTACTAATTTTCCAAAACTTTGTGTCCATTTAATTATGCCTACTTAATTTTGAATTTTAATTTTTCCTCCATAATTATGTCTACTTAATTTAAATTATTATAAATCAATTTTTTAGTTATCTCGAATGTAAAATAATTTTGAATTTTATTTTCCCTCCATAATTATTATGCCTACGGGTGAGCACGGGTCGAGATGTCCTGGCCGTCTCGGTCCAGACCCACTCAAAAGTTCGGGTAAAATCCTCTCCCGATCCAAAATCGAGACAGGACCAGGACAAATATGTCCGTCCTCATTTTTAATCGGGACTGAACGAGGATGGCGTAAAAGATCAGGATTGTCCCTGCTCGGCTCGGCTTATGATGTAAATAATATTAATTATTTTTAATATTATTTTTATGGGACAACGTAATACAATGCACTATTAATTATTTAATGTGTGTGTGTGTGTATATATATATATATATATATATATATATATATATATATATATATATATATATATATATATATATATATATATATATATATATATATATATATTGTTTCCATTTTGTAGAAAAAACAACATTAACAAATTTGGAACGTCTCGATCACGGTCTCGTCTCAAAAAAATCGAGACATGACAAAATCGAGATGCTTCATATTCAGAATCGGGACCGAGATGCATATTTGTGTCTCGACTCAAAACCGGGATGAGACCAGGACATACCAAATCCCAGCATGTCTCGGCCCAAACTCGTCCCTAATTATGCATGCTTAACTTGCTTAATTTTGAATTTTAATTATTAATTTTCGAAATGCATATTGATTACAAATTTTATTAATTTTCAAATCTTATTTATTATTTTAAAACATTTTTAATCTTGTTATTTGTGTCTGCTTAATCTCCAAATTTTCGATTCAAATTTATTATGCCTACTTATCTTCCAAATTTTCGAGTCCATTTAATTATGCCCTGCTTAATTTCGAATTTTATTTTCGCTCCATAATTATGTGTGCTCAAGATTTTTCGAATCCATCCAAGCAACTCAAGTTTCGCTCATGCCAAATTTTCCAACGCCAAATCATAATAAGACGATACATTTTCATTTTCAAGTCAGCAACGGTAGTAGGCCGGGTCCAAGGACGAAAATTTAGTGAAAAATGAGGAAGGTTTGTCATATTCAATAGAGTCCCAGCCTTGAGTAGTGCACTCACATTTCGAGAATAGGTGACGATGTGTTTCGTTACCAATATTGCAAAGTAGACACAAGGGATCGACTTTGCTTCCACGAGCTAGAAGACGATCTTTCGTGAGCAGCCTCTAATTGTTAACTAGCCAATTCATAAGAGATATTTCTTTCGGACATGACTTATGCCTAACAAACTTGGCAGAAGGGTCAGAAATACCACAGAAGGTCAACAACTTATAGAGTGAACTGGTAGAAAAGTTACCGATGTTGTTCCATTTCCAAAGAATTTTGTTCTCTCCATCTAGATAAAGAAAAGGTTCAATGGTGTTGACTAGTCCGTTAATGGAGCTTAATGAGACAAAGTTGTTGAAATTGATGTTCCAACCAAGGATAGATCGTAGCTCATTAAAAGATTTGGACTCGCCCATGGTGTTGTACGAAGAGACCGCAACTACAAAAAGATCCGGAAATAAAAATGTTATTCTCATTATACTATTATTACAGGTTCGCAACGAAGAAAGCTAACATAAAATGGCTCACTCATACATTTGCACTACCATTAGAGATACAAACGAGCCAAGCCAAGCTTTGACTTGTTTGGGCTTGGCTTTTTAGACTTTAGTCAAGCTCAAGTATGAGCCGAAATTACAAAAATTAGTACAAGCTTTGTTCATCTTTTTTTTTTCTAGCTTGAGTCAAACTCGAGCTTCTTCATGAATGCAGCTCAACGAGCTTAATCGAGCTAGAGCTTAGCTTGTTTACATTACAAAACAAGTTTGAGCATAAAAAATAATGATCCAATGCATGAAAATACAACATAGATTTGAAAAATTTTGAACCAATCAAATGAAATTACACATATTACATATGTTTATATTAATTTAAATAAATTTGAGGCCGAATTTAATTGTCTGTGTAAAAATATTATATTTCCATGGCTTCAAAATAAACTAGTCGAGCTTATTAACAAGCTTGCATAAGACTCTTAACGAGTCGAGCTTTGCATTATTCAAACTCGAGCCATTTAGAAATCGAACCTAAAATTTATGTTCAAGCTCAACTTATTTAAATATTGAAACAAGCTCCAAGACGCTCACGAGGGGCTTAGTTCGTTTGCAGCTCTAGATACTATACATCTAGAGTACAAGTTTTTCATATTTTTGCTAGCAGTGTGTTACTGTGTTGCACTAGTCTACATCATTCAGACTAGTAATTTGCTAGAGATAAGCAAGATAATCCATCAAGTTCTTAGAAAAAATAGGATATCAAATAAACATGTTGCACAAAGGCCAAGATAGCCACTAGGTTACAAAGGAAATTGTGTTTGTCTTTTATGATGTCCTCAAACAAATGCAAATTCTCCAAGAGAGCATTGAAAATAAACATAATGCTTCAACAAGAAGCAAACATAGGAACCACAAACCAAGATAACTCTTTGCTGGGATCGCCAAACACGTAGCATCTTTAGAGGTGTCCGAGAAGAGGCGCCGATTTCTTTCGAACCAAACAAACCAACACCGCAAAGGGACACGCGCGAAAAAGGTGAACATGAGATTCCCTCCTCCCCTGACAGAGCAAGCAGGAAGCTGCTTAAGACTGCATGTTAGTGGGGTCATGCAATAAGCTGCCCCTTTTATCAAACTTCATATTTACACCACGAGACAAGGGGGTCGCCATTCTGCTCAACTCAAGTCAAATCAAACTAAAATTTCTCAGTTTGGTTCAGTTTGTAACAAAACAAGTGAACAACTATAATTGTTTTAAAATGAATCATTATTGATATTTTTGATAACATAATATAATGTAAAATAATAATAATAAAGTGTGGCTATTTGGATCAGTTAGGTTTAAAATTGAGAAATACATGAACTGAATCAAAGCTTATATATAGATTTTCGAAACTGAATAGAACCAAACTTTTAAATGAAGAAACCATGGTTTCATTTTGAGCAAAAATTTTGGACACCCCTACTTGAGACTCAACCCTACCATAAGCTAGAACTTTTTGATACCTTGAAGGCTTGAACATGACTCCCAAGGCATCAATAATGCTTTAAAACATTTTATGAATCAAAGGAAGCTTATTTCATGAAAGGAATGAATAAAAAGTTTTTTGAAATGATATTTTTTCCATCCTAGGGTTACGCTACTATATATTGAATTTATTGGCAACAAGATTTTTAATATCAGAAAAGGAATCTTCCCTGGAACTTTCAATTAGCATTAACATAGTCATCTTCTAAAAAGAGTAAAATTGCATAGTATTTTGGGACTGGTGCAGACTAAAGACTGATATGAGGTATGAGATGAAGATCAGACTGATGCATTGCTGTTAGAGTTGGGCTCAATTCTCTCCACAGAAACTAAACTTGACTTGGAGAATCTCATGAACCAATATGGAAGGACTTTCTGTCAAAAAAAATATGGAAGGACTCACAAAAATTGCAATTCTCAGAAAACTAATGAGCAGAACCAAAACATTATAATCATATGTATAAGTAAACATGTACAATAAGCGGTTTTCTTTCAGTTCCTCACACATGTTCATTGTCCACTAACCATTCATTGCCAAGTTAGTTATGGCACCAGCATTGACTCGAAGAACAGTTGGATCTTCTGATTCAAGAAGCATGAGAATAGCATCCAATCCTCCTTCCTCAACTATTCTCTCCTGATTTATATCTGCAAAATGTGTAGAGAAGAAATTGAATAGCATTGACTCGAAGAACAGTTGGATCTTCTGATTCAAGAAGCATGAGAATAGCATCCAATCCTCCTTCCTCAACTATTCTCTCCTGATTTATATCTGCAAAATGTGTAGAGAAGCAACTGAGACTGAGATAGAACAAATTGAATGTCTTTACTCAAATAATATTTAATCATAGAAATACAAATACATATGGTGATAGTCAAAATTTCATCAATTTGCTTTGAGATAACTGCTAAAAAAGAGACAGCTCAGGAATTGAACTTTCGACTTCCATTTAGAACTAGAAAAATCAGAAGAATTCAATGAATCTTTTAGTAGAAAAAGCTACCTAAAATTCAAGTTCTAGTGCTAATTAAACAATGATTACCTACACATGCAATGTCCTAATATCAGGTTTAGGTATATTTTTTCTTAAAAAACTTATGGGAATCAAAATATTAATTGATGAAGAAAATGAGAAATATATATCATATATGAGAAAAATGAAAAGAAGTTATATAAGATAAGAAACACAAAATAATGGATTGTTCTGATAGTTCTGAAGCAAGAAGATGAAGGATTGTTCAACTCAGATTGAAGTTGATCTACTTCTGCAACTCAGATGAACTCTAGAAGATGTTACACTCCCCACAAATGAATCTGATACCATTATATGCGCTGGACGAACGACTCTTGCTTCTTGACAAAATCAGCCTACAACATGCTAAACTTTCAAGGAATATTGGATTTCAAAGCACCCTTCATTTGGGACTCAAAGCTACCTGCTAAACTTTCTACTCTTGAGTGGATCGCAACCAAGAGAAGATTAAAGACCAAGGACAGACTTATAGCGATTGGAGTAAATGTTGACGAGGTTTGTGTTCTTTGCAATGTTGACATGGAGACACATGATCATCTTTTTTGCAATTGCCGCTTCGCAATACTGGTTGGAATCTCTTACTTCGATTTCTAAATCGAAGTTGGCTTCCGTTGGACTTTCAACCTTGGCTCAACACAGTTGCACCTCCCTCAAGATCATGTTGTTACAGCCTGATTGTTGTCTGGAAGTATTTTTTGTGGAGAGAAAGAAATGCTAGAGTTTTCGATGATTCCAAGAAAGTCTTGCGAGTTGTAGTTAATGAAGCTGTCTTTGATCACAAGGTTTTGCTTGTGACTTCTTTGCTTTTGTCTACTTTTGTCTACTTGTTGTAGGTATATTTCAGCTCCTTAGGCGCTCTTCCTGTACTTTTTCTTGTTCTTTTTTTCTTTTGTTTAGGTTTTCTCCCCTTCCCCTATTGTTTCTTGTATTACTCATACCTCTTGATCTAATACAAGAATCGATTTCTTTCAAAAAAAGAAGATGAAGGCAACCACTACCTCCGAATTAATATTCCTTCCTCTGTTGGATCTTCTGATGATTGAAGAAGCATGAGAAGAGCATCCAATCCTCCTTCCTCAACTATTCTATCCTGATTTATATCTGCAAAATGTGAAGAGAATCAACTGAAACTGACATAGAACAAATTGAATGTCTTTACTCAAAGAATATTTAATCATAGAAATACAAATACAAATGGTGATAGTCAAAATTTCATCAATTTGGTTTGAGATAACAGCTAAAAAAGAGACAGCTCAGGAATTGAACTTTCGACTTCCATTTAGTGCTAGAGAAACTAGTAAAATCAGAATTCAATGAATCTATTAGTAGAAAAAGCTACCTAAAATTCAAGTTCTAGTGCTAATTAAACAATGATTACCTATGCAATGTCCTAACATCAGGTTCAGGTATATTTTTTCTTAAAGAAGAACTTATGGAAATCAAAGATTAATTGATGAAGAAAATGAGAAATATATATCATATATGAGATAAATGAAAAGAAGTTATAAATGAAGATCAGAAGATAAGAAACACAAATAATGGATTGTTCTGATAGTTCTGAAACAAGAAGATGAAGGCAACCACTACCTTGGAATTAACTATACTGCCCACCCCCCCTCTCCCCAACCAACCAATACAGAGTAGAGATCCAATCTACCCAGGCCAGGTAAATAGCCCAGATATTTAATTACAAATTATCACATCAAGATATAATTTGTCTTGGGTTTCTATGTGGATTAGAAGCAATCAAGCATATGCTAGGCGTTCCAAATTGCATTACAATGTGTTCCACATTGCTTTCACCAAACAATAAAGGAGCTCTTTGATCTAGTAAATGTTTTCAAATTATTGACCACATCATCATAACCCAAGCATTCATCAATTCTCACAAAGAGATATATAGTGTCAACTAGAGTATGTAAAGTTTTGGACAGGGATGTTTCAGAAATATTCTTATGCACCGCTAATATGCAGAAAGCTAGCAACTTATTAGCAAAGATTTGTTAGTGGTACAGTTTCACAAACCTGTAAGTAGGATATTGCCACAATGTTAAAGCTAGACGACATATTAGCAAAGATGTCCTCCAAAGCTCTAACCATAATACCACGTTCAGATGGGTCATCTTTCCCAATTCGGCTAATGGTGTAAGTTTTGCCTATACCTGTTTGACAGTCCCATTATACCCACCTAAAACACTCTGCAAAAATATATCAATGCAGAGAATGTAGTGAAAAAACCCATCCAAAAAAGTTCAAAATTAATAGAATAGGCATTTTTTTTGCAAATTTTAGATCAGCCATATGATCTACAGTTCTAATTCATCAATTGAACCAACTGTAGCAATGTAAGCCATATTTTTTAAAAAATAAAGGAAAAATTACTGGTATCTTACAAGATAAAGCAATGTGACCAAGAATTTATCAGAGCACAAAGATATTAGCTCAAACATTCATTCATTTGTCAAATTACTGCTCCAAATGAAACTAAATAACTCAAGCTCCTGAGGTTTCTTGACTCTCTTATATTGGAATCCGTGTTGATCCTTTTTCTGAAAATTATGATTCTCTCATTGCACAGTCGTAATTTGGCAAATGAATCCAGGTTTCATTTGGAGCAGTAATTTCACAAATAAAATAGCTATTTAAGTTTTAGTTGTTTCCCTACAAAAGATACAATACAAGATCTACTGGTTCCCTATACTGTGAAGCGGCAAGGATGGTGAATTTTGAAGCTTCATAAAACATAACATTGATTAAGACAGTAAAATACAAACAAAACAAACCAGATACAATGCAGACTGAATTACTGAACACTGAAAAAGAGAAGGCATCTAAGTCAAAATTCACAGAGGAAACTTTGATGAAACAATATGGAGGTCATAAATTAGGCACAACTTTTAACAAAGACTCTTCTATTTGATTCTAGTGGACCAAAAGAACACATAAGGATAATTCAGAAACAAAAGGTAAAAAATAGCACCTCCAAATGAATCACGCAGAAGCCTTGTGAGTTTGGAGTCTCTTGTTGGTATATAAGAACTGTTCTCAGCTAGTACATTAATGCATTTTCCCAAGGAAGTACATGAAATATTAATAAATTTAGTCTCCTCAAGCATGTGGCCTTCAATTCCTGCAAAATTGATCTAAATAGTGAAGAAATGTGAAGTAACCTGCTATTGTTGTTGGGATTTTTCAGAACTTATAATGATCATGTTGAGAGGAGGGATTATGTTAATGATATAATATGGATTTAGGGTTTTCTCTATTTACAGATCAGACCAAAATACTCTGGATTCTGGAGTATAACCTACATCACAATGGCTCATACTTATCATAAAATCACTTTTATTTAAACTAGAGAATTTATGTAAGAAATATGACTGAGCTGCAGCATTAACCCAGATGAAGATAACCATTGATAAAGTGCTTAGTTCATTTTTCCTGATTTCTTAGGTGTTCCTCAAAGTTTCTTCCAACTGAAGACACATGTTATATTTGTAGCATTTAATGGAAGTTTTATCATCACCTCAACCTTCCAGAATTTCAAATTTGCGCTAAATTGATACAAAAAACATAATTATCAAGATGGTGTGAGCACAGAGCACTAAACAGCGGTGGGAAATTCAAACCGATGGAAAGTAATCTTTCAAGCCATGGAGCTTACAGGGTGGAACGAAAGCACCTTGCTTATCAGTAACACATCATACCAATATAAGCAAGATCAACAATTAACAACTTGCTTTTTGAAATGTATGGTACATGATGAGAAGTTAGATCATTTCCATTAGTCAAGGAGGAGACATCAGTGGACCTAGATACATGTCAAACAGCAAATACTTAGGCAGCTTAGGCAGAACAATCTATTGTAAAATATTGACAAGGACAATTAAAATGTTCAAACTATAAAATCAGCAAATACTTCTCTGGTGCTAGCAAATCTTGTATTGATTCTAGATACAACTAAAGGAAAATAACAGGAGTAAGGCAATTGCACTTGCACCAAGTAAAAAAAAAAAGAAGAAAAAATTGTGTAATGACTGGGTGCCAAATTGCATTACAAAGTGTTCCATATTGCTTTCACCTAACAATAAAGGAGCACTTTGATCTGCAAATAGTAAATGTTTTCGAACTATATGACGACATCATCTTAACCCAAGCACTCATCAATTCTCACAAACAAATATATAGTGTCAACTAGAGTATGTGAAGTATTGGACAGTGATGTTTCAGGTTTTCTCTATTTACAGATCAGACCAAAATACTCTGGATTCTGGAGTATAACCTACATCACAATGGCTCATACTAATCATAAAATCACTTTTATTTAAACTAGAGAGTTTATGTAAGAAATATGACTGAGCTACAGCATTAACCCAGATGAAGATAACCATTGATAAAGTGCTTAGTTCATTTTTCCTGATTTCTTTAGGTGTTCCTCAAAGTTTCTTCCAACTGAAGACACATGTTATATTTGTAGCATTTAATGGAAGTTTTATCATCACCTCAACCTTCCAGAATTTCAAATTTGCGCTAAATTGATACAAAAAACATAATTATCAAGATGGTGTGAGCACAGAGCACTAAACAGCGGTGGGAAATTCAAACCGACAGAAAGTAATCTTTCAAGCCATGGAGCTTGCAGGGTGGAACGAAAGCACCTTGCTTATCAGTAATTCCAACATAAGTACAAAGTTTAGCATACATTGACCAAGATGTGCACCTGCAACATATATAGAGCCAGTCAAGCAAGAATCTTGAGTTTGCAAGACTAGAATAAAACAATCTATTAATTTATTGTAATTATTGTAGAGTTCGTGATTTAAGCCAAGTTCAAGGTAAAACAAGAAGAGGTTCTTTGGTTGCATTTGGCATCATCACAAATTTGAAAATGCATAAGACCCATGTCATTTCTATCATTGCCATCATTTGTATCATAATATCACTCACGATGGATGGTAAGAAGATAAAATGTAACACATCATACCAATATAAGCAAGATCAACAATTAACAACTTGCTTTTTGAAATGTATGGTACGATGAGAAGTTAGATCATTCCCATTAGTCAAGGAGGAGACATCAGTGGACCTAGATACATGTCAAACAGCAAAAACTTAGGCAGCTTAGGCAGAACAATCTATTGTAAAATATTGACAAGGACAATTAAAATGTTCAAACTATAAAATCAGCAAATACTTCTCTGGTGCTAGCAAATCTTGTATTGATTCTAGATACAACTAAAGGAAAATAACAGGAGTAAGGCAATTGCACATTTGCACTTGCACCAAGTAAAAAAAAAAAGAAGAAAAAATTGTGTAATGACTGGGTGCCAAATTGCATTACATTCCATATTGATAATAAAACTAAAGTAAATAAAAACCCTGAAGAAACATATTCAGGTCCAATCAAAAGATGGTAGACAAACACAAGTTACTAAGAGCAGCTCCTCAGGAAGGTAGCAGCTGCAATAGCTGTCGACTGGTAGGAGGAAGACTTAAAAAGTTTTAATTCATCGCACCCTATCGCAGCCCGCATCATAAAGTTTTAACGACTCAAACAAAAAGACTAACAAGCAAACCTTTCACAATGAAATCTCATCCATCCACACAAATTTATAATTACTTAGATGCAAACTCAGAGTACAAGATGCAAAGGCTAAAAAGTTTTAAGCACACATACAAATTTCAAAAAGAATCATTGCACAAAAGAAACATCTACCAAGCAATGCCATAAGTCGAAAACTAGGAGACTTTACTTATTAATTTAGCACCTTTTGATTTTCCTAGATCGTTTGCTCAACCTTTTGACGCGAGGACATACATTTGTGATGCATGCACCCGGTTACTCAGTTGGCTTATTTGAATCTAAGTTCCTTGCCTAGAATGTCATACAACCTTTTGACGCGAGGACATACATTGGTGATGCATGTGCCCGGTTACTTAGTTGATCACAACTCTAGGTGGCTACTAGCTCTACTCATGATCTTTGGTGATCAGCGGAGTACTAGTGCTCTTTTTTTCTTTTCTTTTCTTTTTCTCCTTTTTCTTTCACACTTGAGGCATAACAAGGTAAAGTTCCTACTGTGCAAGATAAAACTAAGCATGCAGGGTTGTATCAAAGTTTATTGCATCTTGAAATCTGAGAGTTCATCAAGAGATTGTCATATATCATGTGGAGAGATGAAAAATGACATATTCAAGTCAGCTCCCTATTATAATTCAGTTCAGGCATCAAGACACAATGATTTGGGCTTTTCAAAAATATAAATGAACCTTTCAAGATTAATATCGAGTTCCAGGACAAGATTCAAAAACTTATCAAAAGTGTGCAAAACAATGACCTTCTAATGAAAATAAATTTCCAGCTATCTACAAAAAGTCATGATTGAGCAAAATGAAGATGTCATGCAAAATAAATCCCAATGTTTAGTGGTGGAAAGGAAGCATTTCCAAACCATCAAGCAGTGAGAACAATATTAAAATAAGTGCTGATGTGATTCCTTGTCGTCATAGCACAATACAGGATTTGGCTATACACTTGGAGCTGCAATCTAGGCTGAGATTGAAGCTCTTCGTGACAAACCACAGATGAGGAATTTGTACAAAAGGAACAAGTGTTTATGCAATTTCATCTTTATCATAGCTAAGTGGAAATCTCATCATGGCAAATGTAAGGTGATACATTTGAGGCTGTGAGAATGTTTACTGGCTTTGTGATGGCCTAAGTGTCATTGTTGTGCTCTGAATGTTTTTCAATTTCACTATGTTTTCTTACCTTTCTTCTCTCCCTACCACTACCTGTAATCACTTCATAACTCTTGAATGAATGCAGGTATGAGAACTGATAAAAAAAAAATTGTAAGGTGATACATTCAGTCAAGTGATTTCATCGGAGGTGGATACATTCAGTCAAGTTCATCTGCCCAAGGACTCCACCAAAGAACACAAATATCAATGAGAACTATCTTCCAAATTTTGCAGTACATCTGCCAAAGGACCCCACCAAAGAACAAAAAAATCAATGAGAACTATCTAGTAAATTTTGCAGTACATCGGCCGGGTTTTTTTTTTTTTTTTTTTTTTTTTCGTGACATACCGCCCGGTATCGCCCATACCGGGCGGTATGAGCCATATACCGCCCATACCGGGCGGTATATGGCATCATACCGTCATATACCGCCCGGTATACACAATATACCCGGTTTTTTCAAATACCGGGTATATCGTATACCGGAAAGGCGGAAACCTAAAAAACCGCTAAATACCGGACTTACCGTACCGTACCGACCGAGATTTTAAACCAGACTCTACCAAATATCAAAAAAATTAATGAGAACTATCTTCTAAATTTTGCAGTACATCTGCCAAAAGACTCTACCAAAGAACAAAAAAATCAATGAGAACTATCATCTAAATTATTCTTTTAAAAAAAAACTTACACTTCTAGTCCAGAGAGGACTCCAGCATAATCCACTTCATTTCCTTGCTTGAAGAAGTAGTCCTTCATCCTCAAAAATGTTTGGCATGTAAGAAGACTATCTGAACCTGCCTGATGGCTTTGCCCTACCATTCGACCAACCTTCAGCAGGCGGGCGAGTTGTTCCAAGCCTCCGTACAAGCCATTGCAGTACCTCATCAACCGCTCAACGTCAAAGAACTTAGCACCGAAGAAGAATCTGACCAGATACATGAACTTTTCCAAGGTTTCAGGTAAGGGACTGGAAGTAATGATCTTTAGGAGGAAGGCAAAGTCATTTGCCCCATGGAAGGTGACCCAGGTCACCCCCTCATTGCATAATAGCCCAGAAGATAGCATGAGATCAGCAAAGACGCCGGAGTCGATCCCCCGACGGTGGTTGAAATCCCGGAAATTGAATTCCCACAGGTAACCAACCTCGTCGCGAGTGCCTAGGTCAGGGAGATTTCCGTCCTTGTCAAAGAATGTCAGCCCCACCTGTTTCAGGTGGAGGGTGTTGACGTTGATATTGATGTAGTGGTAGCGGTCAGCCAATGATTGATGGAAGAAGTGCTTTTTGTCACGGAAAATGAAGGCGGGGAACTCAGTGTCCATGGCGACGAAGGGATACCGCTGGATGACATCGCTGAATAAGGCGAATTCGGCAACCAAATTGTCCGACCACACTTGGCGCACCTCGAACCGTACCGGCATGGTGGTGGAGGCGGAGAGCGAGCGAGCAAGAATGCAGGGAGGTGGTTAAAGATCGGGTGGAGACGACCGGAGAGAGCTGTAGACGACGATCGGAGAGGACGGTTGCTCAAAGGGCGATCAGCAGAGCTGTAGACGACGATCGGAAAGAGGCGGGATGTACTTATTATTGGGTAGGACTCCAAAGAAATTGGAGCACGGTCGCTAAAAGAGGCGCCCAATTCCAAAAGAAAAAGCTGTAAATTTCGAATTTCCAAGAGCAGATCTTTAGCCGAAAATATAACACTACACTATGCTTCACCAATCACCGCATTTCTTTTAAGTAAAGTATAAAATAACATGCTACATTTTATACATTTTTTTAATCAAATAACCACTACAATTATTTAAGTAATTATACTTTCTACGTTAATAAAAGATTTTATTAATCAAATAACTACTGCACTTATTTAAGTAACATGCTACATTTTATACATTTTTTTTAAGTAATTATACTTCCTTATTAATAAGTGTTTAAATATTCGGTTAACCGATTTGCTTATTTCAAATTTTTATTGTTTAAATCTTCGATTTTTTTATTTTTGTTTTTGAGTCTCGGTTAAATATTAGTTCTCGTATTAACTGGTTCATATATTTAACATTTTAATTTTTACACCTGTAATTTTTTTCTTTTAATATTTTCTATATAATATTTATCTTATATATTATATAAAACAGAGTTCCGGATACGTAGACACGTGTCACTTCCACATGGCACTACTTCCCCTCCATTTTATTTTTTATGTTCGCTTAATTTTTAAATTTTCAAATCCATTTAATTATGTTCATTATTTTCAAATTTTATTTTCCTCCATAATTATGTATGCGGCTTAATTTGCTTAATTTCAAATTTTACTAATTTTCAAAATGCATATTAATTTTGAATCCTATTAATTATTTTTGAATTTTTTAATCTTATTAATTATGTTTGGTTTATTTATAATTTTTCAAATCAAATTTATTGTGCCTACTTAATATCCAAAATTTTGAATCATTTAATTATGTCTGCTTAATTTTGAATTTTTTTTCTTCCATAATTATGCCTAGGGATGAGCACGGGTCGGAACTTCCTGGCCATCTCAGTCCGGTCCGACCCAAAAGTTAGGGAAAACTTTCGTCCCGATCCAAAATCGAGATAGGACCACGACAAATATGTTCGTCCTCATTTTTAATCGGGACGAGAACAGGGATTGTCCCGGCTTGGCTCGGCTTATGATCTAAATAATATTAATTATTTAATATTATTTTTATGGGACAACGTAATACAATGCAGTATTAATTATTTAATGTGTGTATATCATTTTGTAGAAAAAACAATATTAACACATTTTGGAATGTCTCGATCCCGGTCCCATCTCAAAAAACATCAAGATAGGACAAAATCAACTAATTTCAAAATCGGAACATGACCGGGATGACATAAAAAATCGGGATTGTCCCCACTCGGCTTGGTTTATGATCTAAAAATTATTAATTATTTAATATTGTTTTTGTGGGACAACGTAATACAATGCACTAATAATTATTTAATGTATATATATATATATAATTTCCATTTTGTAGAAAAAACAACATTAACAAATTCGGAACGTTCCGATCCTAGTCGAGCTTTGCATTATTCAAACTCGAGCCATTTAGAAATCGAACCTACAATTTTTGTTCAAATTCAACTTATTTAAAGATTGAGACAAGCTCCAAGCCACTCATGATCGGCTTAGCTCGTTTGCAGCTCTAGGCACTATACATCTAGGCCTCGTTTGGTTTGATGGATTAAGGAGGTTGATTGGATTTTAAAATCCAATCCATTGTTTGTTGCATCAATGGATAATAATCGGACCGGATATTGGGTGAATTTATTTTGGTCCAAATCCACCGTTGGCCCGATTTAGAAATCCTAGGGAGGGGGTGTGTTTAAGGCCTAAATTCATAGGATATAAATTTTCATATCATATCCATACTTCTTATCCTATGCCAAAACAAACATATGATAGGATTTTAAGAAATCCTCTTGGATTTCTATCCCACCCTTATCCACCTTAAATTCTATCACATCCAAATCATATGCTACAAAGCAAACATGGCCCTAGGGCATGTTTGCTTCATGGGATAAGGAAGGATATGATAAAAGATTGATTAATATCCATTATTTATTTAGTGCATGGATTAGAAAAAAATGAATATAAAATTGATATTATATTTGATGTACACTAGATTTAAAAGTTTTATATATAATACATCATCATTTATTATTCAATCATATCATATCCTATCCAATGAAGTAAACATACCACTATGGCACGTTTGTTTCGCGGGATAGGATTTCAGACGGATAGGAATTCAACTGGAATTAACTAGGATAAGAATCCTGTGGGATAAGCTTATATCCTATCCAACGTTTGTTGAAATCTCGGACAAGAAGATTGGATAAGGCAAGATTTTCATATCCTATGTTTGTGTTAGCTCCGGATAAAAGAGTAAGATATTAATAATATAATACTTAAATTATAATGCACATTAATTTTCATTATAAGGGCATAACACCGACAAATTTCTAATAAATACATAATTAAAAAATTTCAATCTTTTTACCAATCTATCATTGAGTAACCAAGTAACAAAAGATCCAAATGGTCTCCTTACCTATGTTGGTCTACACATCAAGTCATTTTGATATAAAATATTTTTTGCATTTTTCTTATGTCAGGTCATGAGTAATGATAGATGACATCCTTTTCAAAGTTTGAAGGATCTAAGAAAGCATATGATAGCTAAAGGTCATTGCAAATTGGCTTATAGAGATGATGGCAATGATTAAGACGTTGATTTGAAAGATTTGTATGATTATAGCAGTAGGTATATGTTGTAAAATCTGAAATTTAAGAAGTTTCCATTCTTTTCCATTTAATTAATTGCAAATATAGCTAAGTTGGAGGATTAAGATAGATTTAGGCATTGATATAGCTGCATTTGTCTAAATACTGCAATAAGAACAGTAAGAAAAGTAGTAGTAAGATCAGTAAAAAAAAGTAGAAAAGTAGCAGTAAGAATAGTAAGAACAGTAGCAATAAAAGGAACCTTGTAGTAAGAACAATAAGAATCTTGCAAATTGCAATGATGAAAATTAAATATTTTTATCTTTCAGATTCATTTCAACAAGTTTCCAGATTTGGGTACAGAGAAGTTGACTAAGAATTGCTTCCAATCTTTTTACCAATCTACAATTGAGTAACCAAGAAACAACATATCAAAGAAAATTGCAAGAAACCGACGAATTCAAAAATCAAACTAACCTCTACACGTTTGGAGGGCGGGGAGCCAAATCTTTCTCCTTCCTTGTCTTCTTCTCCCTCTTCTCCTTTTCCTCTTCCTCTTCTCCTCCTTCTCTTCCTAATCTTCTGTTCTCTTCACATGTAAGCTTTCAATTTTTTTAAAATACACTATTTGGATCAATTAAACAATAGAAACAAAAGCCCTCAAGCTGTAAAAATTCCTAGTCGCTGAAGAGAAGCGGCCATCTTTATGAGAAGAGGAGAAATTGGAGTAGGGCTTTGCTTCGCGATGGATCGCTTGTGATTGCACACAAGCTTGGCACGAGCAGTGAAGGAAAAGGAGAAGAGGAAAAAGAAGAAGTAGAAGAGGGAGAAGAATAAAATGAAGGAACAATAGAAGGAGCTCGCGTCTGTTAGCGGAGGAAAAGGAGGAGAAGAGAAAAGAAAAGAAGGGGAAGGGGAATTTACTGTGTATGCCGCTCGCTAAGATGAGGAGAAGAAGCAAAGCTCTCGTTGATAAGGCCGAGAATCCAAAAAACATGAGGAGAAGCAGAAACATATGAAGTCTATCAAGAATCACGAGAGGCGCGTTCGAGGTTGAAGCCGTCAGACGAGAATAATTCCACGGCTTTTAATTCCCACCTCCTTGGGGAGGATACTCATATCCCATTTGAACCGGAATTAGATCCTATGCTTATCCGAAATTTTTAAATCCATGACATAATCAAACATCTGATGGGAATTGGGAAATCCTATCCGGCACCGAAATCCGGTGAAACAAACGTGCCCCTAGAGTACAAGTTTTTCATATTTTTGCTAGCACTATGTCATTGTGTTGCACTAGTCTACATCATTCAGACAAGTAATTTGCAAGAGATAAACAAGATAATCCATCAAGTTCTTAGAAAAATTAGAATATCCATATTTGACAATATCAATGTCAGTACAGATAAAACACACTAACCATTTCCACATAAATTAGCAAGTGCTCCAGATATCATCCGAAAGAGTTTGAGGATCTTCAGTTTTTGACGCAATGTTTGCGAGTAGACAAGCACTTCCTTTACCCATTATTAAGCTTTGATTGGAACCTAGAAATAACAAGTAAATACATGAAGAACATGAAGTTAGAGATACATCAAAATCTAAACTGGTTTATATATTAACAGTGATACAAGACCATCAAATAAACATGTTGCACAATATCTGTGGGGATCCGTGCGTCCCCCGGCAGGAAATTAAATGAGTACTCATTTGTGATACCCGCAGGGAATTAAACGGGCATGAGTATTATATATGTTTCACGGGGCGGGTAGGCACCCCCCGTACCCACCCCGCCCTATTGACATCCCTAGGTTAGAGACCTGCATGGGCCAAGTGTATTTTTAATATTTCCATTGTTGTATACTCTTTAACTTGAATTGGAATATACATTAACATGACCTATTATCTCAGTTGGTTAAAGTGTTGTGCTAATAATGCGAAGGTCATAGGTTTGAGACTTGCATGTGCAACAAAGCTCCTTCTATTGTCAAAACAACCGTTATTTCGCTCATGTCAAATCTTGGAGTACTAGTACAAGTGATGCTGTGCGACCTTTAAATGTTAGGAGTCTAGGGGAAACATATATTGGGCACAAAAAAATAAAAAAATATGCAACTAATAATTATTCTCTAAGAAATTCCAAGATGTGCATGTTGTCTTGTGCACCCACAATGAGTTGAACAAGGAGCTTGATCCTCTAAGAATGGCCAAGGAGCTTCAAAAGTACAGGCAGGCTACATGCTTCAAAAAGATAGATCCATCATTGTACTCATGTAAGTTTGAAACAACCTTGAATAACCAAGCTTGAGTCAGACTAGAGCTTGAACTCAATCCATTTGCGATAGGAGCATAAAGCTATCTTGAAAGTCCTTTTTTTTAATACAAAGAAATCCTGAAATCTTATTCAAGAGAATTGAAGGATAACAGGATAGGGGGAGAGGGGAATAAAAGTTAGAAAATAACAGGTTAAAACTAGCTAGAAAAAGAAGGGGCCATTTGCCCAGAAATCCCGTTACAGTTCACCTAAACAGGAAGAGCAACGAGCATAGAAACTAGCAGCTGCAGCGGCCAAGGACTGCCGGGGAGAACTCTTGAAAGTCCTAATCCTATGATCTCTATAGCATTGAGGTCTAAGGGCTATATTTCTTGTACGCACATCTCTTAGTTGAACTTTAACTTGCAATGAAAATAAAAGGGCAGTCCAGTGTATAAGGGCTCTCCTCAATGCAAGGTCCATGGAGGATCAACTTTGATTACCTGACTGCAGTAATCAGAAATGTAAGGGAACATGAAATATATAAATATGTACACTGAGAGAAAATAGGACCAGTAACAAACCAGCATTTCATGATCGCCCATAATTTCTTCAATCACTTCTCCCAGAAGCTTATCTGCACTATTTGGAACAAGTGCTGCAAAAACAGATGGTTGCAATCCTGGACAAACACAAAAGTATTTCCAAGTGAATAATAATGAGTCAATATGATGCACATGCACAGGCCTTTGATGAGTAAAATGCCCGTCTATCATTGATTTTGTTTCAATGAATAAGGAGGGACCTAATACTAGATTCTAAAGTTTCTGGAGTTGTAACATTATTTTCTTTGTCATTTTCACCTGAAGACCTTTATAACTCCTTTTTAACCCTTCTCTGTAAATTTAATAGATTGTGTTAACATTTGGGATTTTCAGTAAACTATAGGTTTTTTTTTCCCGGCAAGATGTTATATATGTTCATAATGTATCTGATTCATAAATCCATTTCTTGATATGTTGTAATGTGAATTGATCAATTTAAAAATTCTTATATTGTCTAGCATTATGTAAAATAGTAAAAGGATAAATACAAGGGTCAAGAAATGAAATAAAGAGTAGTTCTGAGTCTTCTGAACAAAGTAATGCATATTTGAAAACCCATACATACCAGTTTCTGGAAATGCATCAATAAACATCATCATCTCCTCTCCACTTAATCCTGATAAGATGCACAACCTGGGTAGAGACTTAGCAATCTGCAACTGAGAAAAAATATTATCACAAAGGCTGATAGGAAATCACTTGAGATTAATCAATAATGTCAAATTTCCTACTCAATGAAGAGAGCAGCAGACATATAGGTTCAAGGATAAGATAAACAGGTCTTGGTTAAATAGATCATCTTCAGTGTTAATACTTAATACTTGATAAATTCTATACGATTCAGAGATACGGAAGTATGGTAGACCACTTGAAAGTTAAAAAACTGCAATTCATATAAAAGACAAACTCATTATTGTGGAACATAATCCTTTGGTTAATTTACAGCTCCAGTATCAGTACATGGTACCACATACTATTCAACAAGTAGGAGCTGTTTTTGCTTCCTTGCATGTATCATAATTTAATGTTTTAAACACTCTATTTTGAATCATTGAGTGAGAATCAGAATAATACATTGCCAAGTGGAAAACATAAAGAAAACATATGTCAACTATGCATTCTCCTAAAAAGAAAAGAGACAACAAAATCTGGTAATGCTCCTAACCTTATAGCATAAAACTAATACCTACCTTGATGTATTGATCAGTATAAACAATATCACAAGCAATTGCAATTAGTGACTGATAGGAATTGACTAGTGGCAGTTTCGGTGAGTGAATCACTGTTGCTGAATTACTTAACACAAAGTGGCTAACACAAGAGAGCGAGGATATGTGGTACTATATAGCACAAAATGACATGAAATAATTGACATAAGAATGGATTATTTGATATTTTTGCAACCACACAATGAGGTTCATAACATGGAGTACAGAGATAAAAGGAAAGTAGATTTACTTTGCAAGTGGGAGTGATAAAAGTAGGCAATAACTAATTATTTGTAGTGAACATGCTCATGTAAAAGGGAGTTCAGAAAGTAGATCTACGTTCACAATAAATTATTCAAGGCTAAAATATGATTATCTTCTAGCTTTAGCTTTTAAGCTGGACAAGCCTCCAAATGTTTAGCATACTGCTCTTAATTATAAATTTATAACTCCCAACATGAATCAGAAGCAATGGCAGTTGAAATGGACAAGCATGAACAGTTAACAACTTGACCTTAACATCTTCTAAATTGATTTGTTCAGTGTGCATTGCATCCCAAATGGATTTATCAATCATATCCTCTGTGCATTTATGTTTTTCACACTCTATGTCACTTGTAGGCGGATAAATTCGAGGAGACTGACCAAACCCAACAAGTGGATCGACTTAATTGAAGTAGGTTTTTTTTAAAAAAATAATATTAATGCTATGAAGATTGGAACTCATGACCTCCTCGCTCCTCTAATACTATGTCAAATTTGACTAGATGATCAACTTTTCCAAAAGTTTAAGTTGTGATGAAATGTATGCTTACATTATTAACAATAACTAATCTAAATTGTTTAGTTTTACGAGGGAAGCCTGGTTCCATTATAAGCTTGCTGCTTTTTGACCTATCAACCAGGTTGACAACCTGTTTGACCACTTGCTCTTGAGACTGCATGTTAGTGCAGTCATGCAATAAGCTGCCCCTTATATCAAACTTCATATTTACACAAAGACAAGGAGAATCTCATGAACCAATATGGAAGGACTCGCAAAAATTGCAATTCTCTGAAATCTAATGAACAGAACCAAAACATTATAATCATATGCTAATTAACTATGTATAAGTAAACCTATACAATAAGTGGTTTCTTTCGGTTCCTCACACAAATGTTCATTGTCCACTTACCATTCATTGCCAAGTTAGCTATGGCACCAGCAGTGACTAGATGAACAGTTGGATCTTCTGATGATTCAAGAAGCATGAGAAGAGCATCCAATCCTCCTACCACAACTATTCTCTCTTGATTTATTTCTGCAAAATGTGAAGAGAATCAACTGAGACTGACATAGAAAAGATTGAAAGTCTTTACTCAAATAATATTTAATCATAGAACTACAAATAGAAATGGCGATAGTCAAAATTTCACCAATTTGCTTTGAGATAGCAACTAAAAAAGAGACAGCTCAGGAATTGAACTTTCGACTTCCATTTAGTGCTAGAGAAACTAGAAAAATCAGAATTCAATGAATCTTTTAGTAGAAAAAGCTACCTAAGATTCAAGTTCTAGTGCTAATTAAACAAGGATTAGCTATGCAATTTCCTAACATCAGGTTTAGGTATATTTTTTCTTAAAGAATAACTTATGGAAATCAAAGTATTAATTGATGAAGAAAATGAGAAATATATATATATATATATCATATATGAGAAAAATGAAAAGAAGTTATATAATGAAGATCAGAAGATAAGAAACACAAATAATGGATTGTTAAGCAAGAAGATCAAGGCAACCACTACCTTGGAATTAACTGTACTGCCGCCCCCTATCCGCAACCAACCAATACATACTAGAGATCCAATCTACCCAGGCCAGGTAAATGACCCAGATGTTTAATTACAAATTATCACATCAAGATATAATTTGTCTTGGGTTTCTATGTGGATTAGAAGCAATCAAGCATATGCTAGTCATTCCTTTTTATCATTGGTTGGAGCTAGGAATTTATTAAATATTTTTTTGGTCAATTGTCCTGTTGTGCAGATTCTCTTTTAAACTCTATTTGAAAGGATAAGAACTAATATATGCTAGAGGTTCTTTGGTTGCATTTGGCATCAACAGAATTTTGAAAATGCATAAGACCCTTGTCATTTCTATCATTGCCATCATTTGTATCATAATATCACTCACGATGGATGGTAAGAAGATAAAATGTAACATATCATACCAATATAAGCTTACCATACTTGACTTATCTATTCTTTCTGATCAAGCAAGATCAACAATTAACAACTTGCTTTTTGAAATGTCTGGTGCATGATGAGAAGTTAGATCATTTTCATTAGTCAAGGAGGAGACATCAGTTTCCTTTTTCCCTTGCAAAGATCTATGAACATGGACCTAGATACATGTCAAACAGCAAATACTTAGGCAGCTTAGGCAGAACAATCCATTGTAAAATATTATCAAGGACAATTAAAATGTTCAAACTCTAAAATCTCAAAACACATAATTAAAGTACCATGTAACTTGATCTAATATCTTAATGGACTATGTAGATAAGAATTAAGTACAATTAGACAAACATAACCAGACACACCACTAGTACTGCAT
Source organism: Canna indica (assembly GCA_034359265.1). Taxonomy (NCBI): domain Eukaryota; kingdom Viridiplantae; phylum Streptophyta; class Magnoliopsida; order Zingiberales; family Cannaceae; genus Canna; species Canna indica. Next base: position 4,488,808 of record CP136892.1, on the reverse strand, counting down.
GACTTCGAGATGATTCCATATTTAGCTTGGTATTAGAAGCATGTCGATTTGCTTCGCCAATTTGCAGCAACCCCATAAATTGATCGAGATCTTTTATCTGAACAACAACAGCAGCACAAGGTAAGGACACCATACCAGTCCTTGGATCCTCGACAATAGGGATATTGGTCTTCTCTGGTGCTAGCAAATTTTGTATTGACTCAAGATACAACTGAAGGAAAATAACAGGAGTAAGGCAATTGCGCCAAGTAAAAAAAGAAGAAAAAAAATTGTGTAATAACTGGGTGCCAAATTGCATTACAATGTGTTCCATATTGCTTTCAACTAACAATAAAGGAGCTCTTTGATGTAAATGTTTTCGAACTATTTGACGACATTATCATAACCCAAGCATTCATCAATTCTCACAAACAAATATATAGTGTGAAGTAGAGTATGTAAAGTCTTGGACAGGGATGTTTCAGAAACATTCTTATGCACCGCTAATATGCAAAAAATAGCAACTTGAGGTATGAGTAGTACAATTCCACAAACCTGTAAGTAGGATGTTGCCAATGTCAAAGCTAGACGACATATTAGCAAAGATGTCCTCCAAAGTTCTAACCATAATACAACGTTGAGATGGGTCGTCTTTTCTAATTTGGCTAATGGTGTAAGTTTTGCCTGTACATGTTTGACCGTAAGCCATCACAGCCCCATTATACCCATAAAACACTCTGCAAAAATATATCAATGCAGAGAATGTAGTGAAAAAAACCATCCACAAAAGTTCAAACAGAATAGACAATTTTTTGCAAATTTTAGATCAGCCATATGATCTACAGTTCTAATTCATCAATTGAACCAACTGTAGCAATGTAAGCCATATTTTCAAAGGAAAAACAACTAGTATCTTACAAGATAAAGCAATGTGACCAAGAATTTACCAGCACAAGATATTAGCTCGAGCATTCATTCATTTGTCAAATTACTGCTCCAAATGAAACTAAATAACTCAAGCCGCCACCTCCTCGCTGCTGGTGAAAGCATAAGAGATCCTCTTGCCGACGGCGAGGAACAACACCAGGAAGCAGCAACCTAGCACGCACGAGTTCATGAAGAAAGAAGAAGAGAAGATCGGCCGGGAGGGATCAGATCTCGCAATCTTCGTGGGCCAGAAACCGGTGGTGGTACAACGCTAGACCTTCACGAGGAACCCAAATTGGCAACGAGCGATCTCGATCTTGGTTTATGAGGTATGCTTTCTTATCTGGGCTTGAATTTTTCGCTCCGTTTGGATTTGTCGCCTTCGTTGATCGCTTCTTGTTTGGTTTGGGAATTTCTATTAGAAGCTTCGGCTCTCGATAGTGGAGGGTGAGATGAAAGTGAGAGAGATTGTGAGAGGGAGGGAGCGCGAGCGAGAGACTCCGCATCGCGGAAGCACAGCGGCTTTTCTGACAGCCGCTCTCGACGGGGTCTCCGTGATCGGAGTCGGTTTGCACCCGCGTCTTCGTCAGTCTCGGCTCTGTCTCCCCCTGCCCGACGCCTGCCGGCTTCGGCAGGCTTGCCGACCTCCGATGGCTGGATGGCTGGATCTCTGTCCAGAATCGTAAAGCCAGGCGCGTCCACCTCGCCGCCTCACCAAAACCTTCTTCGAGGGCGTGGATTTCGATCTGCTGGGCTGTCGTTTGCTGATGTTGTGCGCTCCTCTTCTTCGCCCTCTCCGCATCCTACTGCTGAGTTCCCTGGGAACTCATTGAAGGCGCCTCTCGGGAATGAAACAGTGACCTTCTCGGATTTTTTTTTCATGCGAATCAAGAAGGAAAGAAGATGTTCAACTGCTTTGTCTCAGCAGTGATAATACTACACGCAGTCACCTCACTCACATTCTCATTTCTCAGCAATAATACAGCAGCGCACCAGGCCCACTCTTTTCAGTGCCAAATCCACTCCGTCCAATAAAAGGTTCACTCCCTCCAGCGCCAGATCCATTCGCCTCAGCTCGGCCACTCGTCTCTGCTCAGCCACGACACTGAATCAAGCGGTTATTATTTGATTCGTCATTTCACTCATTAGTATCAATACTCTCATGTCTTCATTCATTTCCTATCAATGATATAGAAATTACATTGAGCATCTCTGCTCACATACAAAACTCTCAATAGAGCTTCTCGATCAGTCTCTTACGACACAGCTCCTCAAGTAATCTATCCACCTTCTTTTCTCTTTTGATTCCCTGTCATGGCCTCCAATGATACACCACGACAGAGCTCCTGAAGTAATCTATCCACTTTCTTTTCTCTTTTGCTTCCCTGTCATGGCTGTACCATACAGGGAGTATTACTCGATGCCGAAAAGAAAAATTAATCGGAGGATTAACCATAGTGCATTTACTGTTCCGTTAACTTTGTTGCTTAATTTCCTCTCCATTTTATCTTTTATGTTTGCTTAATTTTCAAATTTCCAAGTCCATTTAATTATTCTCATTGTTTTCGAATTTTATTTTCCTCCATAATTATGTATGCTGCTTAATTTGCTTAATTTTGAATTTTACTAATTTTCAAAATGCATATTAATTTCGAATCTTATTAATTATTTTTGAATTTTTGAATCTTATTAATTATGTTTGGTTTATTTCTAATTTTTCAAATCAAATTTATTATGCCTACTTAATTTCCAAAATTTTGAATCCATTTAATTATGTCTGCTTAATTTCAAATTTTATTTTCCCTCCATAATTATGCCTAGGGGTGAGCACGGGTCGAGACGTCCTGGCTGTCTCGGTCCTGTCCGGCCCAAATGTTTGGGAAAAATCCTGTCTCAGTCCAAAATCGAGACAGGACTACGACAAATATTTTCGTCCTCATTTTTAATCGGGACGGGACGAGGACGACGTAAAAGATCAGGATTGTCCCCGCTCAGCTCGGCTTATGATCTAAACAATATTAATTATTTAATATTATTTTTATAGGACAGCATAATAAAATGCACTATTAATTATTTAATGTATATATATTTATTGTTTTCATTTTGTAGAAAAAACAATATTAACAAATTTTGGAACGTCTCGATCTCGATTCCGTCTAAAAAAATCGAGACAGGACAAAATCGACTCGTTTGAAAATCGGGACAGGACCAAGACGACATAAAAAATCTGTATTGTCCGCGCTCGGCTTGGTTTATGTATCTAAAAATTATTAATTATTTAATATTATTTTTGTGGGACAACGTAATATAATGCACTATTAATTATTTAATATATATATATATTATTTTCGTTTTGTAGAAAAAATAACATTAACAAATTCGGAACGTTCCGATATCGGTCCGTCTCAAAAAGTATCCATCTTTGTTCAAACTACAACAGGAGCTGACAGGATCAAAACTTAGGCTTTTCCTTCATTGTCATGCACTTACCACATTTAACAGAATAAATAAATAAATAACATTATAACTAGACGATCAAGACAGCAATTCTAGAAATTACATCAAGTCTAAGCATACCCTGGAAGACCACAGTTATTACAGACAGCAACAGAGGCGCCCAATTCCAAAAAAAAGCGGTCAATTTCGAATTTAGAAGCGCAGATCTTTAGCAGAAAATTTAACACTACACTATGCTTGCTTCACCACATTTCTTTTAAGTAAGTAAAGTATAAAATAACCACTACACTGTGTTTTAATTATATACACTGTTCCGGATAGACACTGTTGCTCAAAGGGCGCGCCGGCCCAGCCCAATTCCAAAAACAAAAGAAAAACCGGTGAAACTCGAACCACAAATCTTTTGTTGAAAATCTAAGCAAATAACCACTACACTTATTTAAGTAATTATACTTCCTCATTAATAAAAGATTTTATTAATCAAATAATCACTACACTTATTTAATTAACATGCTACATTTTATACATTTTTTAAGTAATTATACTTCCTTATTAATAAGTGTTTAAATCTTCGACTAACCGATCTGCTGATTTCAGATTTTTATTGTTTGAATCATCGATTTTTCGGTTATAGTTTTTGAGTCTCGGTTAACTATTAGTTCTCGGATTAACTAGTTTATATATTTAATATTTTAAATTTTACGCCCCAAATTTTTTCCTTTTTATATTTTCTATCTAAAACTTAATTATGTTTATATATTTTTTAATCTTATTAATTATGTTTGGTTTATTTCAAATTTTTCAAATCAAATTTATTATGACTACTTAATTTTCAAAATTTTGAATCTAAATCTCGTCCCGGTCCAAAATCAAGACAGGACCAGGACAAATATGTTCGTCCTCATTTCTAATCGGGATGGGACGAGGACAATGTAAAAGATCAAGATTGTCCTAGCTCGACTCCGCTGATGATCTAAATAATATTAATTATTTAATATTATTTTTATGGGACAATGTAATACAATGCCCTATTAATTATTTTATATATATATAGTTTTCATTTTGTAGAAAAAATAATATTAACAAATTTTGAAAAGTCTCAATCTCGGTCTCGTCTCAAAAAAAATCGAGACAGGACAAAATTGATTTGTTTCAAAATTGGGACAGGATCGGGACGACATAAAAAATCGGGATTGTCCCCGCTCGACTTGGTTTATGATCTAAAAATTATTAATTATTTAATATTATATTTAAGGGACAACGAAATACAATGCACTATTAATTATTTAATGAATATATATATATATATATATATATATATTGAATTTTATTAATTTTCGAAATACATATCAATTTCGAATTTTATTAATATCAAATCTTATTTATTATTTTTAATTTTTTGAATCTTGTTAGTTATGTGTGCTTAATTTCCAAATTTTCGATTCAAATTTATTATGCATACTGATTTTCCAAAACTCTGTGTCCATTTAATTATGCCTACTTAATTTTGAATTTTAATTTTTCATCCATAATTATGTCTAATTAATTTAAATTATAAATCAAATTTTTATTTATCTCGAATGTAAAATAATTTTGAATTTTATTTTCCCTCCATAATTATTATTATGCACCGCCTAAGTTTATCCCTAGTTAAGGGGCCTCACATAAAAGAAATGCAACCTACAACTAAACAACGATATACACAAGAATATCTTAACAAGAACAACTGAAATAATCAATTCAACAAAGAGTTATCTAAACAAATGATCAACATCAATCTAAATATAGCTAAGAAAACATCTAAGCAGTGGATGATGTCTTCTCCGGACTCTAGCTACCCAACTCCAACTACCAACATATCTGCAAATCTGAGACAACAACAAACAACATTAGCGGAAAAGCTGAGTAGGAGAATCAATTTGATGTGATGATATTGTCAAATGCAACAATATACGACTCTGCAATAAAATGCAACATGTCAACAACAATAAGACACATGTTCACCTATCAACTATTGCAACTCATACCAATCAAAAGCGTAGTGGACAAGTGGGTTTCCCCCGCACTCTCGTACCTCGAGAGTGGCACCTCAAGCCCGCTCCAGTTGGAGATGCGGCTATCTATAAGATAGTCCGCCGACGTCTAATACCGTAACACCGTACACGCACCTGTGTGGATATTTAGTGATCACCGGTGTCACTTGCCCTACACCTCGAGCAATAAATCAACAGTGTCCAGGGCCTCCGCCCAATAAAAGATCAACAATGCAACATGACAACTCGATCTCACCACATAACAATCACAATTGATCTACGATATTAACAACAACTATCAACTGCATATGCAACCAAATAATTCATGCTAGCAAATCGGAGGGTAGGACATACCTGCAGATGCAACCAAATAAATGCTACAACAACTATCAACTGCAGATGCAACCAACATAACTGCAGGTGCTTATTATAGCCTTATAGGGTAGGACTCCAAAGAAATCGGAGCACGGTTGCTAAAAGAGGAGCCCAATTCCAAAAAAAAAAGGTAAATTTCGAATTTCGAAGCGCAGATCTTTAGTAGAAAATTTAACACTACACTATGCTTCAGTGCTTCACCACATTTCTTTTAAGTAAACTATAAAATAACTACTACACTGTGTTTTAATTATATACACTGTTCTGGATAGACACTGTTGCTCAAAGGGCGCGCCGGCCCAGCCCAATTCCAAAAACAAAAGAAAAACTAGTGAAACTTGAACCGCGGATCTTTTGTTGAAAAAATCTAAGCAAATAACCACTACACTTATTTAAGTAATTATACTTCCTCATTAATAAAAGATTTTATTAATCAAATAATCACTACACTTATTTAAGTAACATGCTACATTTTATACATTTTTAAAAGTAATTATACTTCCTTATTAATAAGTGTTTAAATCTTCGGTTAACCAATATGCTGATTTCAAATTTTTATTGTTTAAATCTTCGGTTTTTCAGTTTTAGTTTTTGAGTCTGGATTAATTGTTAGTTCTTGGGTTAACTGGTTCATATATTTAATATTTTAATTTTTACGCCCCTAATTTTTTTCTTTTTATATTTTCTATCTACAACTTATCTTATATATTATATAAAACACAGTTCTGAATACGTAGACACGTCGCTTCCACATGGCACTATTTCCCCTCCATTTTATTTTATATGTTTGCTTAATTTCCAAATTTTCAAGTCCATTTAATTATTCTCATTATTTTCGAATTTTATTTCTCTGTATAATTATGTCTGCTGCTTAATTTGGAATTTTACTAATTTTCAAAATTCATAATAATTTTGAATTTCATTAATTTCGAATATTATTAGTTATTTTCAAATTTTCGAATCTTATTTATTATGTTTGCTTGATTTCTAATTTTTCAAATCAAAATTATCTTGCCTACTTAATATTTAAAATTTTGAATCCATTTAATTATGTATGCTTAATTTCGAATTTTACTTTCTCTCCATAATTATGCCTAGGGGTGAGCACGGGTCAAGAAGTCCTGGTCGTCTCGGTCCGGTCCGACACAAAAGTTCGGGAAAAAAACCCGTCCATATCCAAAATCGAGACGGGACTAGGGAAAATATGTTCGTCCTCATTTTTAATCGGGACGGGACAAGGACGACGTAAAAGATCAGGATTGTCTCGGCTCGACTTATAACCTAAATAATATTAATTATTTAATATTGTTTTTAAGGATGAGCATGGACCAGTTAACCGGTCCATTAGCAAAAAAAAATCGATCCATTAACTTCGATTTTTCAAAATCATTAATCATAAACTGATCCATTAACTTCGGTTTTTAACCATTAACCATTAACTTTGTTGCAAAAGAGGAGGATTAATCGGCCATGAATCAGGTCATAATAAACTCTTCCTCTATAATGCTTTTGACAAATAGAAGTTTAGCCATCAATTCAACATTAAATAGATTCGACAAATAGAATGTGTACAAATAAAAAACATAAAAATTGATTACTTATATAAGGCTTTTAGCTTAACAGGTTTGAACAGTTTCCATCGTCAATCTTTGACAAACTGGTTCGCTTATTAAATGTCAAAATATTGCATACCTAATCAAAGATTAAATGATGGCTATTCTCCTCCAGCAAATATAACGAGAGGACTAGGCAATACATTGCAGTACATCCAATTTTTAGATTTAACACATGCAGAAATGAAGTTGACAAACCGAAGGCTTGCAAAGCCAAGTACTCAAGTAGCGTATTTAGTCTATTGCATAAATAAGATTCTCCAATCAACTAAATCTCAGAGTCAAACAAGCTACTGTTAATATGATTTTGAAAGCTAGAATGTGCCGTGTAAAAACCATCTTCGCCAACGTGCCACCCATTGCTCTTCAGTACCTTCGAAACCCACGGTCCATGAACCTGCCAGATGGGCACTCATATGCCATGTGACCTCTTCCTCCGCAATTATGACAGATCATCAGATGACCCATGCAATCCCTACTCATATGACCAACTTGGTTGCAGTTCCTACAGATAACATCTCGGAACCCACCACGAAACCCACCGCCACCGCCGCCGCCGCCACTGCCACCCCTTTCCCCAAGCATTCCTGACTTTGGACACTGCCTGGCCACATGCCCTGCCACATTGCAAAGGTTACACACTGGTTCATTCGGACAGTCACGAGCTAGGTGCCCAGTTTTCCGACAGTTGTTGCAAGCTTTATCATTTGTGCAGTCTGCAGCAATATGACCCTGCTTGTAGCAATTGTTACAGAGCCTTAAGTCACCAGGAGGGAGCTGAGGAGCTGAGCAGTCCCTTGCTAGGTGGCCAGCCTTACCACAGGTGTGGCAGATACCCTCATTGGGACAATTGTTTGCCACGTGTCCAGGTTCTTTGCAGTTCCAGCATAATGCCTTTGTGGTGCATTCCGCTGCAATATGCCTGAAGCAGCAAAAAATCATTTTAGGATAATAAGAATTAACAAAAACAATCCTGTACTAAAATAATTTAGATGACAATATATCTGAGACATAATGCAATAACACACCAATATAATATCTAAAACTTTTTTCCTTAACATGCTTGCTCAAACAGTCGACAGTATCCATCTTTGTTCAAACTACAACAGGAGCTGACAGCCTGACAGGACCAAAACTTAGGCATTTCCTTCATTGTCATGCACTTACCACATTTAACAGAATAAATAAATAAATAACATTATAACTAGACGATCAAGCAAGCAATTCTAGAAATTACATCAAGTCTAAGCATACCCTGGAAGACCACAGTTATTACAGACAGCAACATTTGGGCATTCTCTTGCATAGTGCCCAGGTCGCTTGCAGTTCTTGCACAAATCATGCCTATGTCAAGAAAGAAAGAATAGTCAAACATCTTTTGTGAATATTCGAACATACAATTAAGCTTCCAAAGGACTGACCATCTTCAACAACAACAATGGAAAACTCTTCATGCACTACTTTTTTCTAATGATTCCATGAAATAATCCAATTGATCATTTTGACACAAAAAGAAGCTGATTTAACATTGTCAAAATGGGTGATATGTGTGAACAACAAATATATTAAGACTAGAATACAGTAATAATTCCAATGGACAAAAACCACCCATGTCTACTGGTAAGGAACTGTTCCCAAGATTATCTATCACAAACATTTTACAACAGGTATTCTCTAAATTCTCAGAAAATAATCTGTTCCACTACAAATTCAATTCCATGAAAAGCATCACTCATTTTCCTTTCATCACTTAAAACCAGTTATGATAACAAAGTACCTAAAATACTCATAAAAGGGTTATTACAAGCATGGTTTAAAATCTCGCCCGGTACGGTACGGTAAGCCCGGTATTTACCGGTTTTTAGGTTTCCGGTATACGATATACCAGGTATTTGAAAAAACCGGGTATATTGGGTATATACCGGGCGGTATATGGCGATATTTTGTCATATACCGCCCGGTATAGGCGGTATGAGGCCTTAGTACCGTTGGGCCAGCCAACAGCGCTGAGGCCACTTGTTTCGGGTTCATACCGCCCGGTTTGGGCAGTATTATATGCATACCGGGCGGTATACCGCCTGGTATGGAGATTTGGAGTTATTTCTTAAAATAAAAAAAAATCGCCGGTATGTAATTTTCATTCCGTACCGTGTGTCGGTACAGTACCGAACCGGTACTAGCCGGTGATCGAAATCGGTACCGGTACCGAGATTTTAAACCATGATTACAAGTACAATCAATCAAATGGTAATAATTAATTAATTAGTGTTAAAATCCCACATTGGTTGAGGTTGTGGTCTAGATAGCCTTTAAATAGATTGGACAATCCTCCCCCATGAGCTAGCTTTTGGGATGGAGTTAGGTCCAAGTCTGATTTTTTAACATGGTATCAGAGCCAAACCTATGATTGAGGGTGGGCCACCTGCAGAACTTCATGCTCCACATGTGGATCCTGGGCGTGAGGGGGGTGTGTTAAAGTTCTACATTGGTTGAGTTTGTGGTCTAGATAGCCTTTAAATAGATTGGACAATCCTTCCCCCATGAGCTAACTTTTGGGGTGGAGTTAGGTCCAAGTCTGATTTTCTAACAATTAGGATTGAGATAGCTACTATAACAATTTCATTAAGTCCCTTATTTCAGTTTGTGATAAATTTTGGTCCAGCTAAATTATTGGCTAAGTATGTGGGTAAAAAAACCAATGCCAGTAGAAGATCTGAAAGTTACTAAACAAATAATATATTTTAATAATTTTAATTCTTTTACTTATATAACATTTATATGACTGCAGCTCAACTTCCGTGATCCAGATCCTACACCAAATCTATAGACTCTAAATCATCACAAAAAGTCGCATAACTTGGATCACCATTTGAACAGAGATCATGTGAACTAAGGCATTTGATGACACAACTATCAGAAGCTGTATGCACCAATATAAGGAACTACTAGTGATGACTAAAAAAATTGCATAATTTGTATAAACTAAGATACCACAAAAAAGTACACCAGAAAAGTACAAATTATGAATGGTCTTGAATATACCACAAAAAAACTAAGATACAGTTCTTTTAGAGAGAACAAATAGTTCCAATTTCATTATTATGACTAAATTATCTATCACTTCAGAACAATAACTGTCACCATAAACTCATAACAAGAAAGCTCAGATGTAGAAATTAAAAAAGGTAGCATTTTGTATGAGAATGATGCTGCAAATACAAGGAATAAGTTGCAAAAGAATTCATACCCACTATCTTTGTTAAAAAAAAAAGTTGCTAAAGAAAGAATCACAATGGTTGTTGCAAGATGGATATTTAAAACAAAGGTGAACACAAAATTGGAAGACTCTGAGCAAGTAAAAACCTTGAACCACGACGGAAATCCCTCTTGTATGGTGCATCACGATATGAAGTACGCTCTGTGCGGATTCTGCGATCCCTAGGAGGACTACGGCTGCTTTCGCTCATTTTCAGACCTGCTTCTTCAGCGTCAACCACTGCTGTCAATCTTCACCAGTACAACAAAAATCACCACCACTACCACAACAACCACCTCCAAAATAATTTCTCCCTGTCCACAATAAAACCATGCATCCAAAACCACCTCCATAAGTCCAAAAAGAACCACCAATACTTTCTTTCCAGAAAAGATAAAAGAAACCAAATTTGAACACCATAAGGGAAGTCTCCCCAAACATGCAGAGCACATTCTCCATTCCAACTTACTAGTACAGCCCTCCCAATGACGTTACCAAATTTACACCATTTCAACGTTTTTCTTCAATCATATAACAACCACATGTCCTATGTCATCTATGTAAAACCATCCAGCAATTCTATTAACCATGTTCCAACTATTAGTACACCCTTCCCAAGGATCCCACCATTTTAAACATCATTTCATGCTTTCTTCTTCTACCATTTAACAACACTATGCCCCAAGTCATCTATGGAAAACTATCCACCAAATGTAATTAACCTCATATTCAACCACACCTTATAGGACTAAGAGTCCTGAAAGAAAATAAACACGTACCTGAAAAATCAACCAAATCAGACTAAGAAACTGTGGAAATACAAAGCTACAGAACGAAAGCAACTATATTTGAAAGTCTAAACTTCTTAATACATCAGACTATTGCAAATCTTTAAAGGCCTGATTATTTTTGGACTTTGGGCACCAAATATAGAAAATGGCATTTTGCTCCTTCAAACCAAAATGAATCATAAAAAAAAAGCGATTCAATGAGAAAAAAGCTATCCATAACCAGTTGGCGCATCCATAATCTTCATATGTATAGATGGAAAAGAAACTAGATCAACATGAATCAGATTGGTGGGCGTTAACCCGGCACCCAAAAGAAGAAGTTGTAAGACTGATGTAAACATCCAAATCGATTGATGAAGAAAAACAATGACCCAGATCTCTATGATACCTATTCGCCATCAGTCGTTTGAACAATCAACCAAAGATTAGTTTATCCCCGCTCAAAATTGCTCCATGGTAAAAGTTGTACGCTTTATGAAAATCCAGATCCATCAATGAAAGAAAAACAATGACCTAAATCTACAAGATATCGATCATCACCAGCCGTCCGCAAACAAAAGATAATTTTTCCCCGCCTACTTAAATGATTCAAGAGGACCGACTAAAAGAAATCTCCAGGATAACCGAAAATCAAATGTGGACATATCTACCACAATCTACAAAAGGAACGAAGTTACAATTCAGATCGCGTGCCTTCTCTATTATCCTCCGGCGAGAAGGAACGGATTTCAAAAGATACGGACCTCTTGTCGCCGTGAAATTGAAGATCTAGGGTTTCTACCACCACACCTCTTCCTCCGCCCCACCTCGTCTCCTCCCCCTCCGTGTCCGAACCCTATCTTCCGATAATTTTTTTCATATCAATGATAATTACGTATATCTTGATTTTTTTGGACATCGCTGACCGGCCCACGGACCATATAAACAAGCCTAACCTAGCGGTAGACCGGCCCGATTATTTGTACTTGGCCTAATTGAGTCAGTTTAACGAGTTAGGCCTCGACCGCTAGCTTGATAGGGGTGAGCAGGTCCGAATATTTTATATTTTTTATGATATCCGAACTCTATTTTGTATATGAACGATTCCTAGGTTTCGGACCTGGACTCAACCATATTTGGACTTGGAATTAGACTCTATTCGGAACTTGTACCACACCACAGATTTCAAGTACACTGTTCAAATGGTATCGTATAACCTGTTCATTTACATATTATAAAGTACTAGAGTACCAGACTCTATTTACAGATACCCTGTTGGAACCTTAAATGTTTATAAAGTTTTACTTGAAATTCTTTAAAGTAGTCATCTGACCATAAAAATATATCCTAAAATTTTTAAAAAACTCATAAATAATTTCCACTAATTTAGAATTTGTGTGATTTTAGAATGCATTTTCATTCAATGACTACTTTCAAGAGTTTCATTCATTAGATATTTTAGGATGCATTTTCATGATCAAATAATCACTTTCAAGAATTTCATTTAAACTTTTTAAAATAGTCATTTGATCATGAAAATGCATCCTAAAATATTTAAAAATTCATTAATTTAGATTTTTAAAAATTTTTAGAATGCATTTTCATGATCCAATAATCATTTAAAGAGTTTCAAATGAAACTCTTGGAAGTGATTATTTGACCACGAAAATGCATCATAGAATCTCTAGAAAATCATATAAAAAATAATTCACTTATTTAGATGTTTTTGTGATTCTTTTTAGAGATTTTAGAATGAATTTTCATGATCAAATAATTATTTAAAGAGTTTCACTTGAAACTCAGACTTTTGGTAAAAGTCTTAACTTTCAATATAGAGCACTTACATGTCCCAAGATACCCCGTTGGAAATTATTTATTTACAGGTTTTGGGGTAGAGGTTCAAGGTACCCTATTGGACCTTGTACGATACAAGTTTCGAGATCGATTCGGTTTCGATTTTGGGTACTTGACGTGTTGGATCCGGAACCAGAATCAGTTTTAATCTGTTCTTTAATTTTTATCTCGGATCATACTCAAATTTAATTCGGATCTATCCGAAACCTATCTGATCGAGTAGGTTCCAATCGAATTCGGATCTACTTGTGCCCATGCACACCCCAACTCGCTGACATCAAAATTGGTAAAAATAACCCAAAGTTTATAGTTGTTATTGGCGTCTAGTGAACTTTCATTTTTTAGTTTTTTTTTCTATTTCATACATTTCACGAACACGGAGGTCCTTAGTTTTTATAAAAGAGAATACTACATTGCACTAAACCTAACACTATGTTTGGATTGAAAGTTTCAGAGGGTTTTGGAGTGGGTTGGAGGGATTTAAAATATCATGTTTGGATAACTTTTTTAAGGAGTTATGAAGGGGTTTCCAACCCCTCCTAGAACTCATTTTCAAAAACCCCAATTTGGGAGGTTTTAGAGAGGTTTGAAAAGTTAATGAATTATAAAAAAGCTAAATTATAAAAATATCCCTAAATTTTTTTTAAAAAAATTATTATAAACGATGGCATAATAGTCTACCAAAATCCCTCCAAACTCTTCCAAACTCCTCCAAACTCTTTATGAAGTCTAATCAAACAAGGTTTTAAAACCATTTCAAAAACTTCCAAATTCCTTCACCCTCCAAAACCCTTCAAATTCCTCCCCCTTTAAATTCTTTACTTAAAGTTATCCAAACATAGTGTAAGTCAAATATTAAGAAGATAGAATTTAAAGCATGTTTATTTCATAGAATAAAGGAATATAGAATAATGAATGAATTTATATTAGTGCATGCATTATAAGAAGACAAAATTAAAAGAATATAAAATTAATATTTTATTCATAATTTTAAAAATTATTATCCCTCTCATTTAATATCATATTGTATTGTAAAGTAAATAGTAAATGTTGAAGAAAAAAATTCACAAGTAAATTATCATTTAAAAGCGATTCAAAAAGTTTTTATCATCTCGTTTTTCCGCATCTCATATATAAAAAAATTGATGGCACGTGAAACTTAACTATGCAAAAATTATTGATATAGTCGTTACCCAAGGAAAATTCATATGTGCATGTTTGCCTCGTAAGATAAGAGAGGATAGGATAAAAGATGGGTTAATATTCATTATTTATTTAGTCCATGGATTAGAAGAAAATAAAAATAAATGAATATAAAATTAGTATTATATCCGATGTATACCGGATTTAAATAATTCATATTCAATCATCTCTCATTTATTATCCAATCATATCCAATTAAGCAAATATATCATATAGGTTTTGACACCACTCGTCACACAAGGGAATGGGAAGAAATTTTTTTCTAAAAATAAAACCAAGTCCAAGATAAGAAAAAAAAATAATGGAAGGCGCATGAAATTTTAGAAAATATCAAAAAATAGTTTCTAATTTAGGTGTTATTCTAAAAAGTATTTTCGATTTTAATCCAGATTAGAAGAGCAATTCTTATTTGAATAAAGTGCTTTTCAACAAATTGAAAAAAAACTATTAAGGAGCCCGACTCCATAGAAAAGTTTCATGGAGCCGGGCTCCGATGATGAAATACGAATCTTAAAGCAAAATAAAAGTTGCTTTGAGATTCGTGTTTCACCATCGGAGCCCGGCTCCATAAAAATTTTCTTCGATAAATTGTATGCAAAACTAGAAATTTCCTTGATAAAACAAATAACCAAAATGTGAAAGCGTCAGACAAATCATTTCCGGTTCGACGACGTATTCGGATCTTAAAAGTAAAATGATTTGGTTTGCCGTTTTGGGTTTTATCTGATTTGATGGGTAATGGGTTGCATCAGTTATGCTATTGATATCGTAAATGATGCCATGTTTCATGTAAGATTCATTTACTATAGACTTGGAATATATTTTGTCAATTAACATGTTTCGTCAAAGCAAATGATGCTAACAATTTTAATTTACGAAGGAACCCGGTAGAGCCGAGATGGACTTCGGCCGGATGGACGTCAAGAGAGTCATCCGCACCATCTACATACCCTTCTCTGGAAGTGATGTTCCAGTGGCTGAAGAAGGGCAGGAGGTCATGGACCTAGCAGACCTCTCAACTCCTTTGCCACGGTGGTTCACTGAGGAAGATCTCGATGCCTAGGCTGCTCATTACGAGAAATCTCGGTTTGAATTTCCTCTCCAAATGCCATTCAGATGACTAGGTGAGAATTGAATAAACTTGTACAAGTCATTGTCTCCTTTTTGGGATTTACTTTTTATATTTTGACTCGGACAAATTTGAGTGAAATTTGGGTTAACTTATTTATTGGTAGGTCATTGTTCAAGGGAACAAACACAGCCAACAGCCAATCCTTTGGTTAAAGTCCCTGTACTGCCGATCAAGTTTCCAGGGTTGGAAGAGTATGTAAGGAGTGGAACAGTGAAACAGTTTGTTCCAAATCAGGAGATCATATATATCCCTGAAGGAAGCCATTTTGTTCCGGAGCAGTTCCCTATTCAAGTCAACCAGCTTATGATCAATTTTCTCAAGAAAAATAGCATGCGACACGGTAACAAAAGTCTTTATGAAAATCTGAAACAATCTTCTAGTTTACAATGCTTATTTATTATTCTCAAGTATTATCAACTGGAAAAATCATTTGTTTGCAGACTGCGATAACAATCAGGAAAAAGAAAATAGAAGCAGAATTCTGAACAAAGCACCTTCGACTAATATATTTGTATGATTTCGTTAACAAAATTTTAACCCCTTGCCATCACATTGAATTTTGAATTGCAAGTCTCGTGAGAAAATTCACAATCATTATAATGGCAGTACCATTCTAGACATGAATTTTTAAGCATATTAAAAAAAAAAACTCAAAGAAACTTTTTGGAGGTGGGAAAACATCATGAGAACAGCTGTTGGATTGTCCTGTGAGTATCAGTTGCTTTACGTTGCTGCTGAGAAACGAAAGAGTTCAAAGAAAATCCTACATCAACTGAGAGGGAGAAGATTTGTGTTGAATCACTTTACTGATTTGCTGCACTAGTTCTGACAGACACTTCCAAGCAAGAAATATTGCAGATTAAATCAATCGAGGCTAAAAACAAAATTTTGTACTAACCCTACTTCTATCTTTTAATACACTATCTGCTTCAATTGGCATTTGACAGGAACAGGAACATTGCACCCTATGATATTTATTATTATACATTCAACAGCCACCTGTGGATATTGGTACAAACTAAAGGGGGGAGGATATCAAATAAAACTAAAAGAGAAAAGAAAAGAGATAGAACTGATGAAAAAAATAAGGATATTGCTGTTAGTCTTCTGAGTTGAAAGAGACTCTTCTTCATGGTACAGTGAGAGCTGGATAACTTCAACACTGAAGAGGAGAGATGAATAGCACTGTACAGGATCTCTCATCTAAGGTCCTTTACAGGACTCGATAACTTTGACAACAGCTGAGTGAGTTTCGGGAGAAATCATGTTTAATTGCAGATGAAATGCCTAGCAACAAGATTGAATTGCATTAATATTGAGTGATAATGAGAGCATGAGACAGTGTTTACCTAATTTGCTTTAAAACTGCATTGGAAGACATTGAAAACATGCCCCAAGTACATAGGGAAATATTAACATAAAGTGCCAAGAATTATCTACACGACAGTTGCAATACTGAAGCAGCATTAAAATGGGAATAAAAATAAAAATTAGACGATAAATTGTAATGAACGCCAAACAAAGACTACATAAAAGGTAGATCACATTAACCAAATAATTTCAGTATCTAATGTGACGTGCGAGAAATCCCAAGTGAAGCGTCTATGTAAGCCACAACTCCATCAGATCACAGGAATGCTATATGGAATTCCAGCAATTGTGAATATAGCATACCCACACATACATTTAACATCATACGCATGAAGTTAAGATCACCCAAATACATATCAGTTCCATTTATAACATTTAAATGGCCTAAAATTAAATAATTAAAGGTACGTGTGTGTGCACACACGTGGGTATTATGAAATATTCTAAAACATTCATCAAGTGGAGAAAAGCAGAAGAAATTTTAATGACATAAAATATATTTGATCTCATTGAGTTAATGTAAAGTATCAGATGAAGTTGATTTTCACTACATTTCTTCACCTATCAATACATAGATTAAGATCAAACATAATGATTGTTAATCAAGCAAAATTATATAAGATTTGTGCATTTATGCTTTATGCTGATCCTTGATCATTCTGAATCAGTTTGATGAATGCAACATATGAGCCACACTATATTCTTACGTATTTTAAACTACACGATCATATCTAATGCAGCCAATCTTCAACTTTGAGAATCCATAATTCATTTAAATGTTGATCGTATCAATGATTCAACTCTTATAATAGGATTCTGGGTCAACCTTATAGATATAGTAGACATAAGAACAAATTAACCCTTTTCCAGATGGGAATATTACTGACAAACGAGGACATAGAAACTTGATAACTTACCACAAATCTTTCTAATACAGGAACTAGAGCTTGCAAATTCTGATTTGGAAGGCATTTAGCAATGGATTCCCGAATTCTGGAACTGGTGGCAGAAATCATAATGAACATTAAACCCAATAAATTGTCGGAAAGAAATAAAGAATTTTGTAATATTGGAAGTTTATGTATACCTCTCTGTTGACAAAAATCCAAGCAATAGAGCTGCATAAGCTTCAATGATCATCATTTCAGCCTCTTTTGCTCCTTGCAATAATGACTCTTCATCATCCTGTTCCACTCATTATAGAACATGGTCAGTAGGCTCATTGATCAAAGTACATCTTTAATAGGGATATAAATTTATAAAGCAACGATAGTATGCTATTCTTAAGGGATTACTACTAAATCAAAATGGAAATGCATTCATGAATCACCACTCTCAAGCTTCATCAACTATAAGGTATTGACTTGAAACAACTTTAGCTACCAACTATCTAGAATTTACCCTTAAGACATCAAAGATTCAGAGGTGTCAATTTTATCATATTTAGTACTGGGAAATAATATTATTGAACGAGGTCCACACCAGCTGGACTAGCAAGCACATATTTCACATAATTGTCATCAGTGAAACTATTGGCATACAATCTATCAAACTTAATTAACAATATAAGAAATGATAAATGTACTAGGGAAATTTTATGTTCTATGAATGACAAATTCAAAATGATAAATAAGTTATTATTACCTGAGCATAAATATGATATAATAAAGAACAAACAAAATGGATGTTGAGCCAGCAGTAACAAGATGTTGCAAAATT
This sequence comes from Canna indica, assembly GCA_034359265.1. NCBI lineage: Eukaryota > Viridiplantae > Streptophyta > Magnoliopsida > Zingiberales > Cannaceae > Canna > Canna indica. The sequence continues at coordinate 4,470,119 of CP136892.1, read as the reverse complement.
GCCATAAGGTCAAAAGGGCTTGTTTATGAAGAAAGGTGGCCACAATACTGTCATTCAGTCTTTTCCATGTTCAGTTTCAGCTATTATACAACGAGAAACATATTTCTGTCATGCATTTTGTTTGCCATACAAAATCAAGCCCACATTTCAGCTATTATATAATTGGAACAAACTTCCATTTCTATTTCTGATAAAAAAGGCATGTTAAACAAAACCAAATAAGTGCTGTCAAACATAGTATAAATTTTGTAAAACTAGGTGATCATATGCCCTTCATAGGAGTTCTTCATATTAAGAAACCTACTAAAATTGGTTATACCCCATATGACAAACAAAAGAGCTGTAGGCTTGCACTTGCTACACAATGTGCAATATCACTCTGCAAGGGAGAATTTAATAAACTGGTCAACAAAGAGTACTTTAAAGGTTCAGCATCTAACACACTTTATTAGCTTTGTGGAGAATCATGAACATAATTCACAAAGAATTCAATGAACGCCTTGACATTATAACAAAAGTTAAACATATTGTGCACCGCAAACATAATAACTTAAAAGTATTTTAAAGATAAAATTACCATATGTACAACACTAGCATACTAAATAACAAGAGTAGATAAAGTTAGTGATTACAAGTACCAATGTTCTTTCCTCTTTAGTCTCTCCATTTCCTTGATTTGCCAAAAATATGGAGCACAATAATGGAATTACATCCCTTTCTGCCTCCATGTTTTCTGATTTTCCTGGTCGGCTTGCTGAAACACGAGCATCTGCTAGACGCAATCTGCAGAGAAATTAAATATAACTAATAGAAGGTAGAGTTCAAAGTACAAACTCTGTACTCACATGTCCACTGTCTAATTAATCATCCAAAGATAGATGCAAAAGCTGAAAAGATGAACCCAGCAAGACAATTGAAGTCCACCAGAAGACTAACAATTCATAGTAACCCAAGAAAACCAGTGAAGAAATAGACTACAGAAGCTTCTTTAAAATTTGAGATCTAGGCAAATGGACATGCATACTTAATTTATCTGCCAAATAGCTGCTCATGAATAGTAGTAATATTTGATAACATGAAAAAGGGAGGGGGGTTTATCTATTACAGTAGAAAAAGTAGTTATATAATGTTCAGGGATTAGGAGATAACCTGTTTCGATTATCCTTCTCCACAAGGTTTACAAGCAAGCCCAACAAAGCTACCAACAAATCCAATTCATGATCATTGAGATGTCTTTTGCTTCGATGTCTGTCATAAGTAGAAGTTGAGGCACTCCCTCTCAATTTGCCATTCATTTGAAAGCAACAGTCAAAGGATGGAAAATGATTAATTATTAAAGAAGCCATTGTATGCAGTCCATCACATTCAGCAATTTGCTGACACCCTAGAGGATTGTCATTTGTTAAATTCATAAGAACCTGCGTATTAAACACAAAGAACACCAAACTATTACACATGAAAATATGGGTATTCAAAAATAAGGTGAACCTTTTAATCAACAAATACCAAAAATGCACTGGTTTTCATAATTGGCATGAAACTAATCCAATGGTATCAATATGATGTCAAGCGGCAAAAGAAAGGATTTTTTTCAAGCAAATGTCTTCAAATGAATAACAGAGGAAGATATAAAATTTTGGCAGTCAACATTTCAAGTTAAGCACTCTAAAAACCCTCGAGGTGAGTTTTCCTACATCTAAGGAGTCCTTACCTCCCTCATCTGTAAATGTTGTTCTCTTTGTAATGTAAAACTCATAGAACCAAATCATGCAAACCTTTATGTCAGCCAACATTTGTTGAGGTTCCCATATAGAATTCAGATCACCAACTGTCAGGTGGATCTTGGATCTTGGCCACAGGAAACCAGGGACAAACACATGAGATTAGGGAGAAGAACTCACGGAGGTCTTTGAATGGAGGAACTCTGCTCATTTTTCTTTCCTGACTATGGAGGTCACTCAGCGAGCTTAATTACGACACACCAGAGAATCAATTATGTTTTCCCATTGTAGCAGTTTTTATATCAGTCCCCTCTGTTTTTCTTTCTTTCATTTTTCGATGGTTAGCAGCCGGTGGAAAGAAAGTTACAGAAGTAGTAGTTATGAAACGAGAGTCTATCACCCGTTATAAATCCAGTTTTACTTTCTGGGAAAATGCATGAGCACAGCCTTTTTAAAAGGGTTGTCCTAACACCAACAAGTGACAAAAGTCGGATGCAAGGGGAACTGGGATATGAGCACTTTTAATTGAATCAATGAAAAGCTAACATTAACCTAGAAGGATCCAGGCTGCACTCAATTCCAAATGCCCTTCTAGCAACTCAACACAATTCCATGGAAAGACAAGTAGGAGTAAGACTACCATCTCAATAAAAGGCTAGGAAGCAACAAAATTCCTAAAATATAAGAGCATGAAAACATAAAACCACAAGAGCAAGATAGTGTAGCATATCATGTCAACTTGTTAAAAAATGTAATCAATTAAGCAGACAAGACGTCACAACAGTTGCATGCGAACGTACACCTTACCCATACATCAACCGTTCAAATATAGCCAAAAAGATTTTGAATTTTCCAAATAGATATAAACAATAAGGCATTTGTACCTTTGCTAAGAACACAATGGTTTTCCTTAATGCCATAGAAACCGTTACAAAACACATCATGTGCTCATGAGCATTTCTGTTTGCTTATGTACAAAAGGAACAAGAAGGGCATATGAAACACACCTTGACAGAAGTAAGCAAGCAGTCCTCTATGAGGCTTAAATCTTCATCAACTCCTGATGGATGAGAATTTGCAAAATTTCTCTGACTTTCTTCATTTGTTAGTTGACTCAGCACGTCATCTGTAGAAATTATTGGAAGTTCACATCCATTTGAAAGTTCTTTCTTTGCTAGATCACCTTCATAAGCATGAGGTTTCTCTTTCTTCTTTGCTAACATTTCCCACTGTGAAGGTTTTAATTCACCTTCATCAAATGCAAAAGGATCATAGATGTCAATTTCAGAATTTTTTTTAACATCTTTCAGCAAAGGTCTTTTAGATGTGATTTCGGATTTTGTTGTGGCACCATTAGTTTTTATAGAGATCCATTTATTTGTATTCCTATGAGAATTCATCCTTGAACCAATGGTACTTAAGTTTGTCTTTATAGCAACACCGTCTGCACAGCTGTCTCCAGTTGATCTATTAATAACATGACATGAAATGGAGGTAGAAAAATCAACTGCCTTTTCGGAACCAGAAAGAGTCACTTTTGACTGGGAATAAGATGACTTCAGCCGCTTATGACATATCTTGATGACCTTCACTTCAGACTCCCTGTTAACACCAGAACACCCAGAATGATGACTACCTGAAGGCTCTTCACTGTAATCTGTCAAAATAAAGAAAGACACTGACAATGAAAAGCAACAATAATGTACCAGATAAATCATAATATATATGTATATATAATGGATAAATGGTCACTAAAAGATAACTTAAGCAATAAGTTCTTTAATAGACAGATTATTACTTAATTACCAATCAATGTCTTAAGAGTCATAATGGTGATGAGAAAAGATATTTTGTATCCTATCTAGATATGTATAATTTTCAGCACCTTAGTTCCAGATGCTTAACTTGATAACAAGATAAATGTTGATAACTTGATGTTACCTTAAAATATCACTAGTAAGAATCTCTATTAGAAAAAATATATTAGTGAAGTGCAAGGACGGCCCAGGACAGACAAGAGTCCTTTATTCCAAATTTTGAAAATACATTCTAATGAATAAATGCAATATTTTAGAAAGAGATTTTTCACTCCAGTGATACAAATGCATTAACAAACTTCACAGAAACAAAACCAAGAAAAAAAGATGGACTAAATTTATACATTGACTCATTGAGTCAAATTAAAACCCACAGAAATTAAAAAAATGATTGATATGTGATGAATGACTGATTCTCGGTGCATGGTTTGAAGTCTCTGCCTGTCTTGTAGTAGTCTGAGCCTCACCCAAGACTACGACCAACTCAAAAACCCCCAAACCCCCTGAAATGGACGTACAGCCTGGTGCTCCCTTGCACCAATCAATGCCCAGTGTTGGTATGGGTGTATACCAAACGGCAGACCTCCCAACAGAAAAGCTATATACATGTTGTTAGTGCAAGAAAGACAATTAAAAGTGCAATAAGATGTAATAAACAAAGGCAGAAGAAGAAAAATACAAGACTTCTCTAAATATTTGGCACAATACTGAATGTATATAAACAAAGAGCAAAAGGCACCCTCAAGGTGCTACACCCCTAAAAGCGCTTGCCTTATTGTACCAAGACACCGACTTCTTACATATTAGTATAATATACAATATGAGTAACTTAGTAAGAAAATTACGGATTATAATTATGTGAAATAGGTTATATAATATAATATTTAATTTAAATTCATTATATTTAAAGTTTAAAAATACTAGATTCCTTATCTTAATTCTTGCATAGGAGGGTAGTCAGCATCCCACTGTATCTAATTCTAAAACTGATCAACCAATCCTTGCAATTATTTATTTATTATTCATTGATAAAAACAACTTACAAATGAAAAAATATATAGTTAAAATTTCAGTGAGGTGGGGTTTTGGACACCTATCGTCTTGTCCCAGGCGAGTGCTTCAGTGGCATGTTTAGAAAATTGAAATCAGCAGGTTTGCAGTAAGAAAACTGCTGAATTTCATACTGACACATTACTGTTCCAAAATTTCTCCACATGACATAACTAATTAAGCCTAAAATTTTTCATAAATTACTAGTGATCAGTACATTCATAACATCATGACAGAACTAAATTTCAAAAATAAAGTCCATTTATAAGTTACTCAAATAAATCTCACAATCAAATAGTCCAGCATGAAAACTCAACAAAAAACACCAGGTCTAAGTTCATATATAAGTTTTACAATATCATAATTAAATCATAGTAAAAAATAAATAACAAGTCCAACATTAATACAATAAATAGCCATCCCAATACTAACATAGCGACTCTGTCAATAGACACTTCTCTAGGGACTAGGAGAGACAAACAACATCTTAAATCAGAGAATCTAGAAAGAAAATGAGAGCAATAGCAAAGAATTAAGTAGGAAGTATCAAAATGTCAACTACTGGTCGATCTGCAATATGCATTATGTCTTCAGCCATAGGTTGAAAAATGGACCAGTTACAATCGGAGTCAGCCGAGTTGGAAAGGAATCAGCAATGTCCAATCTGATCTTTTGATGAGAAATCAGATTTCTACCAGAAATGTGGGAAAGCATCCAAAAATAATAGAATCGGTCAGAACAGGATATGGATCCATAAATTTTTTGTCAAGATCAATTATATTGACTGACACAGGAAAAAAAATCAGGAGATCTAACAGATTCCAGTGTGGAGTTAAGATGAGGAGAAGAATAATACCTACTAGAGAAGGAAAACTGATAAAGAGAAAAAGGGCCTGAGAGAGTAAGGGAGAGAATTTAGATTTAGGTTATTGCAAAGGAGTGTAGTTGCTGATCACCGCTACAAAGGAGTGTTGTCCAACTCCTGCTCCTGAGAAGGAACACCATTTATATATGTTGAAGCAGTGAGCATCCACTTCCACAGGCGAAAACATGGCTTCCAAGAGAAGCAGGCTTATTTAATGTTGTTTATATTATATAATACGCTTCCATATAATATAAGATATAAGACTGCAGCTTTATATAGCATATTTTTCTATAATGTGAAACTACAGGAATCTGTCGGCATGATTGCTGCAACTTTATTGACTTTTTGCAGCATATTTTGCAGCCATGTAGAAATATTTTAATTGCAGTAAAATGTTGTTATATTGACATTTGCTTGAATATTGAATCGTTTGTTCATAATGCCATGGTAGTAATTGTTGCATCTTTCATATCAATATAGTTGAGACATAATGCAAATTATGGATTGATGGTTAGTTGACATCTTGATACTCGCTACTGAGTTCCTTGATAATCCCTTCCATATTCTGTTCAGACTCTCTAACTTAAGGTGTTGTTCTATTAGTACAACAACATAGTAAGTATAGTGAGAATTACCTTCTGCATTTGTCTAGCACATGTTTCTTATTAGGGAATCCTATAATGTATTATGTACCAATATATCAACAAATTAAACTTATCATTCATGTAATTTGTTACTCATTTTTTTGGCTTATAACTATAGAATTTATGAGTTTCTTAGATCAAAAAAGGTTGATAACAGTTCAATATAATGGATTTGGGACTGTTCTAAAGTGTGCCGAAAGTGAAAACTCTCTTTTGTTGGTTCCGCTTCAAATCGTACCAAGACGTATGGAGAGAGGACCAAGATGGGTCCAGAAACCGAGAATTTAAAGTTTGGTACGGTGTATTAATCCCTCTGCAAACTAACTTTCATAAGAATGGAAACCTGTCACAATTTAAAAGATGAAACATAAAAGGTTTGCAATGTAGGAAAGGGATCTCCAAGAGACAAGTACCAGTTAGTTTTGCTTTCAGCTGAAAACTTTGACCTTCAGAAATTAACTTTCCTTTGTCCGAATTGCTCAAGTTAATCTGGAGCAAAGAAAAATCTGTGGTGCAATATCAAAAGTAAATCAACAGCAACATCAATAAGCACCAGTGCAATGAGATTTTTGTCATGCAAGATTGATGCCAGCACATTTCATACTGAAGAGGAATAATTGATCAGTTAGTACATAACAGAGACCTGAAAAGAATTTAATGGCACTGATGATGACCCCAACAAATGACAATTGCAAACCACCAGAGTTGAGCTTTTGTTTCATTCCAAGCAAGTGATTCTGTAAAAATATCAAACGTATACAGATAAAAGATTATAGTAGAAGCTCAATATTTGGCCACTTATAAGGCTGGCATAGTACCTGATTATCCTTACTTAAAAATGTTGCGTTCTCCATAATTTTCAAGCATTTCAAGAGGAGTAGCATACTTTGCAACACTGGTTCATCTTTTAAATTGGACGAAGACGAAAAGTGCCATGCCTACAATATCAAGCATGCCAGAATTAGCTCAATGCTAAGACAGAAAAAAAAGCATATTCAAGGATGACATTTTTTTAAAAGAATGGAATAAAGATGACACAAACAACTCATGTCAATACTGATATTGACATTGCAAGTACTAGCATGACATTTAAGGTCATCTTTCCCTGTAATACCTACAATAGATACTATTACACTTGACAGCATAGATAGGGTCCACAACTTTTGAACAAGAATATAATGACAGCCAATATTAAAGAATTGTGGAGTTTAGAAACCAGAAAACTTATACAACGAGAAGAAGCCAGAAAACCTATATCTGAACATTTAATGATTATAATTCAACACGGATAATGTGCTTCCTATCATCCAACCAATGTTTGTATTGCAGAAAGCAAGATTAATGCGTACCGCAATATGAAAAACAATTTCCACCAAGAATGTGTCCAATTGGTTATGCATTTCACTCTACCAAGTTACAAAACAAAGGAAATTCTTTAAACATGAGGAACAGTTGATATTTGTTGGTTAGCTGATATTATCAAACATCATTACATGCTCCTATTTCCCATCAACATGGTGATGCTTATAGTGCCTTTATATGAAAACTTGCAAGTTGTTCATGGCTCTTGAGATTTGTCTGCATGTATTGACTAAGTTCCATATAACATGCAGAGTTTAGATACAAATCATGATGACTGAGAATAATTAAATATGAGCAGTTACTGCAACCATATTGCTTCTGTAGTTTAATACATATTTATTATTAATAAAAAACATAGCAAAGATCATATCTATCTTACCTCCAAGGTGGAGTGACAGCTAGAAAGAACATCAAAGATTGCATCAAGTCCACCAAGCTTGCGTAACTTTTCTTTGAATTCTCCCCCAGGCATTTTCACCATATCACATGTATCTAAAAGAATTAATGTCCAGCAAATTAACAATTTGTCAAGAACACAATGAGATCACACAATGAGATCGTTTCAGCAAGTCTTTAACATTGCAAAAGAGAATACATTAAGCACATTTCTTTCTAGAAAGTAAGATTATCTTTGTAGTGCCAACTCCATAATATAATGGATAGATAGGTTCCTGGCTACTCATAACTTCTTGTGCCTTAAATGGTTATCCAGGCAGATACTAGCATTTTGAATGGGCCATTAAGAAACAATCCACTGAAACAAGCAAATTATGAAGCAGCAGTAGCAAAGTTAAGCAGATCAGATATCCATTAAAATCAGGAAGTTTAGCCTGCCTACCTTCAAATGATAAAGTAGATAAACATGCCTTTTCCACAGTCAGCAAAGCTATCCATTTGGGGTTTAGCTCTGGCCTCTCTGTCCCTTCATCATTCTCACTGCCTGGTTTTATCTCTTTACAACTTAGAAGAATATCTAAAACTTTTGATATGATGGCCTTTGCAGTGGAATCCGATCCTTTATATGAATTGCCTATAACTTGAGGCTTACGTTTCCCGAGGAGCCTAGAGCCAAAAGTTGCTAACTTGTCACCAGTTGTATCCGGACATTTGGGATTCAATAACTTAAGAAGAAAGCCAATACAAGATGGCGAGTCCAGCAAATGTTCATCTTGAACCTGAAAACAATAAATAAAAAGGTTTTTTCACATTTATTCATTTAATGTCTTAAATTGAGTATTTTCCATTGTAAAAATTAATAATCCACACACACACATACACACAAATATGTCACTTTAATGATCCGTATCTTTCACATATTTAACTACCGTCACTTTCTGTCCAATTAAACTCAAGTTAATTATCCCCAATCATGGTTATCAATAGCTTAATATAAAAATACCAAAAACACCCATGTTATTCGTTGCATATGGCCATCCTGTATGTTTAGTGACGGCATTCATGTCAAAAAAAATGTATACTATCGGTCAACTAAAGAAGATTTGAATTGTACTATGATGGCATATTTACAAGGATTTGAATTTTCTAAAATATATGTAATACCCCGATTTACTCCCACATCGGGAGTACATTGGATATTGTGTTAGTTAATAAGGCTTGATGGGTGTACTACTGTCAATTTTAATTTGGTGATTCGTGATCGTTTGGGCCTATGAAGTTGATGCGCTAGGTATCCCGTCGTGCAAATCATAACAAATGGTATCATAGCAGAATCTAATCCTAGGCATGGTGAGAAAGCCTATGTGAGAAAGGGTTGTCCGGAGATGGGGTGTAGCTGCTTCTAGGCTAGACCTCACATGCCTCTAATTTAGGTGTGATTCTGAGCTATGTGTTAGACTTGAATTGGACGTCAAGGACATAAGTGGAGGAGATTATAATACCTCGATTTAATCACACATTGGAGTATCTTGGATATATTCTTGGTTAATGAGGCTTGATGGTGCTACTATCAACTCAACTCCAGTTTAAGCATTTTAATTAGGTCGATAGTTTGGGCCTATCAAGTTAATGAGTCAGTTATCCCATCGAGCATGTATAACAATATATATGCTAAAATTAAATTCAAATAAGCAATGTTACAAAGAATTTTAGAAGGATATAATGCAATTTTGCCTAATTAAAAACAAAACAACTTAAAGTAATTACCAACAACATATTACACATAGTCATGAATCTATTATGCTAGGTATCAAGATATGCAAATCAACTGGTTGTGCATAAGCACTTAGCATTGAAGCATAGACATACTGATAGAAGGATATAATGCAATTTTGCCTAATTAAAAACAAAACAACTTAAAGTAATTACCAACAACATATCACACATAGTCATGAATCTATTATGCTAGGTATCAAGATATGCAAATCAACTGGTTGTGCATAAGCACTTAGCATTGAAGCATAGACATAGTGATAGTAGCTATGAGAATTCCAATGTAATCAAAAGATGCGATTAACATCATTACATATACAGATATACCATACCCATTTATAAGAAAAGTTCTCATTGCAACAGTGGTTGAAAGGAGTTGTCCCAAATTGCTACACCATCACATCAAAGGAGACAACAATACACACTTTAAAGAACTAGTGAACAATTTATTGCAATAAAAAATGCCATTGTGTGGCACTATTGGTACATGTGACATTTTATTACATCATTGCCACTCGATTTGGATGGTATATGGGAAAAACTAGTATGGAGGACCCTCCACAGTAAATCTTATAGAGGAAGTGAAGTAAGCAATGAGTGAATGTACATGTTACTTTTATTGATATAATATTTTAATAATAAATACAGACAGCATCATGCATAAGACCGTATGCAACCCACATATTGCATATGCACAAAAAGTAGCCCACCGCACACTGACTGCATACACTTTTTAAAACCTTGGTCACCCAAACATCTAAACAAGTTTAACAAGATATGCTCTAAGGTAGCGTTTGGTACATTACTTGGTAATGTTATAATGGTAATCCACATTACCACAATATAGATAGTCACCTTTAATTTACCAGTAATATAACATTACTCCGTTTGGCATGTTTGGTCAACATAGATGGCAATCTAATTTGTATTTTTTTACTTCACAAAAATTTACCAAAGAAACCCTTGGTAGTGCCTTGCATGGAGAAGAATATATGGAATAGAAGGGTAATGTTGGAATTTAGGATTACCATTGGGTGGTAATCCACATACCCACCTCCCATGAGGGCTATCCACATTACCACTCACCAAAGTGGTAATGTGGATTACCGGGGAGATCTCGATTACCGGTAAAGTGCCCCAACCAAACATAGTAATGTGTGGCCCCCAGAAATTTAAAAGTCACATTATCGTTAATGCAAATAGATTGCTCCATACCAAATGCCCCCTAAGTTCCAATCACTATAGGTGATAATTAACCAATTATACATCCCTAGTTATGTTATGCCAATCCACGTGTTGGGCTTAGGATAATCCATTGTTGTTCGTCCATTCACACGTGAGGAGGGATGTTAAGAATATAGATCATAGATGAATAAATTTGGTATTTTTCTAACCTTTGGAAATAATGACTAATCAAATTTAACAAAATTCAACATTCTCACAACATCAACTTTGAATTAATATAGCATGTTTGCAGTTAATTAAATGAGAAACTATATGTAATAAATTATAAAACAAACATGAGAAAAAAATGTATTAGGCTTATAGTAACGGGAAGAACTTACATCACTTGCCAACACATAGAAAAGAGCAGCAGCAGCAACTGTACTTGGAGAATCATCTAGGTTTATATCCAGAATGGCCTCAATAATCCTCCTAGTCATTCTGTTAACATCAAAAGTTTAAACATGACAAATACAATGCATAAGGAGATATTATAGTTCTCCACCTACAAGCTAGAAGACATTATGAAACTGCGTTAAAATTCAAAAACATTAACATGACTTTGTACCGATCAAAAGGTATACCATATCATCACATAAGTAACTACCCTCAAAACTAAGGTTCAACTAGACAATAGAAAATCCAGGAATTTTGGTCTTTTTGCATCAAACTTCATGCATGCGCATGCATATCCCTTTGTTGAAGTTTTGAAATTTGATAGAAAGGGTGACCTAGCCACGAAGTAATCCTACTTTTGTGGGCACGGTGAGGGTTGATGTACGCAGCCTTCCCCCTACTTTTTGCAAAGAGGCTGTTTTCGTGGAAGTTTTGAAATTTGATGCTAAGGATTTTTTTTTCTAATTATAGATATTGAGGTCGAGAAAGAATATAAATGAAAGAAAAATTAAAATACATGAAAACTTGATTTGCTGAAAATACAAAATAGTTGCAAACTCACATTTATCTAATCTAAAGATATTAGGTGAAGAAAATGTCCCTAGTTAGCCCAAGTAGTTGTCAAGGTCGCTCTAGAAATACCTAGGGTGATCTTGTTACTTGTTCCGCTAATTGCTTCAAAATTTGGAGCAAAGGAGAGTTTGAAGGCTTTCAAATATTTACATCAGGGGTAGGGTTATGTAAGAGTGAAGATAGTAAAAGAGATGGGTTGGATGAGAGTAAGGGGATGTAAGGATGAAGATAATAGGGGATTGAACATGTGTTGTACTGGCTCCAAGTCACAAGTTGGGGGAAATCAAATAGTTACTCATCATGTTTCATCACAGGAAGGTATCCAGTTATTTGACAGTTTGCCCAAAACTATATTCTGCCTGACCAATTCTATATTCATTAATCAAAGATGCATGATATTCTTGATTGGAGGAAAGAAAAACATCCCAGTTCATTCATGACCTTTGTTGGTCATTAGAAACTACCAATTCAATAAATCATCTCTCTTTTTTAACTTTGAAAGAAACAAAAAGAATAAATCTTAAAAAGAAAAGCCTAAATAACCAATAAGTAGTCTGCTATTGGCATCCAATTCATGAAATTTGAGACTGAAATCTATTAACTCCATGGTGGCCTGAATTTTCTCTGTGTTCGGTTATAATCATACACACTAAATAGCCAAAATCCGCCAACTCACTTTGAGTGCATACAAGGAAAGCATCTTTGCTATAGAAATAAAGAGCAAACCTTCAAAAAGAAACTATTATCAGCTTGCAAAAATTAACTCTTTAAGCTTATATTCACCAATGTTAGCTCCAAACAACGTGGCATTAATCCCTCAGTCGGGAAACTATTTTATTTGCTAAGCAGTTAATAGAGCAACACCAGGAAAAAGAAAAAGGCGTCTCATTTACTCACCCGCGAACCCGAAGAAGACGCCTTTGCTGCGCCGTCTCACATGATGACAGCAACGACAGCAAGCTGGCGCGCCGGACCCTCACCGGTTGCCACGGACGCAGGCCATCCAGCGCGAAGTTCACCTCATCCACGTGCTCCATCATCTCTCCGAACTCTTGCGCCTCCATCAACGTCGCCGTCGTGACCTCCGCCGCCGGATCCCTAAAGACCCTGCATCTTCCGGCCCCGGAATCGTCCAATCCGAGGGAATCGAGCGGCAGGCCACCGCGGGACGAAGAAAAGAGGGACGGCGGAAGCGGCGGGGGGTCTTCAGGGAGGTCGAAGGGATCGAGGGACCAAGGGGAGGAGGAATCTTGGGAAGAAAACGGGGCGGGGCGGCTGTTGAAGGAAGCGTCCTGGGAGAAGGGAGGAAGCTCGAGGAGCTCGCCGGCGGCGGAATCGGAGTCCCCGTCGGACTCAGGGGAGTCAAGGAGGACGGGGTCGGAGGCAGAGCGGCCTCCGCCTCCGCCTCCGACGCAGCGGGCAGCTCGCCGGGCGTATGTCCGTACGAACATCGCCTTGTCGACCGGGGGGTGGAGGTTTCGATTTCGAAACCCTCTCTCGTTGTGCAAGCGATAGAATTAGGACGAGGGTGGGCGGTGACGAGAACCTGGATTCGACGGATTCGAGGAGCGGTTTTATTTCGCGGCTGCGTAGGAATTCCAAGATCCGAGAGTGCGGTCACCGTTCGGTGAGAACTGCGCGCGCGCACGTCAGCACAGCAGATCTGATAACCTGGGAGCAACATCTTGTCGTCGGGTTAATTCGCACGAATCTCGATGCTGAGACGAAGTCGTCGACCGGGATAAGGATCTTGCAGAACTAGGAAATACTGGTCAACGAGTTAAACTCGAGGCAAAGCGAGACATGAGCTCGATCCAAATCATTTGATTTGCTAGGTTTGATCCGTGTGTTTCCGGTTAAGATATCAATCCACACGTCAGGTTCGAATTTGATCTTGGTTCCGTTGAGAAAAAATTAAGTTGGGTGTTATATATTTAAATTGTTTTTAAATTAATATTTGTGAAGATTAAATCCTCTTTTTCTGCTTTGTGCTATGCAATTGCATTGATGAGCACATGACTCTCCCATGGACTTATTAGTTATTATCTGAGCCTCTCAGGCATCATTAAAGGTGTATTTAACATTCTTATGCCACTTTAATTTTAAAGCATATTGCTGAAATCAATAATGAATAGAATAGATTAAAATAGATCAAGAATAATTATTTTTTATCACATTAATGGCAAAGTGAGTTGTGATAGTTTAGGTGCGGTTTTGTCTCAAAAACTATTTCTTAAAAGACCAATTAAATTATATATAATGAATTTTTCGTATTTTTAAAGAAAAATGATTATGACACCATAATGAACTGTATTAAACACGGAACAATGGTGATCAAACATGAGCAGTTCCTAAGTCATAATATGAATTACGAAAATTCTTATATTCATAACAAGGATACGAAAATTTTTAGATTCATATTTTTTTCCAAAATCTTTGAAATATCCTCGAGTTAAGTCTGATATTCAGTTCCAAACTTTTGTATAAGTCTAAAAACTAGTAAGTTTTAAATTTTCTCAAAAATGTGAAATTGAAACAAGTAAAAGACCGATGTTCTGTTATCAACGATGATTATGTATAAGATTATGATATATACAATATTTTTAATAAATTTATTTTATATATTGTTGATATCATCTAGAACTTCTTGATAATATAATAGGTTCGAGACATTTTTAAAAGTGTGAAACTAGTAAATTCCAAACTCGTGTAAAAATTTAAAACCGAACTCAAGGGCTATTTCGGAAGTTTTGAGAAAAAAAATTATGAATCTAAAAATTAATTCAAATTCTTGTTATGATTTAGAAAAATTAATCATCAAACATAGCAGTTTCTCTCAAAAATTTGAAATGCCTACAAAAAGAATGGAAGAAGTTAATTCTATGTTATTAGAATTCAAAGAACAAAATAATTCTTCAAGAGTTATAGTTTTAATACAGAATTCCATTGTAGTCAGAGAAAATAAATTAACCCTGTCAAAATGTAAATAATTCAGAAGTGTGGCTTTCTTGCGGCACATGAATTTGATTTCTCTTGTTACATAAACATACAGTAAAATAAAACAATGGGATGAGAGGGTAGGCTAGAACACCATACTCCCAAAACAAGATTTTATGACAAAAAAAAACCCAGAAAACCCAATCTCAACCAGCTCCAAGTATCACCATCTTTAGCTTCTTCTTTAATGTACATTTAGAGCAACAACCTGGCAATACCGAGACCAATGAGTTGCGGGATTGGTTCTCTTCCAAGTCAACCACACAGTTGGATTGAGGGAGGATGAAATAATATTCCACATAGATATTACAACTGTAGCCACACATCCAACTGTACAAAAAAACTACAGCATCAACCGGGGAGGCAGAAGGTGCGGTAACAAGGATAGCAGGCATTCAACATACCAAATCATATGTCCTTCATTATAAACCAGAAATTATACTTGGTATTGAAAGCCAAAATTCTGAAAAGTTCTGATTTCACCACATCTGCTAGCAGTGACAATCACCAATCCCCAGGCAGATGTACTTTGAACTGGCATGGACCCACTGAAAAGATCGCCATTGTTTTGAGGGCTCTGCTTATTGGACATGAGCTCTTCAGGCCAAGTTGCTGAAACCCTGTCACCGAAACCATTCGAGCTTGGACTGTGAATGCCACTATTTTGTCGGCAACCAACATTCTGACCAGGAGACGGTGAATGATGGACTCCATTGGCCTCAACCAGCAATGGTGAATTCACCTGAGAATCTCCACTGAGCTCATTCTGTTTGTTGGAATGAGTCCTCGCCATCCCTCCCATTCCAGAGCTTGGCCAAGGAACAGCCATAGTCACACCCTGACAGTGAAAATGCTCATATGACTGTGTGATTGTTGCAGTAGTTTTGCTCCGACTAGGCTGAGAATCTTCGTCATATCTCCATACATATACATGAGAATCCTCACTGGCACAGACCACATATCTGCCATTAGCACTCCAGTATGCTGAGATTTGGCTGCTTGTATTGCGAAAGCCTGAGAAAGAAAAGCATCAATCATGTATAACAATCAGAAGAACAATAAAGTAATTCTTAATATTAATTCTTTATCAGATCACACGATCAGGTAGCAATTGATGCCAAACAAATACTGACAGAATTTTAGGTCACTTATCTATGACAACATCAGTTGCATATGGAGCAAAATGCACCAATAAAGGTGATAAAAATCTTCAGAAATCAGAATCGTGGAACAAAGTGAAAAAAAAAAGGAAAAAAAAAAGAGTTACATGCAAGAGTATGTTTTAGGAGATTAGGTGACAAGTTATCCCTGCTACTAGTAATATGATATTTCTATAAGAATTCTACTTTGATATCAAATATTTCAAGCAATCTCAAGATTGATATTGATGTGGCAGTTGTTCAACTAAAACAATCTAATCTGGTAAATACAAAAGAAAGAAAGGAAAAATAAATGAATCAGGCATATATTAGAACAGTAAATTTTATTGTCTGGCAAGACCATTGATCATTTTCTTGCACAAAAATAGTAGCATGCAAGTCATTTACCCTTTTCAGTGAGTTGCTTTAAGGGATGTTGTTGAAAAGTATTTTCATTGAAAAACAACAGCAATTATGTCAATTATATCATTGTAGGTGAACAACAGTTAAACCTATTTTCTTTTGTTTATTCTTCTTGGGTTATAGCCAAACTAAAACTTGCTGCTTCCTAGAAAGATGTTACAAATAACGGAAACAAGGTGCTCAGAAAGACATGTTATCGTTCTCCATAGAAAAATATCTGAAAAGCAAAAGCTTTTCTTAAATCTAAATTTTGTTGCTAGATATTTATACGAGCCCAATTAGACAAGTATCAGAAAAGGAAAAGATATTTCCCAAGGATAAAACAACAATCTATGAGAAACTCTCTACAGGCAAAATAACTCCACCTCAGCTCATCATGTCATATCCTATGCTACATTGTGGAACCATGGAATTAATTCGTACATGTTGGCCAAGCAGTGTGCATGTCTATGCTGGAGTCAGTGAGGAAATGAATTCCATAGCATGATGAGGCTGATTATATACTCATAATTATCAGAGTAGGAAGAGAATTTGTTGGTCCAACAGGAAATTTTGGCTACAAGAACCTCGTCTGGTCCAGAGTTATTGGATTAGCATACCAAAAGAACCATAATAAACCAGCCTCAACCACCCAAAATCAAAAACAGAATTATCAGGGGTTCTGGTTAGACTAAGCAACATTTGGAATGCCCTAAAACGACCTAAAGCACTCCTGTAAAGTGGTGATTAGAGAGTGTTGATCTAAAAACAGTTCAAGACCTGGGCATGAAGCCCTGAGATATCTGACACCTTGTTAATGCCATAATGGCCATAACTATTGATGTGCAAAAATTTTATTGGCATTATTCCACAACCCCTTATTGGTGAGAACCTCATGCATTGGCGCTTATCCTTTTTTAACTTTATAAGAATCTACTTCTCCATATATTGAAAAAGTTTTATGACTGATTGCCCCTCATATACAACCTATGGTCTTAAGGGTCAACTTGGTAGAAGTGTTGCCCTTTTGGTTTCAAACGACCATGAGTTTGAAAATACTATGTTGGCCTTGGCATAAAGTTCATGTTGGTAGGATCAGATTTGTGATAGCCTATGCTGATCAAAACTTATCATGCTGATGTATGCCAATTTACATGTATTATGTTATCATATTGATATGGTACACTGCCCTTCTGCTCTGACCTAAAAACTTGGCTGTGGTATGCACTAACATACTAGAATTTTGGTGTGAACATTAGAAAGATGGAAATAATTTATAATCACAATGTTGAATATTATATGGTAGTTGTAAGTTGTAACAAAGCTTTGCTAATTAGATAAAAAGAACACAGGGATCTTTTCCTAAGGCTGCATATTTGAAGGTAATTAGATTTTAAATATGGGTCTTTTGCATTCTAGCAAGTATAAAAAGGTTTGATTCACTATTTATAGGAAATTCAGAATTAAGTATGTCTTATATAGTTACAACTTACAAGTACCAATTTTCCATCACAATATACACTGTTCTATTGCCAACTAAAGTTGGCGCAGACCAATGTTATGTAAATCTCTTCATCATTAAACTACTCCATGTTCAGCTTCCCTGAAAAGTGCTTGGAGTTGTGTTTGATATAAGCAAATCAAGAATGTGTCAGATAGTGGTGACTCAAGCATCATCTTGAGAGAAGTGTCTAAAGCTGTTCTGTGGCATTCAGAAAAGGTATTGGTAGCCATTTATAACTAATGTTTTAAGCTCCGCAAGTCACTCCCTCTCTAATGTTAAGAATATTAATGTAAATTGTAAAGACTGACCCCCTTCCTAAAAGGCTCCAGGGAAGGGCACAATCTTTATATATATTCTTAACATCTGAAAAAGGAAACAACCTGGTGTTGGGAGAGAGGGAGAGGGGAAGGACAAAAATACCTAATTTTTTAAGTCTAATTTTATTGGAGATCTTCAATGTTTCTGCTGGGGTTGAATATAACATACATAGATTGGTCAAATGTACTCTAAGTTAAACTACTAGTAATAGGTCAGTTATGTCTTGTACGAAAGTCTGATCATAAAGAATTCAAATATCATAATTTACCTATTCAAATGATCCCCATAAGCAATCTCTGAAATTTCAACAGGGAACTAATCTACTAAGCATCATCTTGGTGGGCACAATATGCACTCACTTCATCCGACTATATAATTTAAGAGCATAAGTTCTTGTGCACACATATATATATATAAATTATCAAGGTCAATTTGGATTTCATCAATAAGGTCTTCTTTGCATTAAGCATAGTTTAAAATATCGTAGCGTACTGGACGATATTTATCAGCTTTTGAAAAAAAATGGGTACCAGTACAGCCTAATACCAGGGTGTACCGCACAACTACAGCTAATTTTCTAGCCGTTTGGCCTCTTTTATACCAGCTCCAAATGGCTCTTTAAGCCATTGGACCCAGTTTTTTATGGTTTTGGGGGCTATATAAAGCCCCCAAGCCCTTTCATTTGCCCCTCGCTCACACTGTAGCTCTCATACTCTCTCAAATTTCTCTCATTTGTATTTTTTTAATTATAACTTAAATAGTGAAATCATCTTTCAAATGTATTGGACCATAGTTGAGAAGTTTATTGTGCTTTATTAGTGGATTATGTGTGATTTTTCATCTTTTATAATGTGTTTGGAGCTTAAAAATATGTTTTAGAGCTTAAATTGGAAAAAAAAACTGGTATATGCCGGTAAAGGCCAGTTTGTATCGGCCTCTAAAGGTGTATCCGTATGTTATGGTACCAGTACGTACTGATATCGGCCAGTTACGGAGATCCGTTTAGGTACGAGATTTTAAGCCATCGCATAAAGTCTAAACCTTCAACATCTCAAACTTTGTTATCTTCATTTTTCATCAATGGAACAAACACCAATGAGACACATAAATTTACTACATCCTAAATTGATGATGACAATTTTTTTTACCTAATAATGACAAATTTGAACAACCTAATCCACAATGCATGCATGCATTACATAAATGAAGTGCTCAGATGTGATTGCTATTGATTTAATGATAAGAGAAAGACAAAATAGACAGTGTATTTTTGCTTTGGTTAACTGGATGACAAGGGATTAATAATGTGCATATAACCTTCTCCAATACCATCTTATTCTTTAACAGGAAGTTATGTTTGGTTTTTTTCAAGTTTACAACAGACAAATAATCTGTTTTCTTTTTTCTCAAATTTGAATAGATAACTTAACAGAACAAATTAGTTACTTGGAAGCCAACAGTTTCTCATCTTAGAAATATCAAGGTTTTTAAGTCTGGGATCATACCACTCAATACAGCACCATACAGGGCCAAGATACAACCAAGTTCCAGACTAGCTTTACTGAGTGATACAGTCTAAGACATTTATTGCTGCTATTTTAAAGTGTTTTTCATGTCTAATGCCATTGTTTAGAAATACCAGCATGTGACTGTTGATGAGGAGTTACTTTGCTGTTAGTTTTCTTTCTTCTTCTCCTCTATTTCATATTTTGGGTCTAATACCAAAACAGTCGGTATGGTACAGTATGGTAACACCACACTGATCCAGCCAAGGCCTGGTTGGATCCCAAGACCCATACTTTGAACCTTGAGAAGTGCTAATAAAGTAATAATTGACAGGTAATCATATTCTGAAAGCTATCAATAGTAGTGTTCATAAGCACTTTTTACTACTCTAGTACAAAAGGTTAATTGAAACAGCTATTAGTTAGAGGTGAAAATCACTACCTTTAAATTTGTGGACTAGTTCATTACCATCAATTACCCGAACTCGTGAATCTGCAGATGTAACTAGCACCTTAGAGGAACTCCCAGGAGCAAACTGTTAATAGAGACGGCCAGCAAAACATCTTTTAAATGGCACTTAATAAATGGAGAGGCTCATTTTTAACATCTCTTTTGAATGCAAAAGAAAAAGTGTTCATGCGAATACCTGGAATCCAGTAATTTTCTTGTGTCTGGATTTCTTTTTCTTGTTCTGCAAGTCAATATGACTTTTTTGGAGGAGCTTATTATCTAAATAAACAATGCATATGTTATACGACCATCAGTAAAGTCAAATAAAATAAATAGGGAAATTTAAAAAGGATAAATTTTGGGTCCTTCATACCAGATGTATCATACAAGTGACAACTTCCCTTGTGTGAACCAACTAGAGCACCCTTCAAATATGAAAATGTGTAAGTGTAAGATCAGTTGTCCATGCTTAAAACAAGGTACAAAATTCAGTGTCACGTATCAAACCTGTCCATCAGGGGTATAGCAAGCAGCAGTGACCATCTCGTGCAAATCATTCCAATCAACAATTTGTCGGTCTGGAATACTCCATATGCGGACCTTCTCATCTAGGGATCCACTTATGAAGTACCTGTCATCAATAGGATTGAACTGGATGCAAGTCACTGCATCAACCCAAATTTAAGAAGAATTTCTAGACATTAGATAAAACAGTATGCAAGCACACCAGAAACAAGGAAACGGAAAAGGAGTTGGAAGATAATTTGAACATACCATAGTCATTATGTGTGAATGTTTTTAAACAGGAATTGCTAGACATGTGCCAAAGTCGAACAGTCTTGTCCATCGAAGATGAAAGAAGATACTGTAAAACAAACAAATAAAGGATATAACCAACATCTAAGCCTTTTGCATAGAATAGCTCCCTAATCAACACTAAAAAGTAAAAACTACATGTGGTTGCAAGCGTAAAATGAAAATTTCTGGATGGTTGTAAATTCAACGCAGAATATTTATGAGGGGAAAATACAGTTCAGAAAAAGTTTCCACAAAATTCAGGAATAAAAGGATCATAAGATTTTTGTTTGTCAGAGCAACCTATGGAGCAAGTACAAATTAGCACAAGATTCGATGAAGACATATCCAAGGTAGCACTTTCAACAATCTTCTCAATCACTGACCAAATAAAATTCTAGTACTTCCTGTATAGTAAAGTGTTTTACTCTATAGGATGGTTTTCCATATACTGTTTCAAGTACAGGAAGCCTATCTTCTAATTTTAACAAATTCTTGATGTTTGAGTATCTTCAAGTTAGAAACGGTTTAGAATCATTCCAATGATGTCCAAGCAGATCTTAGGCTATAAAGAGAAAGGAAAATAAAAATAAGTTGTCTGGGTTTCAAATATAAGAGAAAAAGAAGAGAAAACTTATAGCGCTCCAAGTCTCTAAACTTTAGGCTACTTAAAAAGAAAAAGGAATCATCTATTTAAGATGATATATGAATGGCCCCAACATACAGGAAGGTAAATCAGAATATCAAATCTTAGTTCATTCTGCAAAAAGCTTTGCTAATACAGACATCTAGGTAAGTAGGTATACTTAATAAGATAAGAGAGGCATTGTTTGTTCATAATGATCCTATAAAGTTTATTACGCTGACTGCTGTCAGCTATATACCACTTCGATATTCAGATGACATCAAATATAAACTTCTTGTGGTTCGAAAAATTGTTTCTTTGCCACCACATCCAACTATCAAGAGAAACAAATAAACTTCAAAACCATTCCGCCATTCCACTCAAGTTATATAATATACAAAATGATAGTCTGAATCTTCACACACTGTCAATCTCCTCGCACTCAAATTTAAGAATGTTACCTTTGTTTCTAGCATGTCAACACTTTAATAAAGAAAATCACCTAATGTTCCTTAAGTAAGCAAAGTAAGAGTCAACATATAAAGAATTACCTGTGATCTCGACCATGAGAGATCAAGAACATCATCAAGGTGACCTCTGAAAGAACACACTGGCTTTTCTGACAAAGCAAACACATGCTCTGGCATCATAAGGGAGTCTGAACTAGTAGACTTCCGACCACCAGGGATCTTTGCTCTTCTCTTCTTATCCCAGTGGTTCCCTTCAGCAGCAGCGAGCACTGATCTTGGATCAGGTGGACAATTACTGATTGCCATAGCAAACGGCTTAAAATTTCCATTCTCCTCTGCCGCTTTCAGCAAATCCCCCTTTGTATTGATATCAGAGACTTCCCACACATGGATGACACAGTCCTCTCCTGCACTAGCCAAGAAACGCCCATCCAAGCTGAATTTAATGCTCCATATGGAACCATTATGTGCCTGAATTGCCTGGCTCATGTATAGACCACTGAGCTCTTTATGGGACTTCCCATACTGCCAGACCTTGACCCGAAGGTCAAGCCCATGCGAACCATCCTGGCTATCATCGGTGGCAGAGCTCGACCTCCTCCCTCCCTTCTCAGACGATGTATCCTTCTCATCACTGCTCCGTCTTTCCTGGTGGTGACCTCCAGCAATTGCAGCCCCAGCCACGTTCCTGATACTCCTGAGCCAACTTCCTTTTTTCTTTGACCGCATCCCTCCCTTTGAAACCCCATCTGTTCGTGAACCGCTGCCAGACCCACCAGAACCGCCCCCGCTGCCGCGCCGCCCGGCCTCCGCCTCCTTCACGTTCTGCCGCCTCATCAGTTCTTGAACGATAGGCGACCACCCGACGCACATCTCAAACTCCTGCATCGTCAGCTGCCGCCCAGTTCCCACCTCCCTCAATTTGTTCCACATCCCATCCTCCCCGAATTCCTTTACCACGAACTCCCTCCCGTTGTCGAGGTTCTTGATCAAGCACCTGGGGTCGTCGCAAGCCGCGCCGTCGTTGCTGTCTTCCCGGTGATCTCCGCCGCCGATGCTGCTTCCGTCGCAGTCGGAAACCTCGAGATTCCCGGAGGACGAGGGTCGAGATCTCGATATGAGTGGCGGCTTGAGTGGCGTCGCAAGATTGGCGGATCTCTGATTCAGGCTTTGGTACGGGCGGATAAGGGGGCCGGGTTTATTTACAGAGAAGGGGTCTACCGAGCAGTCGGATCTGGATCGGACCATTCCAGCGGCAGCTGCGGAGGAGGAGGGGGAGGAAGAAGGGGCATCCGGGGCGGGGAGCGAGAGTGTGGCGGAAGGGCGGGGCAGGCGGGCGAGGGCGGGGTCGCCCGCGAGGCCGAGGCGCTGGAGGAGAAGGAGGCGGCGCTCGGCGACGGGGCCAGGCTCGGAGGTCCAGACGTCGAGGGAGGGCACCAGAGAGGGGCGGCGACTGCGGGAGCGAGAGCGCTCGTCGTCGGCGTCAGAGGAGGAGGAGGCGGAGGTAGAGGAGCAGGAGGAGGACAGGATCCGGTCCAATGACTCGTAGAACTCTTCTTCTTCCTCTTCCTCAGCCGCCACCACGTTGTTGCTCATCATAAGAGCATTCCGTATCGCCGATACGGCCTCGACGCCGGACCGAAGTGCTTCGGGGGAGTTATAGGGAGATGAAATGACGTTGCTGTTCTTGTTGTCAGTTGAAGAGAGAGAGAGAGAGGAATGAATGGGGTTGTAGATTGGAGTAGTAGATCTTTCTCACTCATTCATCAACCTCACACATCACAATCCCATTTGGCATATTCTCCTCTCTCTCTCTCTATTTATTTATTTATTTATTTATTTATTTTTAAGTTAAATATTGTAAAATAAACGCACGGTCTATAATGATAATTGACCATTTGATCTAATTTTATTTTTCCCATTCTCATCAATGTTTTAAAATTAGGTAATTTTAGGAAATTCCCTTTGCATTTTTAAAATTGCAAATCAATTTTTTTAATTTCTAGTTAGCATTTTTAGCATATTATTTTAATAAATAAATTATACTGATCTTCTCTGAGGTTTAGTGAAATTACACTGACCCCTTCTATTTGTCTAGGTTATAATCACCTTCCCTGAGTAATATTTTAGTAATTTTTTTAGAAAAAATTTGTGTAATATTTTATAAAATTTAGGAAAGATTTGTGTAATTTTATTTCGTAATAAAAGATGTTTGTGTAATTTTTTATAAAACTCACGAGGATTATAAGATAAAATTATAAATAGAGAGAAATTCAATGTAATTTTATTAAATCTCGAGAAAAATAAGTCTAATTTACCCTATTTTAATTTAGACGTGGAATGTGATAAAAATATCACTTCGATTCAATAAATATTACATTGTGTCATAGAAACTTACCAAACCAATTACCGATAACTTTAATTTAATTTTTGACCCATTCAATTTTAAGTAAAAGTTTAATCAAAATTGAGACTAATTTCTGTTTTTTTTTAAAATTAGATCGGCATGATGTGATTTCTCATAAAAGTTTTATATTCGTGAACTCATGATCACCTGACTTTATTCATTCATCAACTTCACATGTCAAAGTGACAAGTGGCATTTCTGTGCATAGCTATTAATACTTTATCATTTTTCGAGTTAAAAACAATAATAAAGAAAACATGTTCGATATAATTAGCCATTTGATTTATTAAGATTTTTAGGCTTGGTTTGAATTAAAGATTTTGGTAAAAAGAAAGAATTCATTATTTTTTTGTTAGGGGTGGGCAGGTTTAAGTATCATGTATTTTTTATAATATTCGGATCATATTATATACAGGACAAGTTCCTAAATTTTGAACTCGGACCCTACTCTATCGGAATATGAAATCAGATCATATCCGGAATCTATGATGTAGTACAGGCTTGAGTACCCTATTGGAACTTGTTCATTTATATATTCCAGGATATATGTTTCGGGTACCCTATTGGATCTTGTTCATTTAGAGATTTTGATTACCTTGTTGAAATTTATTCATTTACATATTCAGGTATCCTGTTGGAACATGTTCATTTTACACGTTTTGGGTACTATATTCGAATCTGTTCATTTACAAGTTCTATGGTACAAGTTATGAGTACCGACTTCGGTTCTAATTCTGAGTATCCGATGTATTGGACCTAGAAACCAAAATCGATTTTAATCCCAGACCCTTAGGTGTTGTTTGGTTAGCGAAAATGATTTTCTGGTTTGGTTTCAATGAAACTGAAAACTTGATTTCGAAAACTTGGTTTTGGTTTCTAGTTTTCAGTTTTCTGTAAACGCGTTTGGTTAATAAAAACAACATCAGTTTTAGTTAGTTGAAACCAGTAAATATTTATTTGATTATAAAAAATAATATTAATTTTTCTTGAACATTTTTAGTAGTAATTAAATATTTAGTTAGTTTACAAAATTAAATATTTGTTAATATGGTTACAAAATATTTAAATGATTTAATTAATTAAGTTATTGATAATTTAAGATTTTTTTGTTCAATTAGATATAAAAATTAATTAATAGTTATTATAAAATTTCAACAAAAAAACAAGTCCAATGATCTAAAATTAGGTTTGATTAAATTATAAATAGACCAACTTTAAGAAAATTGAGTTATTTAAAATTTGGGTTTGAGTCAATTAGATATAAATTGGTTTAATTATTTTATAAATTTAAGATAAAAGTTTGAGTTAAAAATGATGATTTTTATTTTTATTTTTAAAAATTCGATATAGTTTGATTTATTTTTAAATTAATTAATTTTATAAAAAAATATTTATAATTACAAAGTTGTCACAGCATTTTGATAACGAAACCGACAGTCTCGAAACCACAGAAAACAACATTCTGTTGTTTTCATTTTTATAGAAAACTGGTTTCGTTTTCATTCTGGTTTCGATTCAGTTTCACGAAAACACTAAACCAAACACGTTTTCGCAAGCAGTTTTGGTTTCAGCGAAATTGAAACCATGAAAACAGACTTGGTTTCGCTAACCAAACAGGCCCTTAGGTGCTGTTTGGTTAGCGAAAATTATTTTTTGGTTTGGTTTCAGTGAAACTGAAAACTTGATTTCGAAAACTTGGTTTTGGTTTCTAGTTTTCAGTTTTCTGAAAACGCGTTTGGTTAATAAAAACAACATCAGTTTTAGTTAGTTGAAACTAGTAAATATTTATTTGGTTATAAAAAATAATATTAATTTTCCTTGAATATTTTTAGTAGTAATTAAATGTTTAGTTAGTTTACAAAATTAAATATTTGTTAATATGATTACAAAATATTTAAATGATTTAGTTAATTAAGTTATTGGTAATTTAAGATTTTTTGGTTTAATTAGATATAAAAATTAATTAATAGTTATTATAAAATTTCAAAAAAAAAATAAGTCCAATGATCTAAAATTAGGTTTGATTAAATTATAAATAGATCAACTTTAAGAAAATTGAGTTATTTAAAATTTGGGTTTGAGTCAATTAGATATAAATTGGTTTAATTATTTTATAAATTTAAGATAAAAATTTGAGTTAAAAATGATGATTTTTATTTTTATTTTTAAAAATTCGATATAGGTTGATTTATTTTTAAATTAATTAATTTTATAAAAAAATATTTATAATTACAAAGTTGTCACAGCATTTTGATAACGAAACCGACAGTCTCGAAACCACAGAAAATAACATTCTGTTATTTTTATTTTTATT
Source organism: Canna indica (assembly GCA_034359265.1). Lineage (NCBI taxonomy): Eukaryota > Viridiplantae > Streptophyta > Magnoliopsida > Zingiberales > Cannaceae > Canna > Canna indica. Next base: position 4,443,371 of record CP136892.1, on the reverse strand, counting down.
AAGAAAACTGGTTTCGTTTTCATTCTGGTTTCGATTCAGTTTCACGAAAACACTAAACCAAACACGTTTTCGTAAGCAGTTTTGGTTTCAGTGAAACTGAAACCATGAAAACAGACTTGGTTTCGCTAACCAAACAGGCCCTTAAGTTTTATCTCGGATCCTACTCGAATTTAATTCGAATCTACAACTGGTTCCGGATCTACTCGGTACCCATGCACACTCCTAGTTTGCGTCGGACTTTCATTTTTTTCCATTATGTTTACTTTTTTAACTTTCTTAAATAGGAGTATTTATTTTCCTTTTTCTTCCCATTTTTAATTTTTTTTCCAAAATGAAGACTATAATGTCTCAACTACATGATATTCATTTGCATTGTTGCTTAATTCAATTATTAAAATATTGTATTCTTTTTATGAGAAAATGATCACAATTATTTACATATTACATAAATATATTACATAGAAGCCCTTATTTTCCCAAAAATATCAAATTTATCAAGATTTTAAAGATATATAATGACAACAATTAGTTAAGATATTCATACACATTAAGGATTTGATTCCTACTCTTGTCCAAAACATGAAGGCAGAACTAGATCCAAAGAAAATGGGCCATCTATGAATTTCTTTATCTTCTCTCCTACATTATTGCTTTCCAATTTCCCCCCCAAAAAAATTTAGGGAAAAAGAAGGAAACAGTGAAATCACTGTTGGAGGATAGCATTTTCTTAACCAAAACTATTAATTGGAAAACCACTAAGCAACTGCCCAAAAAATTGTTGGTCCACTATATTTGAAAAATGCTCATTAAGTTTTGATCAATCTATCTTAATCACACAGTTAAAACACATGCAATTAATAAAACAAAATTTACACTATAGAAACATAGTTAGAACTATACATTTGGCTTAAATTTGACCAGACATAGTGCCAATATGATTGATTGAAAATGAAGATTTGTCAATAAAAAGTTTCAACAAAGACAACATAATTGACAGTAAAAAAGATCAAGATTTATTGGGACGTGATGCCATAGATTTCATTAAATGATGATGGCTGCCATGATCATGTGGCACTATAATTTTCTAATCATTTCATGTTCTCTTTTGGCCAAACTCTCATTTCCCACACAGGGTATAATTTTGTGAAGGTGAATGTTCAGAAGACAAGAGATGATGATGCTTTCACTGAAAAGATTTGTTAGGTTGGATTGATTTGGAAAACATTTTAGTTTATATCTTAAGAAAAATGATTCACTGTGATGAATCCTATTCAAAGTTGAATCGATTTGACATCCTCAGAAATGGATTGCTTGAAAAGACATTGAAATTTAACCCCAAAATGTTGGAAGTCCACCAAATCTGTGCACTGGGTAGGAAGCTGAATCAACTCTTTGATGCTAATAAAAACTGGCAAAGGGTTAGAAGAAGAGAGAAAGGAAGTTAATAGGCTGCTACAGCCTACAGCCTACAGCTATCAGCCTATCACTGCCCACATTTAATGGAGTGCCTCTTGTTTCAGCTCTGCTAGTTGATAAATGTAAATGCTAAACACATAAAAGGCTACACTTGACTGTGCACTGGTGTGTGTGTGTGTGTTGGGAAGAGGAGGAGAAAGCAAACAAATCTTCAACAGGTGAGAGAAATAAAGGAACAGGAAAACACAAGCACTTCAACTTGTGTCTTTAAATATTGCTGGTAAAGGCATTGCAATGGGTCAAAGACAAGCACTACCAAACCCCGATTATAGGCCATCAATGTGTCTGTAATATCTTCTTGTGCAAGTCATAGTTTGTCTCCCCTTTTAACAATTCATTTGATGTGATATTACTACTTTTGTCATGATCTGGTATATGACTCAGGATTAACATGATAGGAATGACTGGTAGCCTGGTACTCAGATTTGAACATGATTAATTTGGACTAGCTGATATCTGAGTCAAACACAAGTTAGGACTCTTCTTACAATGATTAATGTTTCTTTTAAGGGAAAAAATGAAAGGCCAAGCCCACCTCAGTAAATAAAATTCAAAGAAAAAAAATACCACCCCAAAAGCCAGAAATCAAGAATAGGGGGCAAAGTGTTATTTTTTTTCAAAATAAAAGGAAAAACATAAATAAGGGGGCAAAACATAAATTGCGAGGGGGACAAATATTTTATATAAGAGGGCAAGTTTGATTTTTCCTCTTATATAATAAGACAAACTGAAATTTGAGAGGAGGACATGCTCCACAGGTGAAAAGTACTACGGAGTATCTTCACCTAAACAGAAAAATTGTTAAACTATAATAATACAAGATTGGTAGGATAATAACTAATATGACATGTTACAAAATTAATTAGAGAAATTTCTTGCAGGATTCACGAAACTCGATTACTCGAACATGATAAGAGAAATAGAAAACCAAATTCGAATCAAAAAATTATGAAAATAATAAGCACGAGAAATTTACGTGGTTCGAAGATGACAATGAGTCGTTCATGTGTCTACCAGACAAAAAAAAATAGCTATATGAATTTTGAAGACAAAGTGTACATAACCTTAATTCGATATTGCACTCATGTACTGCTCAATCCTCTTAATTCGGACCACCATTACTGATTTTGAAAGTTTCTAATCTCTTGAAAATAAAAAGGGTAGTACTCGTCAGACTTCAAAAATAAATGCTAAGAAATTTTTTGTTGGAACAACAAGAAGATTAATTGCTTGATGTGTATATTATGATTTCCTAAGATTTAATTCATGGAATAATGAAATGATTAACGGTTATCCATGACAAATTTGGATTTCATAATTTGCAACTAATTTGGCCAAGTTTAAAGCTTTCATTCTTGCCGAGTGTTCCTATTAACGGCTAAAAATTTAGTCATTATTGTAATAGAAAGCTTATTGTAAATAAAAAACAAAAAACCAGCCAATAATTCATGTATTAGCTTTATTTTTTAAAAAAATTCCTCAAATTTATGCACATTTCTTTTCTTTTAAATGTTGATTGTATTCGTAAAAAATTTAAAAGAAAATCGATCGGTTTGGATTATTTCTTTTCCAAACCACACAAATATAATAGTCATTTTTATTTATTCTTGATCTATTCCTAATATAAACTAAACATTTAAATTAGTTTTCGTTTGTCTATTTCATTCCTTCTAAATTTTTGTTCATCTTCATTTTTTTTAAGATTTTTTTTTTAATATAAGGACCTCTAGAAATTATAATTTACACAAAAAATTAAATAAACTAGAGAGGTTAGTCAAATTAGTAATACGAATAAATATAATGTAATGAGAATTAATCTTCACTCCATATAAGTTGGATCCACGTAAAAGGAAAATGCATAGCAATTAGATTTTAATATTCCGTTCGTATGAAAAGGATAAAATACACACATATATTAATAATAAAATGGAATCATATTATTTTCAAATAGTTGTGATAGAATCAACATACACTACTAAAAATTGAGTCTTCAGCAACGGCTATCAGCAACGGCCGCTCAAGCCGTTGCTATTTCCAATGACATTCTTACGGCCACTCAAGCCGTTGTAGAAATATTGTATCTGCAACGACTTTCTAACAGACATGCGAGCCGTTGCTGATGATTTTAATTATCAGCAATAGCTTTCTAACGAACAAATGAGCCGTTGCTGATGATAACTTATTAGCAACGGCTTTCTAACGGGCGAGTGAGCCGTTGCTGATAAGTTAATATAGGTCACTGATCGCGCCTGACCCTTCTTCCTCCCGTTGTTGCCGCCGCCGCCTCTCGCCGACGCCGACGCTGTCGTCCGTCCTCGACTGCCGATTTCAAGTATTCATCACTGTCCGGCATCTCTCCCCGTTGCGGTCGGCGGGAAATTCGACAAAAACCCTATTTTTAGGGTTTCGGCTAGCGGCGATCGGCCGATGGCCGCCGCCGGAGCTTCTACATTGTCCGGACACACTGTCCGAACACTGTACGTCGACGCCGGAGTCCACCGGACTCCGGCGCTAGAAAGAGTATTTTTTTTATTTTTGTATTTTTTTATTTATATGTTAATTAATTATTTAATTTATTAGATTAATTATTAGGGTTTAGATCAATTTCGAAATTGTCCACTTCGGACGTGCGCCGGAATCGTTCACTTCGGACGCGCGTCGGAATCGTCCACTTCAGACGCGCGCCGGAATCGTCGAATTTGGACTCGTGTCGGAATTGTCCAATATGGACTCGAACTGTCTCAAAATATTTAGAAAATAATCATCCATTCGACGAGTTGATATGCTTCACGTACGCATCGACGAGTTGGATATGATTTAGTAAAATCTTAGATCCGTTCGGGGTTTGTATGTTCGTGTAAAAGAGGTAGATGATCTTTTATACGACGTACAATTCTTGAATTGTCCTTGATTGGACAATTTGGGAATATAGTTATTTGTTTTGCACTTATGTTCTTATTTTAACTGTTAACTAATTATTCTAAATTTTGGCAATATCTCTCTTGTTCTCCGATACGCGCCCAGATGATATGCGTATTCGGAGAACTGTAGGGAGATGCTGCTGAAATTTAGAATGAAGTTAGCGGTTAAAATAAGTACTTAGTGCAATATAAATAACATAAATTCCAAATGGAATAGGACAATCTCACCTAAAGACATTAATCAAAGAAATTGTCATTGATTGACAGAATCATGTCGGCTGATCGAAGTTGGATGTACCGACGTCTTGATCGTGGAGCTTTAACGAATGAGTTTTGATTAGGCGTAACGTACTTCCTAAATTTCGCCTATTCGAATCAAAATTTCGTTAGCATCGGTGATCAAATCCGATGTCTGTGCCGCATTTGTTCGAATACACGATTTTTGGATCGGGAGACTGTCACTCTGCATCTATATAGCAAAGGATTTGCACCAAGATATTTTCTATGGACTTGTCACGGGGAGTCACGTGGAGTCGGGATGTCGAGCAATCCTGTCGTTCAGACAAATGGTGAATCTTCCTCTACTGGTGTTTCTTCATCCAGTCAATGTAATCCCTATAGAACTATGATACTTGATAGTCTTGGGGGTCAATTCCACCTGAATGATAATGTTGATCGGCCAGTTCTTCAGACATCAGTCCCACCAGATACTACAGCGGTTGATATCACAGAAGTACAAACTGCAGTAGAGATTGAATTACCGAATAAAGAAGCTGCAGAATTTTATGAGATGTTGAAAGCTGCCGATGAACCTTTGTATGAGAATTGTCCTAAATACACTAGGTTTTCAGCAATGACACAGCTCTTAAACATCAAGGCCGATTGTAATATCAGCGGAGTTGCGTATGATCGGATTACTGGATTGATTAATGGAATGCTGCCTACTGATAACAAGTTTGAGCCAACTTTTTATAAGACTAAAAAGCTAAAAAGAAAATTGGGGCTTGGGTACGAAAAAATACACGCGTGCCAAAATAACTGTATTTTATATTATAAAGAAAATGTGCAGTTGGATAAATGCCATGTATGTCAACATCCTCGTTACAAGGAGAAGAAATCGGTTCGATAGAAAAATATCTCGTTTAAGGTGCTTCGGTATTTTCCACTAACACCGATGCTTCAAAGATTATTCATGTCGAAAAAGACAGCCCCCGACATGAGTTGGCATGCAAGAAGTCGTGATGATACAGTAATGACTCATCCATTTGACAGTGAAGCATGGAAACATTTGGATACATGTTATCCTTCATTTGCATGGGATACTAGAAATATCAGATTGGGATTGTGCACAGATGGTTTTAATCCGTTTGGACATTCTGCAACTCCTTATTCAGTTTGGCCAGTGCTGCTGACAGTTTATAATTTGCCACCGTCAATGTGTATGAAAGATGAATTTATTTATCTTTCGATGATTATTCCGGGTCCTAAGGGTCCGCGAAAAGAAATTGACATATTTCTCAGACCCTTGATAGATGAATTAAAAATATTGTAGACTGAGGGAGCTGTCACTTATGATTGTCATCGGAAGCAAAACTTCAATTTAAAGGCCGCGGTCTTGTGGACAATCAATGATTTTCCGGCGTACGGCATGTTGTCTGGTTGGAGCACTCACGGCCGACTCTCTTGTCCGTATTGTATGGAACACTCTAAATTAACCAGTCTTCAGAACAAACGAAAAATCTCATTCTTTGATTGTCATCGTCGATTCCTACCGGTTAATCATCAGTATCGAAGGAATCGTAATAAATTTACTAAGGGCATAGTTGAAAGAGATGGGCCACCACTGATGTTGTCTGGTGAACAAATGTTAGCACGTGTTTCAGCACTTCCAGATATAGTATTTGGTCGCAATGAAAGAGTGTCAGGTTTTGGCCAAACACATAACTGGGTGAAAAAAGTATCTTTTGGAAATTGCCCTATTGGAGTTCATTATTGATTCGACATAATTTAGATGTCATGCACATTGAAAAAAATGTGTTTTTTCAACACTTTGATGGATATTTCTGGAAAAACTAAAGATAATGTCAAAGCTCGACATGATATGAAAATATTTTGTAAAAGACCAGAGTTGGAGTTACAAGAGGTCAACGGACGATATCTGAAACCGAAGGCCCTATATATGTTAAATAAACAACATATCAAATATGTTTGTCAATGGGTAAAAGAACTCAGATTATCCGATGGATATGCTTCAAACTTATCTCAATGTGTGAATGTCGATGATTGCAAAATATTAGGGATGAAGAGTCATGATTGTCATGTATTCATGCAGAGATTACTTCCGATCGCATTTCGAGATCTTCTACCTGATAATATTTGGGGTCCGTTGACTGAATTAAGTATATTTTTTAGAAACATCTGTGCAAATGTCCTTCGAGTCGAAGATATGTCAACACTTAAAAATAATATTGTTGAAATCATATGCAAGCTGGAGCAGTTTTTTCCTCCTGTATTTTTTGACTTGATGGAGCATCTACCAATACACTTGGCATACGAGGCACGAGTTGGTGGCCCCGTTCAATATCGGTGGATGTACTTATTTGAAAGATACATGAATCGTCTGAAGAAAAAAGTAAAGAACACCGCAGCTGTTGAAGGATCAATATCTGAATCGTATATCATCCAAGAAATTTCAACATTCTGCTCATTTTACTTTGAATCGACAGTACAGACAAGATTTGATCATCTTCCATGTAACGACGACGGGGGTGTTCGACATTCAGATCGACGTTTAAATATATTTTATCACTCTGGTCGTGCTTTTGGTTCTCGTCCATCTCGACACTTAAGCGAGGAAGAGTATCATTTGGCACACTTGTATGTATTACTCAATTGTCCAGAGATTGAAAAATTCGTTAAAATATTTGACATTGAGATGGTGCAAAAATACTCTATTCACAACGATGAAGAATTGGAGAGATTACGGAATCGTGATTTTCCTACTTGGATTCAGACTTACAGCAAAGATCACAGAGCTGAAATAGATGAAAGAATATTTGAGTTTGTTAGTGGACCGTCGCGACTTGTGTCGTGCTATAGCGAATATTTTGTTAATGGGTATAAATTTCACACGGTTGAATATGCATTTACAAAGAAGACGATGAATGCCGGGGTCTGTGTGAAAGGGACAACCTATGTTGAATGTGATATGGATTTTTATGGACTAGTGGAAGAAGTGTTAGAGTTGCACTACTTCGGCTTGAAATCAGTTATTCTATTTAGATGTCATTGGTTCGATACAACAGAAAGGGGCATGAAAGTTCATCCAAAATACAAACTTGTTGAGGTTAATTACAAATCTAAATTGGTAGCAAATGAGCCTTTTATATTGGCATCACAAGCCGAACAAGTATATTACGCGAAGTATCCGGCTCGAAATAAAGATAGAGCAGATTGGCGTGTAGTCTGTAAGACAAAAGGTAGAGGAAAAATTGATCCGATAGTATGAGAAAATGAGCTGATACCTGATATGACACATGGTTTCTATCAAGAAGATGATCATCCTGTTGTAGATCATATAATTCCAATACTTGAGGATGCATACACAACGTAAATTCAATTAGAAGTTGAATATGCTGATGATGATAATCATGAAATTGAGGAAGTTGGAGATCAAGAAGATGAAGAAGAGGAAGAAGAGGAAGAATTCGAAGACTATTATTCAGATGATGAGGAATAATTATAAAGTATATATATTTTATTAAATATATATCTACTATTTATACAATAATCTGATTATATGTCTATTCGACAGATATGTCTGATCGTGGTTATCATCGCAGGAGAGCTTCAGAGTCTCCGATCGGTGAGACTCCTACACTTACTCATGCTGCTGATCCTCCTGTTGTTGATCCTCATGCCGATGATACTGCCGAGGCTAGTACATCCAGACGCAGGCGGCCACGCGGGCCGAACAGGTCGCACCCTCCACCAGCCACAGAGTCACGTAGATTTATTAGCGTGATTGGGGAGCGGTAATATATCATGAATTATGAATCATTACAAATTCATTATATCATAATATAATATTAAAATTTATTTTTATTGTGCAGGTTCGAGCAAGAAGAAGTGCCGAGGAGCATTTCTTCTACTATTCGACGATACATGCACGGGGCATGGCCTACGTGGTCTCACGTGCCTAGCGAGCACGTCGACATGTTATGGCGCGAGTTTGAGGCACGTATTTTTTTTTTTACATGCATGATGATTAATATTGGTACTGATATTATTATTTTGCAGGCTCGCTATACATGGGCCGAGGACCAAAGGTCCTTCATTTACGCTGCCTGGGAGGCTATTTCCTGGGCAAGGTACAATGGGCAGCTGGGGCAGGCTCGGTCCCAGGCGATGGCCCGAGCTGGGACCACTAACATTGCGGAGACTCGGGGATACGGTCCCGATTGGATTACTCCGGATATATGAGACCAACTCGTGGGAATATGGTCAACGGATCGATGGCAGGAGCTTTCTCGGAATGCGGCTAGAAATCGCATGTCGGGGGGAGCAGCGCGTCACACCGGTGGCTCTGTTGCATTTGCAGTGCACGCGAACCGTATGGTAAGTATACCTTTTAATTATATATTTTATTTGTTACTATGTGTACTAATTAATGTATTTGTTTTGTAAATGTAGATGACGGTGTCGGATGACGGGACTGTCCAGCGACCCTCCCCGATGGCGGTGTTTGAGCGGACTCACCGTCGAGCACATGGGACGGGGGAGTACATCGACAACCGCGCTGCATACATTATGGTAACTATATATTTGTTTAAATTATTCATTATATATTTATAATTTAAGTTTTATGATAAATATTAAACAAAAAATCAAACTCGAGTAGGAGACCTACAGCCAAACGGTGGTGCAGCGCGGGGGCACCCCCGAGGACTTTGACGTAGCAACGTGGGTCGAGGTCGCTAGATCCAGTTATGATCATAGTAGTAGAATAAGGACTCTAGAGGAGACGGTCGTGTGTCAGAGTCAGATGATGGCGGAGATGCATGCTATGCTACACAACATGTCAGATCATCCCGAAGCAGGCATCTCTTCGGCATCATCTAATCCATCGTCCTCGAGTCAGTCCACGCCGGTGTACACTCAAGCACTCCAAACCCCGCCATATGATCCAGACCATCCTCCATCGTTATCGTGAGATTTTTTTATATTGACTTTGTTTCTGAGATATTGGACTTGTTTAATTTATTTTGTTTGGATATTGATACTTTAATTTTGCATTTGAATAGTTTTTATACTATTGTTGATAATTATCAATATAAATATAATTATTTTGATGTATATCTTGGTGTATTTGTGATGTGTGAATGAATGTGTGTATGAGTGTATGGGTGTGTGAGTTATGTATCAGAATGTATCAATGTATCAATGAAAATTTTAAATTTTAAATTTTTTCGTTACCAGGTTCACATCATCAGCAACGACTTTCCCACGGCCGTCCGTGGGAAAGCCGTTGCTAAAAGTGTATCGAAAGCCGTTGCTGATGACCTACAGCAACGGCTTAGCGACGGGCTTTTACTAACGGCGTTGCTACGGGCTCACTGTCCGTTGCTATTAATGTTATCCGCAACGGCTCCGGGTCCGTGGCAAAACCGTTGTTGATAATATTTTTAGCAACGGCCCGAGCGGTCGTTGCTGATCCGTTGCTAAGTTATCAGCAACGCGAGTTTCTGCCACGGCTTCATTGCAACGGCTTCGGCCGTTGCTGATGCTCTTCAGCAACGACATCAGCCGTTGCTGATGCCCATTTTTCTAGTAGTGGTAATCATTTCCATCAAGACAAATATCACACAGGAGAGCGTGCGTACGATAAGGAGCTCAAACACCAATAAACGACTAAGTAATAGCATTTAAGAAAATGAACAAATTTGTAGCAAAGTAAAATTCTCGACAAGAATTCTCGATAAAGATTCAAGTTTTAAGAAATAGTCATAAGCAAATATCTAAATGTCAAACTGAAGTGTCCAATAAGGACTACATAAATCTGAATATATCAAATAAATGAAAAGTTCATAAAAAAGAGATTATATCAAAGACTCTATCCATTCTAATTATCTACCCCAATTCAACTCTCAACTTGTCACAGGAAATTGAAGTAAGCACAAGAAAGCATTGTATATATGTGTATACTAACTCTATATCCAGCTTCTGTAATTCTAAATAACTTTATCAATGCACTAAACACAAAGAGCATGTTTTCTTCGTAGGATAATATAAGATAGGATTAAAAATGGATTAATATCCATTATTTATTTAGTGGATTGATTAGAAGAAAATGGAATTGAAGAATATAAAATTGATACTATATCTGATGTACAACGAATTTAAAAAATTTATATCCAATCCTTCATTGTTTATTATCCAATCCAATCATATCTAATCCATCAAAGCAAACATACCAAAAGTGATTAACACTAAGTAGTATCAATGCATTAAATGTAACACCAGGATAATGAGCACAATGTAAAAAGCACTAAATCTTATCATTGCACTAGATGTAACACCACAATAACGAACACAATACGAATGACACTAAGTAATCGAGAATGGTAGTGGACAAGAGTTTTGCCATGCATGATAATGAACACATGATCAGGCTCGACATTGCCACTCATAAGAACGGTAATTCGTCGACAAATGCCAAAAATCCAAATTCGACAAAAACTTCATCAATCAACATCAAGCCCCATTAAAATCGATCAATTGAACAAATTTTTTTCATAAAACACAATATTCAATCTATCACTCGAAGAGTATGGTAAATCTTCCCTAATTACTAGTTATCCTACACAAAAAAGAAAACGTGAAGGGTAAAAAGAAAGGGAAAACCCTACATCGCATTGTAAACTCCCCTCTTTGTCCATACGAGCTTTCCACTTCCCGCATCACGCGTTTCCACACTCCACAGTGTGAGTTCAAGATGGGGACAAAAAGATAAGATTAAGTGATATCTATAAGCGGGTGCTTGTGATATTTTACATAAAAACTCCTCAAATATTCATAATTATACTTTAATCCATAAACTAAATAATTTAGGACATTTTTCTAAAAAGAAATCGAAAATTGAAAACTCAAGACTATGAGCATAACAACTAAGAAATGATGATTGATGTTACATTTTCCATATTTCTTATTTTCATTTCTTAATATCTTTATTTAGTTTCATATCAAGAAATAACAAGACGTTAAAGGTATAATTTCAGGTCAAATATTTTGGGTATATAATTTGAATTTGTTCTTGCTTAAAGTCAGGATGATGCGGTCTGGCACATCTCTTGGTCAGATGTGACTCGTGGGAGACTTACAAAAGAGAGTGACGCTCAAATAAGAAAGGATTTCAGGTAGAGGAATAGAAATTAGAATTTAGATGTACCTGATGTGCGTCGTGTCTGTATACAGTGCAGGATGAGGGGTGTCTAACGATAATACCTCTCGAAATCTCATAGAGATGTGCTCAGAACGGGTCGACGCTAATCCCGGAGATGTCGTGTTCGTAATTGATGATTACCTCGTAATAAATGAGGACATAAGTGTCCTCGTATGATCGGGTAGAGCCCCGAGTAAAGTAGTCTGGTCCGACTCGAATCTAGTTCATGAATATGGGTGCTTCTGAGCTTAATCCTATCGAGCTCAAAGTGCTAGTCCAGTCCAAAACCTATAGGGTGCGTTTGGTATGGGTACTAGACTGGACTGAACAAGCCAGTACATGATAAGCCAATACAAGTCAATACATGACAAGGAATTGTATAATGTTTGTTTCGCACAGTACACTTGTATTGGACAATACACATTGATTGAAATAACATTATGGGTTTGTTCGTTTCGCATAATTTTACGGTACAACACTGGACAACACAAGCTATCCCATGTTCGTTTGCGAAAACGTACCATGGATAGGATAAGAATGATGTCTTGGGACAGTACACCAGACTTATTTTTTTGTTACTCCAATTTGGAGTAACAATGACTTGTTACTTTGGTACAAGGTTGAAAATAACAACAATAGTCTTGTTCATATTTTAATATATGTAATTTTTTTTCAAAAATGTCCAATTTTTCAAAAATGAATATATTTAAATTTAAAGATACTATATTTGGATTAAAAGATAGTATATTTTGATAAAAATTATATAGAGTATATTTGAATTTAAAAAAAGTATATCTAGACTAAAAAAAATTGATAGAAATTGAGTATATATTTATATTTAGAGAGAGTATATTTAGACTCAAATATAGTATAATTTGGTAGAAACGGGATATATATCCATATTTAAATTAAATATTTGGATTAAAAGAGAGTATATTTAGACTCAAATGGAGTATATTTTGATAGAAATTGAGTGTGTATCTATATTTAGGAAGAGTATATTTGGATTAAAATATAATATATTTATATGAGATATATCTCTATTTATCGAGAGAATATTTGATTCGAAAATTGATCTTTAGTCAAATAAAATATTATGATCATGTATACTTTCTATGCAGTCAGGTATACTCACTATATTAACATGTATACTCAGTACGGGAGGTGGTGTGGCTGCGTCGTCGATGACGTCGGGGCCTCCATATCGCAACATGTTAGTTAATTAATATACTTGTGATATAATTGTAATAACACATATTAATTATATTTATAATCGTTATGTTAATTAAAATAAATATTTTATTATAATAATATATAATATTGTCTAGTATGCTTTATATGATGAAATAAAAAAGAAATAATAAAAATTATATTTTCGTCAAATTGTCTTATTCTGTGTTGTAATAATACAAAATAAACGCAAGATAGTACTAAATTTGATGTCCAGTGGACCAGTACCATACGAAACGAACATGAGACTATTTGTTATATTTTCCTGTACAATCTTGTACGGTACTGACTAGTTTGTTATGTACTAAACTGTTTGCAAAACAAACGAATTTTATATATGTGTACATATTATCAAAAAAAATTATATCATAAAAATATTCAAAATAAAAATAAATAGGGAAAGTGACAAATGGTATCACAGCAAACATAACGATGCATGAAGAGGAAGCTTATATAGTAAATAACTATCAAGAATATGGTAGGGATATTACTAGGCCAACCCTCACAAATGTCGTCAACTTAAGTGTGTTGATGGGCTATATGTTGAATTGACTTGAATTTTGATAGGAACGTCAAAACTAAAATAGAGAACACTATAATATCCTCTTTTAATTCCACATTGAAAGTTCATGTATTGGATGATAAAATTTGATGAATCTATTATCATTAACTTGGATATTAACATTTTTAATTAGCATTTTTGACCTATGAGGTCATTACTAAAAATCATATAATTTGCGACGGCAAATGAAGCAGTCACATATGCGACGATTCTGCGACCGATGGGAATGATTGTCGCACTGTTGAAACATTTGCGATACCACGACGACCGCGACGTCTGCAGTCGCAAGACACGAGCGTCGATTGGTAAGTAATTTAATAATTATTTTAATTAGTTATTATTATTATAAAAAAAATAATTATATTTATTTTATTGTAAGTGACGCAAGACGAGCAGGGAGCGCTCATCCTGACTAACCCTATGAGGGTCTTTGAGGGGACGCATATATATTAGGGTGGTCCTCGCCATGCTGAGTTCATCACCGAGAGGTCGAAGAAGATACTGATAAGTTAATATTTAAATTAGGGTAATTAAATAACAAAAAACTTCCATGAACTATGATCCATTTATAATTATCCTTCATGAACTTTGAAATTAGATAAAAAATTACTAAACTTTATGAAACAAACAAAAACACCCTTTCTATTAATTTAATGTTATTTATTTAACATAATCTTTTTTAAAATAACACGTGTCAACTTTTCATTAGTCCAAATATTAAAAGATAAATAAATAAATTAATTGAAAAGTTAATAAATCAAAAATTAAGAAATATTAACTTCGAATTTATTTCCTATTTAACTTTCTTAGCAATTCATATTTTATAATTTCTAATTTATTAATTTTTCAATTAAATTTTTATTTATTTATCTTCTAATATTTGGACCAATAAAAAGTTATCGTGTGTCATTTTAAAAAAAAATTATGTTAAATAAATAACATTGGGTTATCAAAGAGGGTGTTTTTGTTAGTTTCATAAAGTTTAGTCATTTTTTTGTCTAATTTCAAAATTCATTGGGGGAGAGAGAGAGGGTAATTGCAAATGTGTCATAGTTTAGGGGAGATTTTTGTTATTTACTCTTTAAATTATTTTATCTAATCCTATTAGGTATAATTAATTAAATTAATCAACTTAATTTTCTTTAAAGGTCACGTATAGTGAGTTAGTGATCCAGCGGTGAGGTGATCCTACGCAGCATCAACTTGATGCTGATGTATGGATGCATGTGGCAGCCGTTGACCACGACCGTGTATATGACATTAATGGCACAACGGTCCACGCACAGGCATTGTTGCAACCACATGGTGCGGGGTCATCTATCTTCACCTCATTCTTTGCTGGTCCATCAATATCACATGCGGATCAGGATCGATTAGCGGCTGTCGAGACTAACATTGCCGCTATGAGGGATACTATGATGCAAATGCAGTATATGGCGCAGATAACCTAGTACATAGCACATTTAGCTTCTATCATACCTAGTGCTCTGGCCCCTCCGCCTCCTCTGTCATTCAGCGCGGCGGCATCAACATCAAATTCATCATTGTCGTTGGTGCTGACTTATGCAATCCCCACATAGCCCCTCTCCTCGCGGCCGCCTCCCCTGTCATCGACTGATTATTGATGTATTTGATATACGATGTAAATATTTGTTTAATACGATGTAAATATTACACTTTGATATCTATTATATTTTGATGATTCATATTATAATTTGATGTCTCTTGCTTTTATGCATTTTAATTTTATATATATATATATATATATATATATATATATATATATCTAAATATGAATTTATATTTTTAAATTATGTAAAAAAAATAAAATAGACTTCTACGACGGTCATGCGATTGCGGTGTTGTCGCAAAAGGTGTATCGAACTGGTCGCCTACAACAGTCGCTAATGATAATGTGACGGCACCGCGATGGCCAGCAGCGATCGTCGTGCCGTCATAAATTTAAAATCGTGCGACGGCAAGTGTGTGTCGCAATTGGTCCACGACCACTTTTGCGATGCCTTGTGTTCGTTGATGGGTCGATCACAATGGCTATAATTACTTGCGACAACTAGAATAGTGATCGTAGATTATCTGTGACCACTTCTTCTGCGATGGATCTTTGCGACATCACAGAAGAACTATGGCGACGACATTCTGATTGTCGCGATCGTCACAAAAGACGATGTTTTTAATCATGTTAATAGTTAATAATCTTATGATGTAACATTCTAGTTCTTTTAACTTCATTTCGGGTTATAATTTTTCAATTAGTATATATATATATATCATTTACCCAAAAATCATAACATAAATTCGAAATTCCGGATTCATAACTTTTTACCCAAAATCATAACATAAATTCGGAATTCCGAATTCATAACTTTGATGGCTGATAATGGCAGTGTAATGAGAAGGACAAGCACACTTTAAACATCATAATTTTGTCTCTAATATCTTATTGTGCAAGTTATAATTAATCAGTTCCCCTTTTGACTAATTCATTTATAAATTATTACTTTTGTCGTAACAAGATCAAAAACCTTCTTTCTTTAATGCTTATATACTTCTCCCTTGTCACCACTCAACATTTTTCTTGATGCTCTCTTTCCAAGAGAGGAAATTATAGACTCAATTATAGGTAAAACATCATTCATAGCATTTTTTTAAAGAAAAAAAAAACAAATAAACAAACTCATTCAAATCAATTGGTCTAATTCCTCTTCTCTTTTCAAGTACCAAGACAGATTTATCTAATTCAGCAATCAATTATGAACCCTATCCTCCCCTGAAAACAACTCATTAACTCCATCCATCACATGCATATAGAGGCAAACAACTCATTCTCAATTCATTAATACAAAATGCTTCACTTCCTGTTGAGTTGAGACATTGCATGTAAGCGCTGATATCACTACTCCTTTTCAAGATTTTGTAATCATAGAGGCATTCTTGAAAACATTAACTAGGAATACTTCATCTTTGTCCAAAAGAAAACATTAGAAAAAGAAGTGGACTAATCGCTAGCCTTGCAAATGACATTATTGAAGATGATGTTTAGTTAGCTCATTCAACATGCAAACGACACTTTCATCTTTTGCCGGGACAAATTTGATTGTGCAAAAAATCTCAAACTCATTTTTCAACTATTTGAACTTAATAGCCTTATACCAATCAAGCCTAAGCATCATCAGTAATGGCATGGAAGCTTATGGAGTTACACGGTTTGGCAAACTCTTTGAGATCTTTGGTTTTTGGAATATTGAAGAATTTTTGCACATTTTAAAGGAGAACAAATTTGATTCGCTACTTTGGCAATATGCATGGGCATTTAATTTACTCTTTGAGAATCACTTCGACCATGAAATATGATTACCTCCAAAGGAGATGGTAATCTTGCGTTATCGTTTAATGAAAATTATTTCTAATAGAACTAAAAGACCACAATAGCCTTTAATCATGTCTACATATTAGATCTCTCTTCTTCTCTTCTCTCTATATATAAATGAAGTTAAAGATTAAAAAAAAAAAAAAAAAACAAACAAATTTGTTCATTATTTAGTTCAAAATAAAAAACCAAATGAGACCAATATTTTTGTATACTATTTATTGTTAGCTATATATTATGGTAAAATTTGTTTTTAACGATATTATTATTAAATTTTCATAAATATGACTAAATAAAATGGACATGACGGTGTTAGATCGATATCTAGTCATTTAACTTTTCATTCTCATGTGAACCAAACATGTCGATCTTACATGCTTGGTCATTTAAGTGATAACAATCACATGCCAGAGATGTAACTTAATAAAATAATCTTACAACACAAACCAAACACCCTATTAGAGCGGAGAACTCGTCAATGAAGCATCTTGGTCTATCTTTGTCCCTCCATAAACACCCAAACTCGAAATGACACTCTTTCATTTTCATCATGGTGTTGTGTGCATGATGAGTATTTTTCATATGCAAAAATGGGTGGTTAGAAAATAAGATTTTATCTAACAATATGATCTTTGGACCGAAATTGAATAGACAATTGGCCTCAATGCAAGTTGGCATGGAGATGTTTGACAAAAAAAATGAAGGCAGACTTGACAACAAAAACCTTGCACTCATCTCGAAGTGATGGTGGAGATTTGAGTCTAACTATGATGCACCATGAAAATTTATTACGTTCCACTATTTATTATGGCCAATTGTTTATTATGGTGTTGAGGCCAATTGTCTATTCAATTTCGGTCCAAAGATCATATTGTTACTTGTTATTTGTTTATTATGTTCCACTATTTATGGACATCACTATTTATGGCACATCCATCATATTTAGAGTCTTGGATGTTTTGCAACATGATGTACGCCATGATATGGTGAAGAACTCGCAACATATAATATCAATTGTGGAGATGTTACTTGTTTTTGACATGGTGCACATCCTCACCTCTTTCCCCAATCTTAGCCAAGTATACTACTATTCTCACGTAGATGACTAGAAAATCTTCATCACTCAATCTACTTCATGCACATGCTCTCTTAAATATCATAAACCCCTTCACTACATTAGACAAGCTTAATGAACTGTTACTATAAAAGCGAACTCCGAACAAGCCTTCGACACAGTCAACTGAGTCATCATCTCTGATCTCTTGGCGGCAAGGGGCCGGGTTTTCCTCAGAAATGAATCGTCTAGGTTTTTTCTATTCTTAACAGTATGATCTTTTCAATTCTTATTAATGGGAGCTTGGGCCGCCCCTTAATTATCTCACAAAAGAGGACTCAGGCAAGGTAATCCACTCTCCTCTCTCATATTTAATCTGGTCACCTACTCGCTTTCAAAACTGCTTAAGAGGGCGACCGACAGAGGGTTTATCAAAGGAGCTTTAGCTGGGTCTTTCTCGGAAGGCTTCACTCATGTTGGATTTGCATATGACCTCATTATCTTCAATAGTGCCTCTCAACATCATTTTTGGCATTTGAATTTGTTATTAAAATGTTTTGAACTTTGCTCCGGGGTTAACTCAACAGAGAGAAGACAAGAATTATTCATATCAATGGGTCAGATAGGGATAGCAGATAAGCTACAGATATCATGAATTTCTCGGCCAGTGCTTTCCCAGTTAACTATCTTGGACTTCCACTTAGACCCGGGCGTCTCCTCAAAGAAGATTGGATAAAAGTCATCTCCAAATTTGATAAGGTGCTAGCCTCTTGGCATGGATCCCTACTCTCTAGAGCCGCTAGAATCACTCTCATTAACAGTGTTCTCACCAGCGAAGCAACCTATATTTTCTCTCTTTTCAAAGCTCTCGCATGGGTCATTAGGCTGATTGACAAAAAAAAGGAAGACATTTATGTGGATAGGAGGTCGAGACAATAGCCTCCAAGGAAAATGTCATGTCATCTGGGATAAAGTAACGATCGCAAAATCGGAAGGAGGATTAGGCCCCCTAAACTTGCAATATCATAACAGAGCCCGACTTGCAAAATGGTGTTGAAAATTCACTCACAATAAAGAAATGGCTTGACGCAATATTCTTTATGCTAATAACCAATCTTAGTCCTCTTTGTTGGACTCTGCGATTGCTTCTTTATCTCTCGTCTAGAGAGACATTCTTAAAGACAAGGTCATTCTTATCCAGAGCTCTTCGCACAGGCAGCCCTACCAAACTGTACTATCCAGGATTTAAAGGAGTTTGATGATAATGGGGTCGCAACTAGTTGGAACATAACCTTCACCGATCTCGTTCCCATCGACTCGCTTCTCAGCCTAGTGAACGAGATCAACCCCTTTCTTAACACTGACGGAGAGGATAAGGTGTTCTGGAAATGGACGGAGGATGGTATCTTCTCTACTACCTCCATGTACAAAATTTTGAATTTCAATGGCATCTCCAACCCGGCGGGTGAGTTCTTTGGTACAGATCATGCCCTGAAGCTATTTTCGTCATGAGCTGGTTAGCGATGAATTGGAGGCTTCCTACTAAAGACCGACTGATTTCATGAGGTATAACTATGGACCCTCGATGCTCTCTCTGCGAATCAGAGGATGAATGTAATGAGATATTTAAATTTATTTTTTTCTCCTTATGTGTGTTTGCCAGCCTAGCGGACTAGTTCGTGCTCGAGCTAAGTCGACTCATGGTTCGGAGCTTGCGAGCTCGGGTAAGTAGGATATGAATTTACGAATTTTAGGCTTGGATAGTAGAGATTATTTAATTTGATGTTGTGTGTGCATAATTGCTAATTATTTTCATATGAATATTTAATTAATTATTTGTGATTTATTAGAATGAGATTAATTAAATTATTTAAGTCTATCGGGTTAGTGGATTTTAGTTTTGGCTTAAGGTGAATGTTGGTTGTAGATTAATGATTTAAGGGATTAGAGTTGATGAGGGAGTATAAAACACCCCCTCATGACTTGTGGGTTGTGGCTCCTGTTTTGGAGCCACCTAAAGAGTTAAGAAAGGGAGCCAGCTGCCAAGCCAAGCCGCCAGCCCCCTTTCTCTTTACTTCTTGGAGCTGCCACCACCCAGAGCCAAGCTGAGCCGTCTGCTTCTTCTTCCTCTCCTCTCCTCTCTTTCTTCCCTTTGGAGCCGAGCCGAGAGGAGCCAAGCCAAGCCGCTTGCTTTTTCTTCTCCTCCCCTCTCTCTCTTCCTTCCCTTTGGAGACGAGCCGAGAGGAGCCAGCCGAGCCAGCCCCTCTCCTTATCCTCTCTCTCCCTCTCTCCAAGCCGGCGGCTTGGAGTGAGCCGCCGCCCCTTAGAGCCTCTTCTTAGGTTGAGCCGCCGGCCTTTTGAAGCCGGAATTGAGGGTCGTCATCCGAGATTTTTTCCTTAGTTCTTCTTCCAATTAAGGCGAGTGGTTTACCCTCTCTTTTCGAGATTTTTATCGGTTTCTTGAAGCCGTTCTTGACGGCTCGGTATTTACGCCTTGTTCTTGGATTTTCGAATGAGTTCTTATTTTCCTTTGATATGAAATCTTGATCTATTCTCCTCATTTGAGATTTTTTTTATTATGTGTTTCTTGTTTAGAATTAAATCTGTGATTTTGGATAGAAATCATGTGGTAGGATTAAGATCTTGTTAATGACTAATTAGGGATTCTTGAGAAGGGGGTTCTTGATCTTAATGCTTGATTCTTGGTTTAAGTGTGTGGTTTCTTGTGGATCTTGATGAAAAGCATGATTTATGTGAATTAATTCCCGAGACTAGTATTATGTCCTAATGGTAATTTAGGGATTTATTTTTGTTAATTTTCGGATTTAATTCTATAAGTATGCTGAAATTGCATGTTTGCTGGAATTGTATTATGAGATGATGAATCAATTTTAATTTATTTGCTGTGATGTGTGTGTATGTGTGAATATAGTCGTGTAACATATCTTTTCAACCAGAAAATATAGTTTAAAAACATAGGACACACTTTGGAGACTAGATTTTGGTTAGACACAACAGTTCTGGGCAGAACAATAACCTAAAATAAAATCCTAAAATAAAACCCTAATGGAGATGATCTAAATTTTGATTATATAATTAAAATTGGGTTAAGGGTGAACATAATTTGTTATGAACCAATTTATAAAATATGCATAAAATAAAACCACATGGGTTCATGACAATACAGATCTAAGGGATAGAGGTTGGATTTGGAGTGTTGAGACGCTTCATGACGAGGACACCTCTAGGACACCGTAGGAGAATCTTGACTTAAGTCTTGATACGTCAAATCCTTGAGTATGGCGGAGCGGCTCAATTAGAAGTCGGATTATGGGCTACGCCCGGGTGGTTGGACGCCAAATTTCCAACCTGTAGAACAAGTTCGGAGGACCTTTCTCGATTATTCTGGTTCAGCTTTGTGGGATAAGTTCGAGGGGTCTTCCCAATTATCCTAGTATGTGCGATTGCCTTCGGGCATGGTAGGGCTTCGGCCTGATGCACTTCTCTAGTATGTGCGGTTGCATTCGAGCATGGTAGGGCTTCTACCTGATGCACTTCTTGGAGGGATAGATGTCATGGCATGGGTGGTCTGTTGGCATGTTATATAGTCACACTTTCGTGACCTTGCCTGCTGTAGAGATCTGTCATCTCTGTATTTTTATTTGTGAGGGTTGGTAAAATCGTTCGCTGGGTTCTTTGAACTCACCCATTGTCGTTTGATTTCTGTTTTGTAGAGCCAGACCGATGAGGTGGGCCGGAGCACTTGGCGCAGTTGGAGGGTAGTGGAGCCGCATTATCTCATAGCAATCGTAATTAGTTAGAGTCGTAGTCGAGTCCTTTGGTAGTAGTCATGCACTTGTATTAGCTTGATTTGGAGTTGTAGCCCTGAGGGCATTTATGTTATTTATTTTAGATTTTATTGTATCTGAACTTTTGAATTGTTGAACTTAACTGTTATTTCCACACTTTACTTCTCATCGAACTTCTTGAAATAAAACTATATTTTGGTTCGCTTTTCATTTGAAATAAAATCTATTATTTCTTTCGCTATATTTACTTGTTGAATTGACATGTGCATGGTTTAGACTACAGGGTATAGACACGTATATCCTGGCCGGTCACATGATCCTGAGTTAGGGCATGACAATGAAACTCTAAATCATTTGTTTCTTGAGTGCCATCACACTATTGAGGGGTGGAAACTCCTTTTAAACCTATGCAACATCATATTCTTTCCTTTGAGTTCCGCCCATGGATTGGCCCTATTTCGGGAGGATCTTGCACAACGTCGTCGCTCAAGTTTCGTCTCATCATTATTTAGCAGTGGAAGATTTGGCACAAACGTAACATCCGTTGCTTTGAATGAGCTAAAAGAATCATTCTCGAATTAGCTATCGAAGGAGCTAATCTTGCTAAACTTTATCGTGGTTAATTTTATCCTCTCTTCACTGTAATTACAATTTTTGTTTGTTTGTTTATTTCATTATATATATCTCTCTCCCTCCCACTTGTAACACTCAAGACTCTTGATTAATACAAGTATTTTCTTTCTTAAAAAAGAATTGTTACTATAAAACTTTCTATAGCTTCATGCTATAAGGTGGTTAATGATGGATTAATGACGGTACTCGAGACCAATGCCTCGTCGATGTGGTTAACTACTACCACTCCAAAAGTCAAACTGTTTATGTAGTTGATCTTGCACAATCACATACACATCAAAAGATTTTCTAATTCGCAAAGACCTATAGATGCAATCTTGTGCGTTGTAAAATGGAAATCGATCATGAAACAACCAAGCACATTTTTTTTCCGATGCCCATATGTCATGTTTGGTTGGAAAAAGTATTGTCTTTGATCATACCCCACACTTGACTTTGTATGCATCAATATACTCCAAAGAGCACAAATGACACAACAAACCAACACACATTTTGATTTGCTCATATTTGGACCTAAAACTATTTGCCATATCTTTCAATTGGAGATTTTGCTAGTTAATTTTATATCCCTTCTTTCGATTTTATAGGATTCAACCAATCTTTTGTTTAGTCAACTATTTTGATTTTTTTTATCAAATTGGAGCAAGTGTAGATCAAATTATTTTTGGATTATAGTTTACGTAGGAGTTAATTATTCGACGGCATAAATAAACAAATTAGTTGTTGGATCGTACTTGAGTGCTTGTGTGATTTTTAAGAAACTACTTTTAAATAATAAAATATAGAACTATAGATACACAAATTTAAAACACTATTTTAATTTAAGAAAGAAAAACGGATGAATAAATTAATCTGTTGTGTCTGAAACAAGGAAAGTATTTCAATTAGGAAACATTTTCTTATCCTCGTAAAACAATTTATGGGGGTGAAAAATTATCGTTAAAACGAAAATAAATATTAAACTAGTAGGAAACAAAGTATTTTTTAATAATTTAAATTAATATTAAAATGAAACAAATATCTCCATGCTGACTGTATATATATATATAATTAAAAGAAACAAAAAGATATAATCCAAATTTAAATATATATTAATACTCATCGTGCATGTTTATTTTATAGGATAAAAAATGATAGGATAATGAATGAATTAATATTTATTATTTATTTCGTGCATGAATTAGAAAAAAATATGATTATAAGAATATAAAATTAATATTATATTCGATGTACACCGAATTTAAAAAATTCATATCAAATCCTCCCTCATTTATTATCCTATTTAATTCTATTTTATCCAATGAAGCAAATATACCATTTTAGTTTTTCCTAATTGTAAGTTTGAATCCAACTGAAGAAATTATAATTTAGATTTTAAATAATATCATACTTATACAATTTTTAAGAAGATTATGACAAATTAACTTAACGTGAATAAATTCCACTAGAGATGAATTTTTAAACAAGATCAATGCTATTTGAGTTGTAATAAAATATGTAAAAAAATAGAATTGTAATTAGGGATGATACTTTGATATAGATGGAGGAAATGTTTCAATTAGAGTAGCTTTCTAACTAATGTCGCACTAAAAAACTTAATCCTCGTGGTATGCTTAATCTTACCTCATCCTACATATAAAAAAAACATAATTCCTAATTTTTTTCCATATACATAATTTGTACAAAAAATTTAATTAAAAATCGACGTTATTGTTGGCCTAAGATTTTCAACTTTGATCTCAATCTTGATTTTGATGATAACATGCATATATTGATGAGTTTATCAAGTGTTTGATTTCAGGTTGGTTGATCGATACGCGTGCGAAGTTCGTCGAAAAATTGTGAAAAATTCAAGTGTCGACGATTTTGAAGGCGATCGAGTCGGAAATTAGGTTTAGGCTTAGATTTGGTTGTAAAAAGCTTCTAAGGCCTCAGAACACCTATTTTTATATAATTATTCAAAGTCAAGCCCCAACCGAAACTCAAAACCAACTCGAGTCAAGAAATCAGCAAAAATAAAAAATCAGTTATCAGTCATGTTATCGGCCAATCCTCGATCGATTGACGATCGACTGGAGATCGACCGAAATGTTCAACAGATCTATTTTGATACGTTGAACGACTAGTTTCGAGCACATGCCTTTGTCATATGTATATAAACTTTTGAAACTTGCCTCCCCAGGGTTCTAATGATTTATTGAGTCTATTTTGAGAGAGTTTGAACCTTTTACTTGAGTTTAAATCCCAAAATCTCTACTATCCACTAACTTGATCCTTCTACTCATCTTCAAGCCTTCCTTGGTTCAAATATTCATCATCTTAGGATCTTGAAGAATTAGGAGAAAGCTAGCAAGAGCAGAGCACCAACTGAGTTTGTTTCATATTTGTGTTCTTTATTATTGTTTTTACTTGTATTTTGTTCTCATTTGATATAGTGCATGTTTATGGAACACGCCTTAGGTTGAATTGTATTGTTGTTCATTTGGTATAGAGGTAGAGGCATCTTCAAGAGTTGAGGAATAAATCTTTGGTGTAACCCTATTGGGAGAAAACGTTACAATATAGTGAAAATGATGAAATCCTAAGCGGAAATTAGCTTAGGTAGTACATGTAGGTAGGATTGCCGAACCATTATAAAATCATTATGTTTGCGTTGCCTTAATTGCTTTGGTGATTGCTTAGCTTATATTTTATTGTGATATCATTTTGCTAAGTTATCTTACTCAATGTTGTTAAATTCGAGAATTTAAGTAAACTCATGGAGCATCCGTAAACTCGACTCATAAACTCATAAGAGCACTATGAAATTATGCTACAAAAATATAATTTAATAGAACTTAAAATTCATAATTAAGCAGTTCAACTTTATAATAAAGCACACATAAAAATAAAATATAATATTAAAGTGCATGATTTTTATTGGGAGTTGTTCTATATTTTTTGCAATGCACCACCACTATCATCTCAATCGGGCCACATTATGTGCAATTCAAGGCATAATATGCGTAGTCATCCATTGTGTTTGAGGTTGGTGGTAACCTCTTAATGTATGAGTGCCTTGGTGCTTAGAGTTGTTCATTGGGTCGACCCGACCCAATGAACCCGAGAATCCGACCAGACTTGATTTATTTGTGTTGGGTCGGATAATCGGGTACAATCCGATCAAACTCGACCATAACCGGATTGGGTCTTGAGTTTTAAATTTTGAAACTTGATTATCTAATTATTTATATTTTTAATTCTTTTAAAAATATTATATTAAAACATATTTATTTTTCAATTTTTAAAAAATTTATTTTTACCTAAACGGGTAAATTCGACTACCCGACCTGACCTAAGTTGGGTTAGGTTGGATTGGATTGGATATGATTTGAGAGGTGAAAATTTTTGAACCTGACCCCCGACCCAACCCAATTACACTTGATCGGGTCGGGTCCATTTTTTTCCTAAACTTGACTTGACTCGAACCTGACCTGTGAACAATCCTATTGGTGCTCTTGGTGCCCCCTCTTTATGTATTCTCGTGTTTCTTAAAGGTAGTCCCAAGTATTGAATAGAAAACTTCTATGCATGTTTGTGGCTTCCACATTGTCGAGAAGGTGCACAACCGTCGTCTTATTGTAGTTGACGAGAATACACGTTAACATGAGTTCAAAGTCATAGTACAACAATTTCAAATTTGTTATGAGTTTAGAAGCACAATAACTTCAAATTTATTACTTCCTTCTTGCTAGGGATGACAACGGTTCGGTTAACCGTATTTTTTGAAATTAACTGAAACCGAAACCGAACTAAACACCCGCTAACAGAAACCAAAACTGAAATCGGTCGATTTCAAAACCTTATATTCGAAACTGAAATCGGCTCGGATTCGGTTATCCGTGGATAACCGAAATCGATTAATTCGATTAGGATAGAACTGGTATCCATTTACTAGCCGATTAGTAAACAGATAATCGGTTCAAAAATTATTAACTAAACAGTAATTAAAAGACAATAATTAAACAGTGATATGCAGAAAAATTGTTGAACAAAAAAAATACATTAAAGCTAGTATTTCAAATAGTATTCTACTGGACATCAAAGCTAATAACAAATTGTTGGAAGAAAAAAACTTCAAAAGATTATACATTAATTAAATCATCACAACTGCTATTCTAAACCATCAATTAAAAGATTTTACAAAAAACCTTCAAAAGATTATACAATAATTAAATCATCACAACTGATGTTCTAATTTCTAAACCATCAATTAAAATATTATACAGAAAAACTTCTAAAGCTTATACATTAATTAAATCATCACAACTGTTAATCTAATTTCTAAACCATTAATTAAAAAATTATACAACACAACTGTTGTTCTAAACCAGCAATTAAAAGTTTTCCTTACTTATACAACAAATCAATTTGATCAATATTTTCAGAAGCTTTCATGGCAGTCTCCAAGGTGGCCTGAAAAAAACAACAGTCTATTAACATATAAAAAATAGTCTATTACCAAATGAACAATCACCGTTATAAAAAATAGTCTATTATCAAAAATGAACAATCAAATATTAGAAAAGTTGAAAAAAAAAATTATTCAAAAAAAAATGTTGGGCTTATACTTTCTCCCATGATTGTGCTTCAGTATAGGGATGACAATTCAAACCGATTAATCATGGTTAATCGGTTAACCGATTAACCGAATCGTAAAATCCAATTTTGAATAGTGGACTTGCGGTTCGATTTCGATTTCGGATAGTAAAAACCAAAAACCATTTAAAGTCAGTTCAGTTTCGATTATCGGCTCGCGGTTAACCGGTAACCGAAATCAGTTATATATTCGATTTCGGTTACCGATTTTTTTCAATTAATCGGTATCCGAAACTGATTTTATTATTAATCTTTGAACCGGTTATATGTTTACTACTGGTTTTTTACGGTTAACCGGTATTCGAAATCGATTTTATTATTAATCTTTGAATCGGCTATCCATTTACTACCGGTTAATCGATTAGTAAACGGATAATCGATTCTATCCAAATCGAAAAATTCGGTTTCAATTATCCGTGGATAACCGAAACCGAGCCGGTTTCGATTTCGGATATAGGCTTTTGAATTGATCGATTTCGGTTAACCCCCAAAAGTGCGGTTAACTGAACAGTTGTCATCCCTACTTCAGTAAATTATTTGCACTTACTGTCAACGTGAAAATTTGATCTTGTTGACCATTTA
Organism: Canna indica; assembly: GCA_034359265.1. Taxonomy (NCBI): domain Eukaryota; kingdom Viridiplantae; phylum Streptophyta; class Magnoliopsida; order Zingiberales; family Cannaceae; genus Canna; species Canna indica. The sequence continues at coordinate 4,415,637 of CP136892.1, read as the reverse complement.
CTGCCAACCTACACTTGAACAAATTGAAGGTTGAAAATTTGATCTTGTTCACCATTTACTGCCAACCTACACTTGAACAAATTGAACCTACACTTACTGTCAACCTAAATTATTCAAAACAGTATTCATTTCTAGTATATATTCATATTGTAACATATTGCAACAAAATTGAACCTACACTTACGGTCAACCTAAATTATTCAACCTTTCCTTGATTCTGTTTGTTAGGATGATGAAGAAAACAAAATCTAGGACAAACCATTTGGATTTTATTGGCTGGATGAGTAAAAATGTCAAATTAACATTACAACATAGTTTGGATTCATGCTAGCAAGGGGGTATACATGCTAGAAAATTAAATGGCTTACGTGGGAAACAGAACTTAAAATAATTATTATGAGAAAACGTTAAGAACTGCAACAGGCAGAGAAACTAAAAGAATAAAGTATTCTCTTACGAGAAAGGCAAGGAGTTTCCAAATAATAATTTCAGGCATTGCTACTTTAGATATCACCATGTTGATCTCATGCTTGCTTGGCCCTTTACGGTGTACCACCGTACCTAACTGTTGCTTTGATGTAATTGCTAGATTGACTACCAGCAATGTGCAACCGAGGACCATAAGAGCCTACAACCGAGGACCAGTAAATGAGATTTGATGTACTTCCTGCCGAACTGGGATGGGGATTGTCGGACGGGGAGTCGCGGCCTCGTGGCGATGCCGGCGAGGAGATGAGATGTCGAGCGGGAGACTGGGAGTGGCCGGGGCCGTGGGGAGTCGGCGCAGAATGGGGAGTGGAGACTTATAGGGTTAAAAATTAGATTTTATATATAAATAAGAGTAAACGGGTAAGTGGGTAAGTAGTAACGGGTTTCGGGTTATAAATTTAAGATGCTGTTTGGTTAGCGAAAATTATTTTATGGTTTGGTTTCAGTGAAACTGAAAATTTAATTTCGAAAATTTGATTTTGATTTTTAGTTTTTAGTTTTCTGAAAACGCGTTTGGTTAATGAAAATAACACAAATTTTAGTTAGTTGAAATCAGTGAATATTTATTTGGCTATAAAAAGTAATATTAATTTTCCTTGAACATTTTTAATAGTAATTAATATTTACTTAGTTTATAAAATTAAATATTTGCTAATATAGTTATAAAATATTTGTAATATTTAATTAATTAAGTTATTGGTAGTTTGAGATAAAAAATATATTTAATTAATTAATTAATTTTAATTATATATTTAATAATTAATATAATTAATGGGAAGTTTAATTAATTAATATTTATAATATTTATAATTACAAAGTTGTCATTTCATTTTGATAACGAAATTGACAGTCTCGAAATCACAGAAAACAATATTCTGGTGTTTTCATTTGTATTAAGAAAATTGATTTCGTTTTTATTTTGGTTTCGATTCAGTTTTATGAAAACGCTAAATCAAATACGTTTTCGTAAGCAATTTTGATTTCAGTGAAATCGAAATCATGAAATCAGACCTGATTTCGTTAACCAAACATGCCCTAATAGTTTATATTGTAACGGTTTCGAGCACCGATTAACCGCGGATAACCGATAATCGAAATCGAAACTTATAACCGATTTCGATTATCCACGACCCGGTAATCGAAATCGAACCGTTTTAAATTAGTTTTTGAGTTTCACTAATCGAAACCGAAATCGAACCGCAAAATTATTATCCGAAACCAAATTTTGCGGTTCGGTTAACCGGTTAACCGGTTCCAATTGCCACCCCTACTTCTTGCTACCTTTGGAGAAAATAACGAAGCAGTCCACAAATTCCAGAAAAGATAATTTTCCGCCTTCATTTTTGCCCGGTTGTCATTTGATCCTTATTTCAAAATGAATTAGACCAGTTCAACATCAATTTTCACTCACCTCCAAACTTTGTCATCTCATAAATACCAAAAACAATAGCACAAGCTAATTAAGTGAACAAGTGGGGAGAAAAAGAAGTCTCTTTCAAATAACACTGAGGCTGTTTTCTAAGTCATGAGTTGGAGACCAAGACAACAGAGGTGATCACATGGAGGAGGATGCAAATCAACGAGGTGTACGGAGAGAATCTTCAAGGAAGACGTGTTCAGCTTCCACAAGGGTTGTCCATGGTTCGGTTCAAATCGAATCGAACCGAAAAATCGAACTGAATTTTTCGGTTCGGTTCGATTTCAACCATGTGGGTTCAGTTCTTTGACCCGAACCGTACCGAAATTTGAATTTCGGTTCGGATTCGGTTTTCGGAATTCGGGAACCGACCCGAACCGAAAACCGAATTAATTAAAAAAATAATTTTTTTTTAATTTTTAACAGAATTACTTAAATAGGTATTAAGTAATTATTTTGAATTTTTAATTTTTAATTAAAATAATTAAAATTTCGGTTTTCGGGTTGAAAACCAAACCGAACCGAATAATTTCGGTTCGGGTTAAATCGGTTTAGGTATAGTTCGGTTCGGGTTCGGGTTGGAATTCGGATATAAAAAAATTTTGATTTGGGCTTGTTCGGTTCGGTTCGGTTCGGTTCGAACCGAATGCCCTAGCTTCCACCCATCCCTCTTGTTAATTTGTTATAATTGTGCTTGGTACAAGTATGCTCATTGGTCTTATTGAATTAAGCATACCAGTTTCCATGCTTTGTTCATTTCATATCATTATTGTCTTTATGACAAGTTTTGGTTTTCTAGCTCCTGGGTTGGTTGATATTCTATTTGGGTTTACTTGTGTTATCTCAGTGTCAAGTTTCGTGTTTTAATTTTGGATACCCAATGTATTAGATTCGAAATCGAAATTCATTTTAATCGATTTCTTAATATTTATCTCGAACTCTACCTGAATTTAATTCAAATTTACTCGGAATCTACTCAGTTGGGTAAATTCCAATCGATTCTCGATCTATTCGGTACAAGAGGTGAACGGATCTGGGTACCCTATATTTTATATGATACTCGAATCCTACCTTGTATAAGATCGATTCCTAAATTTTAGACTCGAACCCTATTCTTTTGGGACCTGAAACTAAATTCTACCGGCAATGTGTGGTGTAGTATAGGACTATAGGTTCCAAATACCTTATTAGAACATAAAAATGATAAATTCTAAGGTACATGTTTTGGGGATCCCATTGAAAACTTATTCATTTACTAGTTCAGGATATCATATTGGAACTTGTACCCTGAAATCTGTAAATGAATACGTTCTAGGATATCGATTTCGGTTTTAGATATTCGATGTGTTAGATCCAAAATCAGAATCGATTTTAATTAATTCCTTAATTTTTATCTTGGATCCTATTCGAATTTAATTCGGGTCTATTCAAAATCTACTCGACTGAGTATGTTCTAATTGATTCCGGATCTACTTGATTCGCATGCACACCGCTCATGAAAAACATTGAAATAATAATATAATATTCGAATTATATAAAGCAGTTAAAAGTCAACGTTTATGTCCATCAGTCCATGGACGTTGTCCATGAAAAAAAATAGTCAAAATCCTGTTCATCTTTTTTCTCCGCATGTAGGTGAAATTGACGGTTCGAATTGCAAAAAAACAAAAACAATTATGTAAATAGTTCCTCGAGGAAAAGCTCAATAGCAATTAGCATCATGCATTCATGCAACATTAGTGGTGACAAATAACTTAAATGGTCACCCCAAAACCCGATAATAACGATATGATGGATTCGGGTCCATCTTTTTGGATTGGGATCCATAACAAAGATAACTAATCACATCGGAAATGATATGAAATCTCATATGGCATCTGATAATTAATCGATTTTAGATATGGTTGCGGTTTGATATATTAATTTGTATGAGCAATACTAAGATAATTATACAATTGAAAAGTCTTTTGAAAATTAATTTTTTATATAAATGTTACTACATTAAATTCATAATGCCTATGACATTTTTAATTATAAAAATTAAATGTAGATGTGAAGGTTGATTCAGTTTGAATTCAGATTAATTTAAAGGTGTCAAAGGGTGGTTACATTTAATTACAAAAATTAATACTATATTTGAATAATTTTAAGTAAAAGATTCGGAGGAGGAGAGATTTGAAAAAGTTTGAAGGATTTTGGAAGGAAAGAGATTTGAAGATTTTTTAAAGAATTTTAAAAATTTTATTTGGCTAGACTTCACGAGAGATTTAAAGAATTTTGAAAGAATTTTGTAGACCCCCGTGTCATATTTATAATAATATATATATATTTTTATTTTAGAGATATATTTTTATAATTTACTAATTATTTATTTTGAAAGATTTTAAAAATGAGTTCTAAGTAGGAGTGAGCGGATCCGAGTACCCTGTATTTTTTATGATACCTAAATCCTATCCTGTATAAGATCAGTTCCTAAGATTTGGAATCAGACCCTACCCTGTTAGAATCTGGAATCGGATCCTACCCGGAATCACAAGTTCTGATTCCGATTCCGAGTACCCTGTTGAAACCTGTTCATATACAGGTTCCAGGGTACAAGTTTTGGATACCTTGTTGGAACCTGTCCTAGAACTTGTAAATGAACAGGTTCTAGCAGGATACCCTATTGGAACTTGTTCTGGAATCTGTAAATGTACATGGTCCAACAAAGTATCATGTGGGAACCTGTACTCTGGAACCTGTAAATGAACAGGTTCCATAGTACAGGTTCCGATTTCAGTTTCGGTTTCGGGTACCCGATGTGTTGGATCCGAAATCAAAATTGATTTTAACCGGTTTCTAAATTTTTATCCCGGATCCTATCCGAATTTAATTTGGGTCTACCCGGAACCTACCCAATCGGATCGATTCCAATCGATTCCGGATCTACCCGATACCCATGCACACCCCTAGTTCTAAGAGGAATTTAAAACTCTTCCAAACATTTTTTTAAAAATCATCCAAATAGAATATTTTAAACTCCTCCAAAACTCTCCCCTTTTAAATCCCTCTAAAATTTTTCGAAATCATCGATCCAAATATAGCGTAAATTTCATAATATACATTGATAAAATAATATTTAAAAGGAATTTGCTAGTAATAATTATCCGAGGAGGAGCTGTAAACTCGAGACATTTTTAAAAAAATAATAATTTTCAGCAATTTCCCATATTCGAATTTTGGGAATGAGAAATTCCCAAATTCGGATCTAACATTGGGGAATTCCCAAAACAGGAACTGAGTTGAATAAATACCCACCGTGTCTTGTTTATAATAATATATATTTTTTATTTTAGAGATATTTTTATAATTTATAAATTTTTTTAATTTATAAATTCTTCGTTTTGGAAGATTTTAAAAATGAGTTCTAAGTAGGAGTGAGCGGATTCGGGTACCATGTATTTTTTATGATACTCGGACCCTATCATGTATAGGATTGATTCCTAAGTTTGGAACCGGACCCTACCATGTTGGAACCTGGAATCGGACCCTACCCGGAACCATAGGTTCCGATTCCGATTCCGGGTACCCTGTTGGAACCTGTTCATATACAAGTTCCAGGGTACAAGTTTCGAATACCCTGTTGGAACATGTCCTAGAACCTGTAAATGAACAAGTTCTAATAGGGTACCCTGTTGGAACCTGTTCTGTAATCTATAAATGTACATGGTCCAACAGGGTATCCTATTGGAACCTATGTCCTGGAACCTGTAAATGAACAGGTTCTGGAGTACAAGTTTCGATTTTAGTTTCGATTCCGGATACCCGATGTGTTGGACCCGGAACCGAAACCGACTTTAATCGGTTCCTAAATTTTTATCCCGGATCCTATCCGAATTTAATTCGGATCTACTCGGAACCTACCAAATCGGATTGGTTCCAACCAATTCCGGATCTACTCGGTACTCATGCACACCCCTAGTTCTAAGAGAAATTTAAAACTCCTCCAAACATCTTTAAAAAAATTATTCAAATAGAATATTTTAAACTCCTCCAAAACTTTCCTTTATTAAATTCCTCCAAATTTTTTTGAAATCATCGATCCAAATTCCAAATATAACATAAATTTCATAATATACATTAATAAAATAATATTTAAAAGGAATTTGCTAGTAATAATTATCCGAGGACGAGCTGTAAACCTGAGACATTTTTTTTAAAAAATAATAATTTATCATATATATCCACCATCCTTCGTTTTTTTCATCGTTTTAAATGTAAATCCTTACACATGTTATTAAAAATTTCACTTAAAAATAATTTCTTTTACAAATATCAGTGAAATAAAATAATTGCAAATGTCAAAACTAGACAAAATCATCTGCTCCAATAATTTAAGGATAAATTGCATTAATCTTCTGTTGGATTTAATAAAATTATACTGATTTTCCTTTTATTTGTTCAGATTACAATCATCTCCCCTGAGCAATTTTTTTAAGAAAGATTTATGTAATATTTTAAAAAACTCAGGAGAAATTTGTGTAATCTTATTTCGTAATAAGGAGGATTTGTGTAATCTTTTACAAAACTCAAAGAAATTATAAGATAAAATTATAAATAGAGGAAAGATCAATATAATTATAAGATCAATATAATTTTATTAAATCTTAAAAAATATAAGTGTAATTTATTCATAATTAAATTATAAATTTTGCCCGTAGTAATCATCTCGTATGGTTTAACAGTTAAGATATTTTTAAAAAAAGATTGATTGAAAGCGACTCGGCAACAAACTTAAAGAGTAATTTAAAGGCGCATAATACTGTCTCGTCAGTTTGGCTTCATTACCTTCTTTGTTTCCTTTTTCTTCTCTCTCTTTCGTGATTGTGTATCGAGCTTCGGCCAGGCTGATATATTTATGCCTTTATGGGTTATTTTCTTACACTCCATTTAAGATTAATTGCTTTTGGGTTGGATAATATTAATTACAATTTAGATCCGTTTGCCTTTTGCATGTCCGATAGATTAGCTCAGGTTCAATGTTTGGATGCGATGGAAATTAGATGTAGATATGCATTCATCTGGTGGATTGTTCTCAGTTTACCGTGTTGTTTAATTGCCACCATATATTTGAAGGATCTATGAAGACAATTTTTGCGGTGGAGAATTTATAAGAAGCTATATTATATATTATTATAGTTTAATGAGTCTATTGCAGTATTAATTAGCATTTCATTTGTCTAAATTGTGACGAGCGAACTCATCATTAGTGAGTTAATATATTTTACAAAAATATTATGAATTTATGTGTCACCAACTTGTCGACTTTTGATTCACAATATAGCAATACCTTAGTGGTATGTTTGCTTCATGGGATAAGATAGAATTAGATTTGATAGTAAATGAGGAATGATGGGATATAAATTTTTAAATTCGATGTACATCGAATATAATATCAATTTTATATAGTTCTGCTCATATTTTTTTCTAATCCATGTACTAAACAAATAATGAATATTAATCCACCCCTATCATATCATCCCTTATCCTATGAAGCAAACATGCCCTAGATTCATTTGGCGATTGCATCACTTGATTATTGTTCACATGATATTAATGAGTAATGTAATATTCTTTTACAATGTTATTTATTACTGTTATTATATGCTTTTCACTCTTTATCACTATTGCAATGCAGATATGATGCCATGACACTCACAATAACTCAATAAAGAAGCAATAAATAAATACAAGTGCGGGCAAGACCTTGGCTATCAAATCCAAAATGGTGATTGACATAATTCTTATCCTTACTTCTTGAATCATTATTGACTTAATCGTCGAATTATATTTTCAAGAGTCCAATCTCAAGGGGGCCCTTATGCGGGTGTCAATCGGGCAACACCGACTCAATCATGTCTTATCAACTTCGTTAAGATAATTCAGTCCGAATGCCGTAGAAACGGACTTCATCGGTTCATGATAAATATCACTAGAAAAAATGAAAGTTGAGTAATTAAGTTTGTTTCCTACGCATGTCATCAAAAATATATTGTTATTTTTTCCAACTCTATCTTTAGTGAAAATTATAGCTTAACTTTAAGGAATATGGTTTTTCCAACTAGGGATGTCAACGGGGCGGGTTCGGGGCGGATAGTGTCATACCCGCACCCTCACTCGTTTACTAAACCCGTCTCCCGTACTCGCACCCGCACCCGCGACGGGTATCCGTCACCCATACCCTCGCGGGTAATTGATACCCGTGGATACCCATTTAATATATGACAAGAATTTTTATTTTATTATAATAGTATACCACCAATGATTCTCATTTCACAAATATTAATAACTTGATTGAGAAACATTAATCCATAAAATAAACTAGGTAACAATGAAATTCTAAATCATAAAATTATCTTAACAAATAACAATAACCATTCATTAAATTTAAAATCAAAGTACTTTCAACTAAAATTGAAAATTGATGTCCCTAAAAATATATTATATTTAGATTTATTTTTAAACTTTCCATTAGATATTAATATATATAATTATAAATTTAATTTTTCATATTTATTGACGGGTAGCGGGTATCCGCGGGTGTGGATAGTATAGTATCCACACCCGTATCCGTTTATTAAATGGGTAAAAATTTATACCCGTACCCGTACCCGTGGGTATAATATGTTTACCATACCCGACCCGTGTCGGGTAAATATCCGCGGGTATCCGTGGGTACGAATAATATTGTCATCCCTATTTCCAACCCTAGCTTTAGTGAAAATTATAGCTTAACTTGAAGTAAGAGCTTAAAATTATAGGTCAAATCCATCGATCTTAACTTTGGTAAATTGACAAATCAACTTGAGAAGTGAGAACTCTCTTTGAGAAACCAAAGCAGGGCACTTTGTCTTTTATCCTCTTATCTTGTTCTGGCTTTGGTGGATAATGTTATCTTCTTGTCAAAATGTATAGTCCAATTTGTGGTATTCTTAGTTGCTAACAGTTTATATATTTTTCATTTTTTCTTCACAAAATTCCAACTTTTATCCTTAAAGACTATGAAACACTATAACACAAAGAGTCTATTGAGACTATGTTATAGGTCTCTATAAATTATTTATTTATCTTTAAAAATTTTGGAGTCAATTCATTTGTTGTTATTTCTATAAATTTTTATGTGCTAATTTAAAATAAATTTTATATCTATTAATTTTTAAATTTAAAAAATTAAAGATAAAAATATAATTTATCTTTAAGTTTATATTTTTATAGGTCGATTATATTACAATAATAATAAAATTATTATTACTAGTGGTTAGCATTATGTCTCAGTCGTCATATTATAATATTCTCTTATACCAATATCATTTTTTTAAGAAAGAATATCTACAACAATTATATTTTCTATTTAACACTTCGCACTATATCTCCCTTGCATTTCATATCTGTCTATGGCTTCTTTTCAAAAGACTTAACAATGACTAATAACAAAATTGTAGCTTACAGTATTAACTGTACATGTTCGCAAGTGATCATTTCAGTGCAATTTTTACGAGCAAATTACTCATAGAAAATTTATAAATGAGTGAATATGAATTTTAAGCGATTGAATGTGAAAAAAAATGAATCAATATGAATATAAATAAAAATAAAATTATATATATATATATATATATATATTTATATTCAATTGCTTAGAGATAATATTCATTTTCATCAAGATTTGCACGTACCAAGTTTTTTCCCATGAGATGGGTATTCTCACCGTACAATACGCAAGCAAAAGAAGTCAAATCTATTGTGAATAGAGCGATGGTGGGCCCATTGATTGAACAAATGATTAAATTCAAAGCCTGCAAATAAATAATAGTGATGTGACATAGAGGATATACAAACCAAGATGACCTAGGATGACCTATAAGGCTATGACTCCTTTAGGTTTTGGTCAGATATGTGTGTTTAAGGTTGTTGTTCTCTACCTCTTGGGGGCTTCCAAGAGATTCACAATGATGGGTCCTTAAATCAGGGGTGTGGGTCAGCTCAAAGAAACAAATAGAATAATAATAAAGGATCGAAATTTACAATATTGATTCTCAGGATGCTTAGTATCTTCGCACAAGATTACATCCAGCCTTGGCCTCGTGAGTTCCTTAGGATAAAACCAGCACCACCGTATGAATCCAAGAATGCACCATCATAATTAATTTTGGTTCAGCAGCAAGTGGAGGAGATCAATTACAAATATTGATGGTATTAGGCATAGAGCTCTCAGGGATGTGTCGTTTTATAATGCATAGAGAGAGAGATAAAATACACATTACAACATTAGAATTGGTAGGTCTTCCATTATCATGCAGTATACTATTTTTAAAAAACCAGATAAACCACAAGGAGTGCTGTCGCGGAGATAATGATTGCGATGGAAAATGAAGGTCACAGATGTCACGCAACCACTTTCTGCGACCACTTGATACCGTCGCAGAACGATCACAGAATAATTTTATTTGCGACCGCGGATGCGGCAGTCGCAGACTTACTGCGACAACTTCTTTTGCTACCGAACTTTGCAACCGAACTTTGCAACCGTGCATGACGTCGCAGAAGATCTTAAACGACCGTTTTGCGATGATAGGGTCCGTCGCACACAGTGGCGTATACAACATAGCAAATGGGGGACATTTTGTCCCCCATTTTTTTTCAAAAAATAATTAAAAAAATAATTTTATATTTTAATTTTTGTTGTTAATTCTAATTTTGTATTTATTTCAAGATTGATAAAATTTAATCTTCTATATATAAATAATTGAATTTGTGTTGTTACTTATTTTAAAGGAAACAATACATGTTATCTATTTGTTAACGGGTAGCTTCAAGTGGTTTAAATTAAACAATCGTATAGTTCTTGATTGGGCGAATACAACTCTAATTTTATAAGGTAAATAATTCTGCTAAAAACTCAATATTATTTTGATTGGTTAATTTTTATTTATTATAAAATACTATTTTTATTTGTTTCTCATTTGTTGATCTATATATATTTTTTAATTGTCTTATGTTAAAGATATTTTTATATAATTATATTATACCGTACCGTGGGATAAACTCCCGCACCCCCAAAATATAACTAAATATTATAATTTTAAATTTAATTTTTTTTATACTCCTCAATTTCAAAATCTTGCATACGCCCCCGATCACGCATGACCAATTTTTTTGGTAGTGTTAGTATTATATATAGCAAATCTTAGACTAGTTAGTGTTTTTATTTCCAGCTAGAACGGATCAGATCAATCATTGAACTATTTTTGATAGACTAAAAACTGATCAGTCCAGAATAATTAGTAGCCAACCTGAGAACGAGATCGATCACTGCATTAATTAATCTAGCTAGTGAGAACATGCATGCACGTGCAGAAATCATAATGGTATTATCATACATGCATGGACATATTACGTACGTGGTCATGACTTTGTTCATGTTTGACCGATACATAAAACGTTGAAACTCGTCATCTGCAAGCTGTCATATATATCCAGAAGATTAGTCAACAGTATATATCCGTATGAATATTCTGATCATATTGTAAAGAGTCAAAATACAACCACTCCAAATCCCTATAAATACCAGATTAGTCGATCGTCACACCACATCTATCTCTTCATATATATATATACATATTGTGAGCAAAGATTGCACCGGTACGTATAATTGTCATTAATTAACTCCTATATAGACATATATACTTGTTCATTAATTACTTTATTATTTCTTCTCCATGTAATAATTAATGAGCAGGGAAAAATTGTTGGCCGGAGTTGGTGGGAGTGAAGGGAGAGAAGGCGGTGAAAATCATTGAGGCAGAGAATCCGGCGGTCATGGCCGCCTATATTGTGATCATCGGAGAGTCAAACGTTCCCTTCGACTTCCGTTGCGATAGGGTGTGAGTGTGGGTTGATAAGTATTCTGGCATAGTTGGAGAAGTTCCCAAAATTGGATAGATCATGGCTAATTAAGCAATACATATAATCTTACATACTTGTATTATTGAATGTAATAAATGGTGCACTGTATGATTCATTTATACATGGATCAGATGACCAACAATATTAATACTAATTATTACAATAAGCAGCTTTATGTTCAAAGTATCTGCCTTCCATGTTCTAATCTCATAACAAAGCCAGCTTTTTGAGGATCTAAACAGAATAAATACACAAAGAAGCAAAGTCATAGAAATCAAAAATATAATAAAAGAAATTATTTTGTATTACTTATGATAAGAAAAAGTGAGGATAGAACACTACTAGAAATATGGTCTTCAGCAACGGCTATCAGCAACGGCCGCTCAAGCCGTTGCTATTTGCAACGGCATTCATACGGCCGCTCGAGCCGTTGCAGATATGAGGTATCTGCAACGGCTTTCTAACGGGCGAGTGATCCGTTGCTGATGATGTTAATTATCAGCAACGGCTTTCTAACGGACAAGTGAGTCGTTGCTTATGATAACTTATTAGCAACGGCTTTCTAACGGACAAGTGAGTCGTTGCTGATGATAACTTATCAGCAACGGCTTTCTAACGGGCGAGTGAGCCGTTGCTGATAAGTTTATATAGAGCACGCAGTCGCGCCCGACCCTTCTTCCTCCCGCTGCTGCCGCCGCCGCTTCTGCCTCTCGCCGCCGCTGCCGCTGCTGCCGACGCCGACGACGCCTCTTCCTCCTCCCGATACTGCCGACTTGTTCAGGTATGCCTCGCCGGCCGGCCGTCTCTTCCCGTTGCGGCCGGCGGGAAATCCGACCGAAACCCTGTTTCTAGGGTTTCGGCCGGCGGCGGTCGGCCGATGGCCGCCGCCGGACCTTGTACCGTGGCCGGACAGTGTGTTCGGCCACTGTATGCCGACGCCGGAGTCCACCTGACTCCGGCGCCAGAAATTTGTAGATTAGATTTTTTTTATTTATTGTTTTATAATTATTAATTAATTGTTTTATAATTGTTAATTAATTATTTAGATTAATTGTTTAATTTGTTAGATTAATTATTATGGTTTAGATTAATTTCGGAATTGTCCACTTCGGACGCGCGCCGGAATCGTCCACTTCGGAAGCGCGCCGGTATCGTCCACTTCGGACGCGCGCCGGAATCGTCCAATATGGACTCGAACGGTCTCAAAACATTTAGAAAATAATCATGCATCCGACGAGTTCATATGTTTCACGTACGTATCGACGAGTCGGATATGATTTAACAAAACCTTAGATCCGTTCGGGGATTGTATGTTCGTGTAAAAGAAGTAGATGATCTTTTATACGATGTACAATTCTTGAATTGTCCCCGATTGGACAATTTGGGAATATAGTTATTTGTATTGCACTTACGTTTTTATTTTAACTGTTAACTAATTATTCTAAATTTCGGCAACATCTCTCTTGTTCTCCGATACGTGCCCAGATGATATGCGTATTCGGAGAACTGTAGGGAGATATTGCCAAAATTTAGAATAATTAGTTAACAGTTAAAATAAAAATATAAGTGCAGTTCAAATAACATAAATCCTGAATGGAATATGACAATCTCACCTAAAGATATTAACCAAAGAATAATCTGATTATATGTTCAAATATATTTTATTAAATATATCTCTACTATTTATACAATAATCTGATTATATGTCTGTTCGACAGATATATCTGGTCGTGGTTATCGACGCAGGAGAGCTTCAGAGTCTTCGATCGGTGAGACTCCAGCACTTACTCATGCTGCTGATCCTCCTGTTGCTGATCCTCATGAGGATGATACTGCCGAGGCTAGTACATCCAGACGCAGGCGGCCACGCGGGCCGAACAGGTGGCAGCCTCCACCAGCCACAGAGTCACGTAGATTGATTAGCGTGATTGGGGAGCGGTAATATATCATGAATTATGAATCATTACAAATTCATTATATCATAATATAATATTAAAATTTATTTTTGTTGTGCAGGTTCGAGCAAGAAGAAGTGCCGAGGAGCATTTCTTCTACTATTCGACGATACATGCACGGGGCATGGCCTACGTGGTCTCACGTGCCTAACGAGCACGTCGACATGTTATGGCGCGAGTTTGAGGCACGTATTATTATTTTGTTTTACATGCATGATGATATATTAATATTGGTACTGATATTATTATTTTGCAGGCTCGCTATACATGGGCCGAGGACCAGAGGCCCTTCATTTACGCTGCCTAGGAGGCTATTTCCCGGGCAAGGTACAACGGGCAGCTGGGGCAGGCTCGGTCCCAGGCGATGGCCCGAGCTGGGACCACTAACATCGCGGAGACTCGGGGATACGGCCCCGGTTGGATTACTCCGGATATATGGGACCAGCTCGTGGGGATATGGTCGACGGATCGATGGCAGGAGGTTTCTCGGAATGCGGCTAGAAATCGCATGTCGGGGGAGCAGCGCGTCACACTGGCGGCTCTGTTGCATTTGCGGTGCACGCGAACCGTATGGTATGGATATCTTTTAATTATATATTTTATTTGTTACTATGTGTACTAATTAATGTATTTGTTTTGTAAATGTAGACGACGGTGTCGGATGACGGGACTGTCCAGCGACCCTCCCCGATGGCGGTGTTTGAGCGGACTCACCGTCGAGCACATGGGACGGGGGAGTACATCGACAACCGCGCTGCATACATTGTGGTAATTATATATTTGTTTAAATTATTCATTATATATTTATAATTTAAGTTTTATGATAAATATTAAACAAAAAATCAAACTCGAGTAGGAAACCTACAGCCAGACGGTGGTGCAGCGCGGGGGTACCCCCGATGACTTTGACGCAGCATCGTGGGTCGAGGCCGCAGGTGGCTGGGAGCATGGCCGCGTATATGGCTTTGCAGATAGTGGTCATGCGCGAGCCGTACTAGGGCCACTTGGGGCACCGACCCCTCCGGTCGCTGGTGAGCGGCCGTCTACCTCCAGATCCAGTTATGATCATAGTAGTAGAATAAGGACTCTAGAGGAGACGATCGCGCGTCAGAGTCAGATGATGGAGGAGATGCATGCTATGCTACGCAACATGTCAGGTCATCCCGAAGCAGGCATCTCTTCGGCATCATCTAATCCATCGTCCTCGAGTCAGTCCACGCCGGTGTACACGCAAGCACTCCAGACCCCGCCATATGATCCAGACTATCCTCCATCGTGATCGTGAGATTTTTTGTTTGGATATTGATATTTCAATTTTGCATTTGAATTGTTTTTATACTATCGTGGATAATTATCAATATAAATATAATTGTTTTGATGTATATTTTGATGTGTTTGTGATGTGAATGAATGTGTGTATGAGGGTATGGGTGTGTGAGTTATGTATCAGATAATGAATGTATCAATGGAAATTAGAAATTAGAAATTTTTCTGTTATCAGGTATACATCATCAGCAACAGCTTTCCCACGGCCGACCGTGGGAAAGCCGTTGCTAAAAGTTTATCGAAAGCCGTTGCTGATGACCTACAACAACGGCTTAGCGACGGGATTTTACTAACGGCGTTGCTACAGACTCAGCGGCCGTTGCTATTAATGTTATCAGCAACGGCTTCGTGTCCGTTGCTGATAATATTTTTAGCGACGGCCCGAGCGGCCGTTGCTAAGTCATCAGCAACGCGAGTTTCTGTCACGGCTCTATTGCAACGGCTCGGCCGTTGCTGATGCTCTTCAGCAACGGCCCAGCAACGGCACCAGCCGTTGCTGATGCTCATTTTTCTAGTAGTGGAAGGGTAACAACCAGAAAGAGAGGAAGGGTTGCTTCTTTACGGCCATGCAAGCAATGGAGGCGACAACCGTGTTATTAGGGGTGAGTATGGATTGATTAATCAGTCCATTAGTAATATTTTTAAATCGATTTATTAACATCGGTTTTTCAAAATCATTAATCATAAATTGATTTATTAATTTTAATTAATCGGTACTTCGGTTTCGGTTTTTAAGGTTCGGTTAACCAATAATTTTTGGTTAACCACTGAAATCTTTTAACATATACAAATAATAAAATTATACAAATCGCAAAGTCCATTTCAAATATTCAAAGTACTTCAAAATAAAAAATACAAATTAAACATAATATTTATAAATAAAAAGTAAAAAAAAAATAACATCATCGTAAATAATTGCAAAGAATTAAAAATGTTCAACATGATATTCAAATATTTTGTATTTAGTAAATATATCTATTATAATATTTTAGAGATTTGTGTATTATAATATTTATTCATATATAATTGGTCAAATTTTGGAGAATGAAATAATATATATATATACATATATAATTGGTCAAATTTTGAAGAATGAAATATAATTTAAATATACTTCAATGTATTTATATAAGTTCCAGAGAGATTTTTTTTAAATGAGGTATAAAAATTAAAATATTATATATATGAACCGGTTCACCGTTAGTCCACGGTTAATCGGTACTAAAAAACCAAAATTGAAAACTGAAAGTTCAAAAAATAAAAACCGAAACCAGAACTGTCGGTTCGGTTAACCAAAAAATTCGATTCGATTTCAGATCATTTTTCCGGTTAACCAAATTTTTGGTTTTTTTGCTCACCCCCTTGTGTTGTGACCCACTCGATAAGATAACTGACTCATCAATTTCATAGGCTCAAACCTAGAGCCGACAATTCGTATCGGGCCGAAGATATTAGGCCGGGATGACTCGACCCGAACAAAAATTATGCCTGGTCCGGCCCGATAAAAGTTCGAGCTTGGAACCCTCGGCCCGGCATGACACGAATAGTAAATGGGCTAGCCCGACCCGATCCAATAGCACGATAACGAAAAGAATGGAAATCGGGTTATCAGGCTCAAATCGTGTTATTGGGCCCGAATCAGGCCATTAGAATCTGGCTATCGAGGCTATCGAGGCTATCAGGACGATTCAGACTCGATAGTCCAATATTTTGATAATGAATAAAATTCTTATCGGGCTATCGAGTTGGGCCTACACCACCCCGCCTAGCCTGATATTTTTTCGGGCCTTATCAGGCTGACACAATAAAGGCGAGGGCACAATAAAGATCAGCCCAAACCCAATATTTTTTTGAGTTATCGGGTCGGGCCATATATATATTGCCAGCTCTAATCGAACCATTTGCCTAAGTAAAATGTTTAAGTTTAAGTTAATAACCGTATACTCATCAAATCTTATTAACCTACACAACATCCAATATATTTCGAATGTGGGACTAAACCAAGATAATACAATTCTCCCCCACGTATATCTTGACATCCTCATCAAGACCTATCTCAAGTCTAACACGTAGTTCAGGATCACACCTAAGTTAGAGGCATCTGAAGCCTACCGTAGTAGCGGCTCCACCTCATCTCTAGGCAGCTCTTTCTCACATGAGCTCTCTCATCATACCTAAGATTGTCCCGCTCTTATATCATTTGTTACGCCTCACTCAATGGGATAACTAGCCCATCAACTTTATAGATTGGATTGGACTAGTACTCTTGGGCCTGGCCAAATTAGGCCCAATGACGCCCATATTCATGAACCAAACTCGAACCATGCCAGATGACTAAGCTCGGGGGGTTCCACCTAGGGGTGTAAACGAGCCAAGCCGCTTGCGAGCTACTCGAGATCGATTCGATAAAAACTCGAACTCGACTCGAACTTATCGAGCTCGAGACGAGCCGAGCCAGACATTCGAGCGAGCCGAGTTCGAGCTAACCTATACTCAGCTCGAGCGGCTCGCGAGCCTAATCGAGCCTTCTATATATATTATATACCGGGTTTGATTTTTAAATTTTATGAACCCGTTACCCTCTAAAAAGAACCCGAGCTTAGTCGAGCTCGAGCTCGATCGAGCTCACGAACGAGCTCGGCTCGTGCGGCTCGACTCGTGAGCCTTGATTTTTTTCCCGAGCCGAGCCGGGCCGAGCTCGAGTAGCTTGAATGTAACTCGAGCCGAGCTTGAATGTCTTGCCTTACGCTCCTCGGCGAGCTCGACTTGTGTAATACCCGTAAATTTTTTTGATAAATTTTATTTTGATCTCAGCAGAAAAATTGGGATGCGCGTCGGAGCGAACCGAGTAAATCATCGGAGACCGTGATTAAAGGTATGACCCTTATGCGCAAGTAAAATTGTTTATTTAAGTTATATTGATAGGTTCGATTTGTGTGGAGTTTGAGTTGAGTCTGACAGTCCAATCAAAACTTGATTTGGATGAGCTTAGACCAAGCCATGGGTATAATGGTAAGTTGGCAATTAAATAAAATATGTATAAGAATACCTATTGGAACTGTACGGCTCTAGGAAAGAGCCGCACACATCCAAGAGGCATTGGGCGATTGATGATGAGGCAGGGGCGCTGGTGTGGTTGGAGATCAACGCCGTCGAGGATCATCGACACGAGGTCGTGGAGCGTCATCTTCTTCCTCTTCTTCTTCTCCAAGGTGAGTGGCTTTAATATGGTAATCGAGTTCCTTCTATTATTTTTCTGTCGGTTCCTTTCATCGGTCAGATCAGGGATTGAGAGGATCAAGGGAGTGAAGGGGAAGAAAGGGAGATGGCCGGAGGGGATACGATGGTCGCGATATTCATACCACTATACGCGATGGCTATCGTTATGGAAGCAATCGCTTCTCCTGCGAAGGGCTGTCGTGACTCTCCCGGCTTGGAGATGGTGCTCCGATAGCGCGGGAGGCCGCGGGACGAGTGCACCGAAACTGAGTTTTCGCCCTTCTTCACCTTTAAAAGCTCCTTAGAACTCATGCTGCAATTACTTCTTGACATTAGTTACTTATATTGCACTTAATTATTTTCTTTTAACATTTACTTTATTTTTAAATTTTAGTTCAACATTTTTCTTGTTCTTCGATATGCGCCCACATGATATCCACAAAAATTAAAAGGAGATGTCAAAATTTTGATGAAGTGAATGTTTAAAGCAATACTTAGTTTGATATTAATAATATCATGTGAGAAAGGGCAAATAACTCCAATTGAAAAAAATATCGCCGAGATGAGTTCAGGCTATTGAGCAAAACGAACATCAAATAGTGATTTGGCTCGTCTAAAGATTTTGCCAAGGACCGCTCAAGGATGCATTGGAATCTTCTCCATGATCCCCATGCAACATATGATGAAATTAGCACAAAATAGAGCTTATTTTTTTATGATCAAAATGAAGGAGCCAAAGCTCCTCTCTTTTTGTATGTAGGAGAATGCCCCATCTATTAGGGATGTCCACTATTCGGGTCACATTGAACCGAATCGAAATATTTGGTCTAGTTTGATTTCAGCAGCAAGAGGTTTGGTTCTTGACCCGACCGAATTCGGTTCGAATTTGGTTCCCGAAATTCGAGAACCAACCCGAACTGAAAACCGAACAAATAAAGATTTTTTTTAATTTTTCTATTACACGGTTCGGGTCTTTGGGATTTAGGGTTCCCACTTTCCAATCTATTCGATTTTTGACTCCTATTTTCCTCCATGCCTCGTCGCCTCACTCCGTTAGATGGTGATTCCTTCCCTGTTCCCCCATTTCGTCGGTTCCCTTCCTGGCTTCCCCCACTCTGGCGTTTATTTTCCCCGACTGGCGCCTGGTGGTTCCCTTCCCCACTCCGACGTTCGTTCTCCCCGACTAGCGTCTGGTGGTTCCCTTAATTTCCCACTCCGGCGGCGGTGTTTGTCCTCCATGTTCGTGCTCGGGTAGCTCGGCACAACGCATTCCCTGCTCGTCCTACGTCGGTTCTCTTTTCGGTTTCCCCCACTCCGGCGGTCGTCCTTCCCAACTGACGTCAATAATTTTTTGAATGATTGTATCTTAGTATTCATGGTAATCAGATATGGTGAACATTGGATAACAATTCGGTTTTTCCAATTACAAAATCGAACCGAATCGAATTGGTCGGTTCGGTTCGGTTTGTAATGTATTTGGTTTGGTGTTCGAGTTAAATTTTTAGTGAGAAAAAAATTGGTTCGGGTTGATTTAGTTCGGTTCGATTCGATTTGTACCGAATGGACAGCCCTAGGCAATCAATCCTCATGGAATGGGTAATTAGGCATCAGGCCATATTAGCTTACTGGCCCAGTAAGCCCATTCCAAGGCGGCTATATACCGCATTCCAAGGTCGACCTCCTTGTGCGGAAGCCCATTCCAAGGTCAACCTCCATGTGCGTGCGGCAATGTCTCCTTTCTTTTATTTAAATGCAATGAATCCAAATACACGGCGGCTATACATTATATGAGATAAGGACGGACAATCATTTCTGAGGGCCATGGAATAACAGCTCAAGCCTCAATTTCCCTTCTTTCGGGCATTTCGACAGTAATCTTATCTGCCCGCTGTTTCTATATATGGACCAGAATTCTCTCAAAGCAAAGGAAGCAGCAGAAGAGATGGCGGCCGAGGAAGGAGAAGTGAAGGTCCTCGGGATGTGGGCGAGCCCGTTCGTGATGCGGGCGAGGATCGCCCTCCGTCTCAAGGGAGTTGCCTACGAGCTGCTTGAGGAAAACTTAGTGCAGAAGAGCGAGCTGCTTCTCGCGTCCAACCCCGTCTACAAGAAGGTCCCCGTGCTCATCCATGGCGGCCGGCCCGTCTGCGAGTCGCTGATCATCGTCCAGTACGTTGACGACGTCTGGCCGAGCTCCGGCCGCCGCCCGCCCCTTCTGCCCGTCGACCGATATGAACGCGCCCTCCACCGCTTCTGGGCCGCGTACTTCGATGATAAGGTAAATTGATTTCCAAATTGGATTAATGTTGATAGGCCTTTAATCATGATCGATTTCTGTTGACCTTCTTCTTCTTCTTCTTCTTCTTCTTCTTCTTCTTTATTTCTGTTGACCAACTTGTTCACTTGTCGTGAAGGTCTTCCCTGCAATGGGTAGCATCGTAAAGCCCGGGACGGAGGTAAAGGCCAATTCAGCTGAGGAGGTGTTCGCCGCACTGAATCATTTGGAGGCAGTGCTTGCCGAGTGCGGCGGCGAAGGGGATAAACTTGGTCATCCCTTCTTCGGCGGCGACGAAATTGGGTACCTGGACATCGCCGTAGGGAGCATGCTGGGGTGGTTGAGGACGACGGGGAAGCTGGCGGGCGTCGAGTTCTTGGACGCAGAGAAGATGCCTCTCTTGGTCGCCTGGGCGCAAAACTTCTGCGACCATGAAGCTGTCAAAGACTTGATGCATGACGAGGACAAGCTCCTGGAGCTTGCTAAGTTAATGCAACAAGCTACTAAATAAAGGCATTTGCCCCTAATAATAAAGTGTGTTGCTCCCTTGTCATATGCAGGCATCTTTTTTATAAATTTTGGGTTCAATTTTTGTTTACACAAAATAAAAAGACTAGATAGTTAGGCAGGCAAGCCTGCAACTATCAAGTCATTACCCAGGATAGAATCAAGCTTCAAAGGACGAACCAGGGTTCAAAATTTAGACTCTTTTTGAATTCGAGCATGTTTTGTTATTCAGTGGACAACTTTGTTGACTAATCTTGGAATAAAAACAAAAGATTCATTATTACAAGTGACAGTCAATGTAATAATATTACTAAATAGATTAAAAATCAGCGGAGGAGTTAATTTGAGCTTTGCTATTGATGAGATCAATCAACACTTTGCAATATGATTCAATAATAATCTTGTGCAGAATTCTTGGACAAAGCAAAAAGTAGAGCTTTGTGAATAGCCATGGCTTCAGAGAAAATAACAGAAGGACTAGGAAAATAAATGGAAAAAATATAGGAATATTCTCCTAGATTATTCCTCGTAACAAAACCAACACCACTAGTATCCATCTCAAAAGAGCAATCACGGTCGAATTTAATCCACTCATCTTGCGGCAGGGACCAAAAGAGAGCATTATTTACAAATGAATTAATACAAAGTATTTGTAACTTATAATGAAAAGTGAACTCAAGAATTCTCAACATTAGATAGAAAATAGTAAGCAAATTTTCACCATGCAAAACACAATTACACGTATACTAAAGAAACCAAATGATATAAGCAACAATGGTTCTAGAGTCTACCTCGCAATAGGAGGAGACTTCAATAGCAACCAGCTACCAAAATATAATAACAATTTTTTCTATCAGAAAAATCACACTGCAGTTTAGAACTCAAATTACTCCCCAAATTATAAGGGAAATGCTGAGTTGTTTTGGAAGCAACATCACAGAAAACACAAGACTGTGAAGGAGAAATATCAAACCTATATAGCCTGAATATAGTAGGCAATTTGCCATGAAAGAGTTTTCAAATCATAAGCTTTATCTTAGGAGCAGTTTTTAAAGATCAAATAACATACCAGTTTAAAAACATTCCAATAGCAGTGGTTTCTTGGTATCTCAGGAAAGTGTAAGTATTGAAAGAGAAAGCCTTACCATTCAGTTTAGGAGTCCAATAAATAAAATCCTAGTAGGGATTCGTAGGTAAATAAATGCTCTCAATCTCTTCCCCCCCTCCCCCACTCCCCCAAACCATTCACTTTAGGAGTCCAAAACAAATAAAATTTTGGGTTCAATTTTTAATTTTAGCTTCCCATGTGTGTTGCTGTTCTTCCTTGTAAGGGAATAAGGGATGAATATAAAGAATTTTTTTAATAAAAAACATATATTTATGTAACACTACATAATAGAAATTGTGAAAATTACTTCGATCCATCAACAATGATAGATGGAACCATAAGAGTCTGTTTGGTTAGCGAAACCAAGTCTATTTCAGACGATTTACACACAACCACACAAGTTATTGTTGATTTATAAAAAAAATCAAAATTTATGGTTTAGAAACAAATTAATGTGCAAGGTGTCCCATATTAATAAAAAGGGAAAATTGACAAATCTAATTTATACTTTGACGAAATTAACAAATCTAACTCACATTTTAATTTGCATCAATTCTAACTCATAGTTATGAATTTACATCAATTCTAACCCTCCATCTAATTGTTGTTAATCTCCCCGTTAGTTACTGGCGTGGCATCCTAGTCAACAACTTAGTTTATATTTTTTTAATTTAAATTTGCAATGTCATCCTCTTCCAAAAAAAATAAAAAATAAGTAATTATTTAATTCGAATAAAAATATAAATTAAGTTGCAATGTTATTAATTATTATTATTTTTTGGAAGAGGATGACGTGCCAAATTCGAATTAAAAATATATAAACTAAGTTGTTGACTAGGATGTCACATCAACAACTAACGAGGCGATTAACAGCAAGTTGACGGAGGGTTGGAATTAATATAAATTCATAAGTATGGATTAGAATTGATGCAAATTAAAAGATGAGTTAGATTTGTTAATTTCGTCAGAGTATATGTTAGATTTGTCAAATTTTTTTAATAAAAAATATGAGATGATTTTTGGATGATTATGTTTATTTTCTGAGATGCTAACAATTATGATTGTGGACAATGTTGGCTCTGATTGGCAATGTACCTTTTTTTGTTTTTTTTTTTCAAAATATTATGCATGATTTTGATTTATTATGTAAATTATTGATCAATTAGAGCAGTAATGGATTAATTACATTTACTATTAATTATCTTGATTTATTTGAATTTTGATAAAAATATATTTAACTATTATATACTCTATAATTATAGAGAGCAGTGCAAATTTGGTCCTATAAGTTTTTAATTTTTTGGACTTTGATCCTATAAGTTTCATTTTGATATTTTCAGTCTTATAAGTTTGATCCGTACCAAAGATTTGGTTCTATCCGTGATGATCCATTTACTCTCCATTAATGTGGACTAATGTCGTTCATACACGTTGACAGATTTGATCATATAAGTTTCATTTCGAAATCTTCAGTCCTATATGTTTGTCCCGTAGCACATATTTGGTCCTATATGTTTGTCCCGTAGTACAGATTTGGTCCTATCGGCGACGGTTCATTAACTCTCCGTCCACGAAAATC
This sequence comes from Canna indica, assembly GCA_034359265.1. Classification (NCBI taxonomy): domain Eukaryota; kingdom Viridiplantae; phylum Streptophyta; class Magnoliopsida; order Zingiberales; family Cannaceae; genus Canna; species Canna indica. The sequence goes on along the minus strand of CP136892.1, from coordinate 4,391,820 downwards.
TATATGTCCATGTTAACGGAGTTAACAGACCATCGTGGATAGGATCAAATCTATATGACGGACCAACATATAGACAAGTTGGTATGTTAACTTTGTAACATAGATTTGCTCTGTAACATATATAAGTTGGCTTCGTAACATAGATCTGGTCTTATTCATGACGGTCTGTTAACTCCGTCAACATGGACATAACGCCGTTTATTTTTTCGTGGACAGAGAGTTAACATATCATCATAGATATGATCAAATTTGTGCTATAGAGTAAATATATTGGACCAAATCCGTGCTAGGGACAAACATATAGGACTTAAATTTTCAAAATGAATTTTATAGGACCAAATCTATGAACGTGTATGAACGGCGTTAGTCCAAATTGACGGAGAGTTAACGGACCGTCACAGATATGATCAAATCTGTACTACGGAGCAAACTTACAGGACTAAAAATACCAAAATAAATTTTATAGGAGTAAAGTCCAAAAATTAAAAACTTATAGGACCAAATTCGTACTTCTCCCTATAATTATATATAGTTTATATAATTAAGTTATAACACAAATTAAGTTAATTAATAGATAAATTAGGTAATTTAAATTAATTAGGGTAATTAGGTTATAATTATATATAAGTTTATACAAATAAAAATATAATCATAATGTTAATTACTAATTATATAAAATATTGTATATAATTATATATATAGTTTATATGGTTATAATTAATAATAAACTTATATAATAATAGTTTATACAAAAACAATATATATAATTATCTATATGGACTGGACTATCACTTTGGGGCCGGTCGGACTAGGCTCGAAAGCGCTCAAACTCATGAACCAGACTCAAGCTAGACGCAACTTAGTCAAGGGGCTCCATCCGACCATACAAGGACACTTACATCTTCATTAATTGTCAGAGATTTGTCATTCACGAGCCCGACATCGATATCTAGGATCATTAATTGTGAGTCAAGCGAACGCCGCCGCACGTAGGCAACACCCTGGCAGTGACGTTCCCCCACTACATGAAGACGCTTATAAAATAGTGAGGAGTGATGCTTCGATACCGGTCAACCCTTCACCAGAAGAATCCCAGCGCCTTAAAGTAAAAAATTAGGCGTCGGTATTTGGACACCGATGCTAATATATATTAGTTGTCAGAATTATAATTTGTGACTTGTAATTAAATATTATAATATGAAATTATAATATTATGATTTGTTTGTTACACTTAAAAATTGTGTTATATGCTATATAATTAATGCATTTGTTTTGTTTAACAAAATAAAGCATTATTTAAATCAATAAACATATTGTAAACTAATGCTGATGGGAAACACACTAGAATTACTAGATTTTTGAAGTATAATGTCCGAATTAGTTCGAATTAAAATTTCGATCCAAACATTGGTGAAAAAGTTGAAACTAGCTACAGATCATATGACATATACATTGCCATATCTATGTTCAGTCTTAACAAAGAAAGATTAACTCTTATTAATGTCAAGTTCACTCCTATACTTAAACATACTATAAATTACATAAATTTAGACACTCACGACTCTCATTCTTTTGCTGTAGAAGAAAGAAAGAGAAGAAACACATAATAAATTAAGATAAAATATAAAAACACAGGTTGAAGATGAAAATTGATGATTAGAAACAAAAGAAACATGCTTATTTATAGATTTATAATGAAAAATTGATAAACATGCACGATTACAACTAATAACTAACACCAAGCAAAGATATGAAATAGATAATTTTTTTTTTTGGTAAAGTCTTGGTGAGCACATCAGCCAATTGCTCATTTGTGTTGCAATACTTTAGTGTAATCTCGTTCTTTCACTACTGGAATAATGGGCATCAGCAACGGCTCTAGCCGTTGCTGAAAACCATCAACAACGGTGTGCAAAGGCTCCGCCCGTTGCAACGGAGCCATGACAGAAACACGCGTTGTTGATAACTTAGCAACAAATCAGCAACGGCTGCTCAGGTCGTTGCTAATAATACTATCAGCAACGATTTTGCCACAGATCCGGTTCCGTTGCTGATAACAATTATTAGCAACGACACGCGTGTCCGTAGCAACGCCATTAGTGAAAGATCGTTGCTAAGTCATTGCTGTAGGTCTTTAGCAACGGCTTTCGATACATTTTTAGTAACGGCTTTCCCACGGACGACCGTAGAAAAACCGTTGCTGATTACTAGATACTAATACCGAAAAAACTTCAAAATTCTAAATTTCCATTAATACATTGATACATTATCTGATACATAACTCACACACCCATACACCCAAACACACATCCATTCACACATCACAAATACACCCAGATATATATCAAAACAATTATACTTATATTTATAATGATCCTCCAGTGTCCTTATCCTGCTACTATGATCATCTCTGGACCTGGAGGTCGACAGTCGCTCACCAGCATGTGGAGGGGTCAATGCCCCAAGTGGCCCTAGCACGGCTCGCGCATGACCACTATCTGCAAAACCATACACGCGGTCGTGGTCCCAACCACATGCTGCGTCAAAGTCCTCGGGGGTGCCTTTGCGCTGTATCACCGTCTGACTGTAGGTCTCATACTCGAGTTTAATTTTTTGTTTAATATTTTTCATAAAACTTAAATTATAAATATATAATGAATAATTTAAACAAATATACTTACCATAATAAATGCAGCGCAGTTGTCGACGTACTCCCCCATCCCATGCACTCGACAATGTGTCCGCTCAAATACCGCCATCGGGGAGGGTTGCTGGACAGTCTCGTCGTCCAACACCGTCGTCTACATTTATAAAACAAATACATTAATTAGTACACAGAGTAACAAATAAAATATAAAATTAAAAGTAAGGTATACTTACCATACGGTTCGCGTGCACAGCAATAGAGCCGCCAGTGTGACGCGCTCCTCCCCCCGACATGCGGTTTCTAACCGCAATCCTAGAAACCTCCTGCCATCGATCCGTCGACCACATCGCCACGAGCTGGTCCCATATATCGGACATAATCCAATCGGGGCCGTATCCCCAAGTCTCCGCGATGTTAGTGGTCCCAGCTCGGGCCATCGCCATCGCTTGGGACCGGGCCTGCCCCAGCTGCCCGTTGTACCTCGCCCGGGAAATAGCCTCCCAAGCAGCGTAAATGAAGGTCCTCTGGTCCTCAGCACATGTATAGCGAGCCTGCAAAATAATAATATCAGTACCAATATTAATTATCATGCATGTATAAAAAAAATTTAATACGTGCCTCAAACTCGCGCCATAACATGTTGACGTGCTCACTGGGCACGTGAGACCACGTGGGTCATGCCCCGTGTATGTATCGTCGAATGTAGAAGAAATGACATCTAAATAGGATCACTGATTTTAAGCCGAAGTAGTGCAACTCTATCACTGGCCGATCAACATTATCATTCAGGTGGAATTGACCCCCAAGACTATCAAGTATCATAGTTATATAGGGATTAGATTGACTGGATGAAGAAACACTAGTAGAGGAAGATTCACCATAAGTCTGAACGACAGGATTGCTCGACGTCCCGACTTCACGTGACTCCCCGACGGAATTTAGGAAGTAAGTTACGCCTAATCAAAACTCATTTGTTAAAGCTCCACGATCAAGACGTCGGTACATCCAACTTCGATCAACCAACATGATTCTGTCAATCAAAGACAATTTCTTTGGTTAATGCCTTTAGGTGAGATGGTCCTATTCCATTCGGGATTTATGTTATTCATATTGCACTAAGTATTTCTTTTAACCGCTAATTTCATTCTAAATTTTGACAGCATCTCTCTACAGTTCTCCGAATATGCATATCATTTGGGCGCGTATCGGAGAACAAGAGAGATGCTGCCGAAATTTAGAATAAGTTAACGATTAAAAGAAAAACGTAAGTGCAATATAAATAATTACATTCTCAAATTATCCAATAAGGGACAATTCAAGGATTGTACGTCGTATAAAAAATCATCTACTTCTTTTACACGAACATACACCCCCCGAACGGACCTAAGGTTTTGCTAAATCATATCCGACTCGTCGATGCATACGTGAAACATATCAACTCGTCGGATGGATGATTATTTTCTAAATGTTTCAAGTCAGTTCGAGTCCATAGTGGACAATTTTGACACGAGTCCAAATTAGATGATTCCGGCGAGAGTCCGAAATGGACGATTTCGACGGGAGTCCGAAATGGACGATTTCGACGGGAGTCCGAAATGGATGATTTCGACGCAAGTCCGAAGTGGACGATTTCGGCGCAAGTCCACTAAGGACTACTCCGGACTAATTAACATTTTAACTAATTAATTAATATTAATCTACAATATTTTAACTAATTTAAATAATTAACCTACAAATATTAATCTAAAACATAATATTAATCTAACTAAATTAACCTTAAAATTTATCTAAACTCTAACAATTAATCTAAACCCTAAAAATTAATCTAACAAATTAAATAATTAATTAAATAATTAATTAAATAATTAATCTAAACAATTAATTAAAAAATAAAAAATTAAATAAAAAACATAATTATTTGTGTTTTCGGCATCGGAGTCTAATGTCCGGACACTGCATAAAGTTCCAACCGCGGCCACCGACCGAAACCCTATTTTAAGGGTTTCGGCCGGATCTACCTAGAGTGAGGAATAGGCGGTCGGAGGCAGCGAGGAATACCTCGAATCGAACGGGAGGCGGTGGTCGAAACCGGTGGTCGAGGACGGGGCGGCGACGTCGGCAGCGGCAGCAGGAATCGGCGGCGTCGGCACTAGCAGCGGGAGGCGGCAGCAGAGGAAGATGAAGAAGAAGGCGGAAGGGGGCGGGCGCGGGCGCGTGCGCGTGCCTATATAATCTTATCAGCAACGGCTCACTAAACCGTTAGAACACCGTTGCTGATAAATTTATCATCAGCAACAGCTAACATGTCCGTTCGAAAGCCGTTGCGGAGGTAATTAATATCTGCAACGGCTCACGTGTCCGTTAGAATACCGTTGCAGATACAACATATCTACAACGGCTTGAGCGGTCGTAAGAATGCCGTTGCAGATAGCAATGGCTTGAGCGGTCGTTGCTGATAGCCGTTGCTGAATAACCAATTTCTAGTAGTGTTTGTCACCAAATCACGAATAAAATGAAAGCGAATGTCAATATGTTTTGTTCTGCTATGATAAATTGGATTTTTTGTCATGGAGATTGTTGCTTTGTTGTCACAAAATATTTCTGTTGCTGCATTACATTCAACTTCTGAGGAAGATAATGATATTGTAGCTTGCTTCTTTGAGCTCCAAGTAATTACTCCTGACCCAAGAGTAAAAACATTCGCTGAAATGCACCAACCCGAACTGAAAACCGAACAAATAAAGATTTTTTTTAAATTTTTTTTCTATTACACGGTTCGGGTCTTTGGGATTTAGGGTTCCCACTTCCCACTTCCCAATCTATTCGAGTTCTGACTCCTGTTTTCCTCCACGCCTCGTCGCCTCACTCCGGCGGATGATGATTCCTTCCCCGTTCCCCCATTTTGTCGGTTCCCTTCTCGGCTTCCCCACTCCGGCGTTTGTTCTCCTCGATTGGCGCCTGGCGGTTCCCCTCCCCACTCCGACGTTCGTTCTCCCCAACTAGCGCCTGGTGGTTCCCTTTCCCACTCCGACGGCAGTGTTCGTCCTCATTGTTCGTGCTCGAGTAGCTCGGCACATCGCACTCCCCTGCTCGTCCTACGTCGATTCCCTTTTTGGCTTCCCCCACTCCGACGGTCGTCCTTCCCAACTGGCGCCTGGCGGTTCCCTTCCCCCACTCCGGCGTTCTTCCTCCCTGTTCGTGCTCGGGTAGCTCGGCTCAGTACTCCCCAGTCCCCACTCGGTTAGCAAAGAACAAAGGTTTGCTTCCTTAATGAGTTAATGTTCTGATAGAATATTGATAGAGTTATGATAGAGATGAATATTTGATGGATTATTGATAGAGCTGAATTTTTGATAGAGTTGAGTTGTGAAGCAGCAATCATTTTGAATTTTTGATAAATTATTGATATATTATTGACATTGTTCCCTCATTGCTAGACATGTATCATGGATGAATCTCATGAATGGTAGACCATGGTATTCACTAATGTTTGAATAATCAGTATGCATGAATCAATAATTTTTTGAATGATTTGTATCTTAGTATGCATGGTAATCAGATATGGTGAACATTGGATAACAATTCGGTTTTTCCAGTTAGGAAATCGAACCGAATTGAATTAGTCGGTACGGTTTGTAATGTATTCGGTTTGGTGTTTGAGTTAAATTTTTAGTGATAAAAAAATTGGTTCAGATCTATTTAGCTCGGTTCGGTTCGATTTGAACAAAATGGGCAGCCTAGGCAATCAATCCTCATGGAATAGGTAAATAGGCCTCAGGCCATATTCGCTGACTGGCCCAGTAAGCCAATTCCAAGGCTGCTATATACATGGCGCATTCCAAGGTCAACCACCTTGTGCGGAAGCCCATTCCAAGGTCAACTTCCATGTGCGTGCGGCGATGTCTCCTTTCGTTTTAAATGCAATGAATCTAAATACATGGCGGCTATACATTATATGAGATAAGGAAAGTCAAACATTTCGGAGGCTGCATGGAATGACAGCTCAAGCCTCAATTTCCCTTCTTTCGGGCATTTCGACAGTAATCTTGTCTGCCCGCTGTTTCTATATATGGATCAGAAGTCCAGAATTCTCTCAAAGCAAAGGAAGCAGCAGAAGATATGGCGTCCGAGGAAGGAGAAGTGAAGGTCATCGGGCTGTGGGCGAGCCCGTTCGTGATGCGGGCGAGGATCGCCCTCCGCCTCAAGGGAGTTGCCTACGAGCTGCTTGAGGAAAACTTCGTGCAGAAGAGCGAGCTGCTTCTCGCGTCCAACCCTGTCTACAAGAAGGTCCCCGTGCTCATCCATGGCGGCCGGCCCGTCTGCGAGTCGCTGATCATCGTCCAGTACGTTGACGACGTCTGGCCGAGCTCCGACCGCCGCCCGCCCCTTCTGCCGGTCGACCGATACGAACGCGCCGTCCACCGCTTCTGGGCCGCGTACTTCGATGATAAGGTAAATTGATTTCCAAATTGGATTAATGTTGATAGGCCTTTAATCATGATAGATTTCTGCTGACCTTCTTCTTCTTCTTTATTTCTGTTGACCAACTTGTTCACTTGTCGTGAAGGTCTTCACTGCAATGACTAGCATCGTAAAGTCCGGGACGGAGGAAAAAGCCAAAGCAGCTGAGGAGGTGTTCGCCGGACTGAATCATTTGGAGGCAGTGCTTGCCGAGTGCAGCGGCGAAGGGTATAAACTTGGTCATCCCTTCTTCGGCGGCGACGAAATTGGGTACCTGGACATCGCCGTAGGGAGCATGCTGGGGTGGCTGAGGGCGACGGGGAAGCTGGCGGGCGTCGAGTTCTTGGACGTGGAGAAGATGCCTCTCTTGGTCGCCTGGGCGCAAAATTTCTGCGACCATGAAGCTGTCAAAGACTCGATGCATGACGAGGACAAGCTCCTGGAGTTCGCCAAGTTACTGCAACAACAACAAGCTACCAAATAAAAGCATTTGCCCCTAATAATAAATTATGTTGCACCCTTATGCAGGCATCTTGCTTATAAAGACATATATACCCAAATCCGCCTATACACCCGAACCCAAATCCGTTTGGTGGATTACCTGTCAGATTATTAGGCAATCTAGATTCTCTTTCAGATAGATTGCTACTAAAAAGATCGCCGATAATGTAGAATATAGTGTTTGGTATGCATAAGTAATATTATGATAAGATTGCTGAAATTCACGTAGACATGTTTGGTATAATAAATACATTACTAAGTAATGAGATCTACTTTTCGAAAATACATTTTTCACAAATATATTATAATAATATTATATATTCCAATATAATATAATATATATTATAATATTATACTATAATATTAAAATATAATATAATAATATAATAATATTATATTATATAATAATATTATTATTATATTATGTCATAGGAGAAGTCGTGAGAGGCAAACATCTTTTTGGAAAGGAGGAGACAAAGAACTTGTAAAAAACCTAGGATTTAAGGAGGACATTTTTGTCCTAAAATATAATTCAAGATTATCGCTTCAGAAGCAATTCACATGGACACTCCCCCCTTAAGCAATCTGGATTACTACTTTGGTGGCAATCTGGATTACTAAGGCAATCCACATTACTTGCACAAGTGAGACCCCAAACAAGATAATGTGTGAGGACCAGATAATTTAAAGATAAGATTGCCCGTAATTTGGATGAGTTACCTCATACCAAATGCCTCCTAAATTTTTCAGATCGATCGACGTCGCGCCTCCTCCACAACTGCTCTCCTCCGTGCGTGCGAAGGTGCATCTGAGTCTCGATCCCACTTTCTCCACCTGCACAACTGTTCGTCACCACGAGGTTGTATGTCTTCTCCATTTAAAGTTCCCAATTTTGAGCCATTGCCGGTTTCTCGATCCGTAAAGGTGCGAAGGTTGTGTTGTGTTCTTATATTAATTTTGTGCTCTTTTGCCATTGCCAGTTTCTCAATCAGTTTCAAAATGAATTAATTCCGGTTTAATGCTGCAAACTTTATTATGTTAAGAAGCAGAATAGGTTTTTAGATGATTAACTTGGAGAAGGCAGAATGCCTGCAAGAATAAAGGACAGACAAGAAAGCATGGGTTGAAATGTATACCTTCTATCACTATCCTTACAACAGCAAAAAGATTCTAACATTAAAAAGGGGAACATGACAATTAATTAATATGGTAGATTATAAGTTTATGTTTGTCCTACGATGAGCTTGCATTGTCACATTAATTAAATCTAGCAAGTGAAGCCTACGCAAGCCTAGACGTAGCTTTAGCTTATAATTTAATCACTAATGGCGATGAGCTCTGTAATTGTTTCCCTGAAAAGGACTGTGTTGAGGAATGACCAAAGGAAACCCTAAATTGGCATTGGGAGATTAAAGATATGAGGGTTGACAAAATGAGAACCAATAACTGAAAAATCAAATTACCTTCAAAAACATATACTGGCACACAAGTTGCATGTATAGACAAATGCATATGATAAGCAACCCAAATGAATCAAGATGTTTGCAGTTGTCTCAAAATTGTGACAACCAAAACTAGTAGAATGAAAGATGCTATAGTATTGATTTCCAGTACTCAATAGTATTCAATATAAATAGTATTCAATAGTATTGATTTCCAGTACTCGAGCTGATTAATTCCAAGGAAAAAGAAGAAACTGTGGATGGAATTCTCCACCCACTGAAATATTATAATCAAATTAAAGATTTTGTAGACAAAACTTGGCCTCTTCTTCTCCCTGATTTCTTTCTTTCAGTGTTTGATGAGGTGATCACCCAGTCCCTGATGTTCTTGTAGTGGCCCAATGTGTATGCCACTACAGAAAAAAGTTTCTGATGATGATAATAAGGGTTAAAGTCTCACATTGCTTGAGGTTGTGATCTAGATATCCTTTAAATAGATTGAGCAATCCTCTTTTTTTGAGCTAGTTTTTGGGATGGAGTTAGGTCCAAGTATGATTTTTTAACATAGTATCAGAGCCAGGCCTATTGTTGATTGTGGGCCACCGCAGAACTTCACGCTCCAAGTGTGGATTCTGGGCGTGAGGGGGGTGTGTTAAAGTCCCACATTGGTTGAGATTGTGGACTAGATAGTCTTGAAATAGATTGGGCAATCCTCCCCCTTTGAGCTAGCATTTGGGTTGGAGTTAGGTCCAATGCTAAATTTTATAACATGATATCAGAGCCAAACCAATTATTGATTGTGGGCCACCTGCAAAACTTCACGCTCCAGATGTGGATTCTGGGCGTGAGGGGGGTGTGTTAAAGTCCCACATTGCTTGAGGTTGTGGTCTAGATAGTCTTTAAATAGATTGGGTTTTCCTCCATTCTCTGAGCTAGCTTTTGGGGTGGAGTTAGGTCCAAGACTGATTTAACATGGTATTAGAGCCAGATCTATTGTTGATTGTGGGCCACCTGCAGAACTTCACGCTCCATGTGTGGATTCTGGGCGTGAGGGGGGTGTGTTAAAGTCCCACATTATTTTGAGGTTGTGGTCTAGATGACCTTTAAATAGATTGATCAATCCTCCCATTTTGGGTTAGCTTTTGGGATGAAGTTAAGTCCAAGTCTGATTTTCTAATAATAAGAACATTATCTTTATCTCACTCAAGTTATAAGTCCTCAATTAGGTGATAGATTCTCACAAGTCAAGATTTCAATCTTAAGTGAAGTGAAGTTTTTATGTGTGAAGTGGGTGGATCAAGGTAACTTGGGTTCCTTTCTTTGGCCTAGATGATTAATAAGGTTTGTCTGGTTGCATTGACCCACAAGTCCACTCTTAGCAATTTGGACAAGTATTGATAGATGTTGGGAAATTAAGTACCAGGGCACCTGTTCCTGTTGAAAACCCTTTAATTCCCTGCACACATATATGCAGGAGAAGTCGGTGCATTCTTCTTTAAGTTGAATTTAATAGTTTCTATTTTGCTGGAAAAAGTTTTTGCAAACAATCAGTAAGTGAATTATTGTTTAAGTTGATCATTGGTGCTTTCTTATGGCAATCATTGGAAGCCATTTGTGCCATTTGTGCATATATTGTTCAGTGTTTATTAAGACTGATTTCTATGTCATTTGTGCATGCAAATATACTTCATTTTTCTTTTAATTTGTCCATATAAGAAATGTACTTACTGCTATCATATTTCCACTTAGAATGATTTTGAATAATCAAAAAATACTAACTGTTACAATTTATTTCCACTTAATGAATGATTTTGAATATTGTGCATAATTTCATATTGGTGAGCTTGAAATTGAAAAAATAATGTTATGATTCACGAGTTGATAAAGTGACACGAACTTATCGACCGTTGGATCATAATTTTTTTTACAATACCTTAGATCCGTTCGGAGATCGTATCGTTGTCTATAAGAAGTACAAAACTTATAGATTCTTTACGGTTTCTGAATTGTCCTTGATCAGACAGTTTGGGATCAAAATTATTCTACTTGCAATTAAATATTTTTTTTAACATTCATTTTAGTTTGAAATTCTAGTAGATATCCCTTGTTCTCAAAGTATGCGCCAGATGATATGCATACTTGGAGAACTGTAGGGAAATGCTGCCGTAATTTCAACTGAAATTGAATGTTAAAAAGAATATTTAAATGCAAGTAGAATAATTTGATTCCCGAATGGAATATGACCACCTCACCTATGAAGATTTCTAAAGAAGTAATTGTTGTGATATATCACGTACAGAATCATGACGGAAGATCGTAGTTGGATATACCGTCGGATGTACCGTGGAGGTTTAATTACTTGAAGAATTCAAGAGCGGTGTTCATGAATTTTTGAACTTCGCATATTCAAATCCGCAATTTGTTAGTGTTGACAAAATCAAATTTCTGTGTCGTCGGTGTGTCAACTTATTTTTCCTAAACCGACAGACAGTGACATTGCACCTATACAGAAATGGTTTCATGAATCATTCTATCGATGGATTTAACACGGTGAGTCATTCATAGGCATGTCATCGTCTAATATTGGATCTTCGTCCACAACTCATACGACATCTGTTGAACAGCCGTATCGAAATATGGTCTTGGATGCTCTGGGCGGTCGTGAATTCCAAAGGTTGCCAATGCCTCACACAGAATTAGGAGGTCAGTCGTCAGGTACTGAAGTGATAATGGATATAGAGTGTGAGCCACAAGTACAACCGAAAATTCAAATAGAGTTATCAAATTCAGAAGCAACACAATTTTATGATTTTCTGAAAGCTGCAGATGAACCATTATATGAAGGCTGTGATGAATATTCAAAGTTGTCAATAATGACTCAAATGTTAAATATTAAGTTTGATTGCAACGTAACTGAGATAGCATATAATCAGTTTTCTGAGCTTTTTCACAAAGCGTTGCCTAAAGATAACAAACTGGAGGACAGTTTCTATAAGACGAAAAAGATGATAAAGAGACTTGGTCTAGGGTATCAGAAAATTCATGCATGTCAGAACAACTGCATTCTCTATTACCGTGAATACGCAGACTTGACCTAGTGTCCAACATGTGAATATCCACGGTACAAAGAGAAATCTTCGAGTAGGCAGAAAGATATACCGTTTAAGGTTCTTCGATATTTCCCGATAATTCTCATATTGAAGCGGTTGTTCATGTTTGAAAAAATAGCCCAACATATGATATGCCATGCTAAGAGTCGTGACCCGGATGTTATGACTCACCCGTCTGACAGTGAAGCATGGAAACATCTTGATCGATGTTATCCATTGTTTGCAAGTGATCCTAGAAATGTCAGACTAGGTTATGTACCGATGGGTTTAATCCATTCGGTCAATCATCCACTTCATATTCTATTTGGCCGGTGCTCCTCACAGTCTATAATTTGCCGCCGTCGATGTGCATGAAAGATTATTTCATATTTTTGAGTATGGTAATCCCAGGACCAAGGGGACCAAGAAAAGAATTAGATGTGTTTCTTCGACCATTAATTGACGATTTAAAGAACTTGTGGGACGACGGAGTCATCACTTATGATATTCATCAAAAAATGAATTTCAACTTGAGGACCGCATTGTTGTGGACAATTAGTGACTTCCCGGCATATGCTATGTTGTCTGATTGGAGCACACATGGGAGGCTTGGTTGTCCGTATTGTATGGAACGAACAAAAACATTCAGTCTTTGGCATGGACGAAAGATTTCATACTTTGACTGTCATCGTCAATTTTTGCCACTTGATCATCCATATTGGAGAAATAGAGATAAATTCATCAGGGACTGAGTGGAAAAAGACGGACCACCTCCGCGTTTGTTTGGTAATCAAATATTAGCTCGAGTTTCTGTGTTACCAGACATCACATTCGGAGAGGTTGGCAGAATTAGTGGTTTTGGAGAAAGACACAATTGGGTCAAAAAAAATATATTCTGGGAACTGCCTTACTAGAGCTCATTACTAGTTCGGCACAATTTAGATGTGATGCACATTGAAAAGAATGTGTTCGAGAACATTTTTAATATAGTGATGGATTTTGCAGGAAAAACAAAAGATAATGTGAATGTAAGAATGGACTTAAAAGTATATTGCAAACGTCCAGATTTAGATCGACAGGAGGTGAACGACAAACAAGTGAAATCGAAAGCCTCTTATGTTCTGAGTAAGCAACGACATAAAGATATTTGCCAGTGGATAAAAGATCTCAAATTACCAGATGACTATACATCTAATTTAGCTCGATGTGTCAATGTAGACGAAGGTAAAATATCAAGAATGAAAAGTCATGATTGTCTTGTGTTCATGCAGAGACTACTCCCTATTGCATTCCACGATATTTTACCAGACAAAATTTGGGGTCCATTAACTGAGCTTAGTTTGTTCTTCAGAGATATCTGCGCCAATGCCCTTCTTATCGAAGATATGAAAAAGCTAGAGAAATTTTTTTGTAGAAACTCTTTGCAAATTAGAGCAGATATTTCCACATGGATTTTTTGACTTGATGAATCATCTACCGGTTCACTTAGCATACAAGGCAAGAGTTGGTGGTCCGATTCAGTATCGGTGGATGTATTTATTCGAGAGGTATATGCAGAGGTTAAAAATGAAAATAAAAAATACAACTGCGGTGGAAGGTTCAATAAGTGAAGCTTATATAATTCAGGAGATATCAACTTTTTTTTCTTTCTATTTTGAGTCCAATGTTCACACAATGTTGACTCGTCTTCCCCGAAATGATGATGAGGGAAATGTGAACGCTGTAGATTGTCTACCAATATTTTGTTTTCCTGATCGTGATTTGGGCTTACGTCTATCGAGATATTTAACTGAAGCTGAGTACCATCTTGCACAATTATATGTACTGGTGAATTGCCCCGAGGTTGATCCATTCATTCAAAAATTTGACACGAAAGTTCGTACACAGACACCAAATATATCCAAGGAAGAATTACAGATAAACGTAGTGCAGAATTTCCGAATTGGTTCAAAACTTGGTCGAGTGAACATATTCAAGAAATAGACAACAAATTACTCGAGTTAGCATGTGGACCGTTACGACTAGTCTTATGCTATAACAGATACTTTGTGAATGGATATAAATCTCAAACAAAGGAGTACTCAGCCACAAAGAAGACAATAAATGCCGGTGTTTGTGTCAAAGGCTCCACTTGGATTAATTGTGATTATGATTTCTACGCACTGCTTGAGGAAGTACTTGAGCTTCAATATGATGGGTGCAAAAAAATAGTGATATTCAAATGCCACTGGTTTGACACATCATCTCGGGGGAGTCAAATTCACCCAAAGTATAAGCTTGTTGAGGTTAATTTCAAATCAAAGTTAGCGTCGAACGAGCCTTTTATTTTGACATCACAAGCACAACAAGTATATTACGCAAAATATTCAGGTAGACAAAGAGATATATCAGAATGGCGGGCGGTGTGTAAGACTAAGGCACGATTGAGGATTGATCCAATGACAGAGGATAATGATACTACAAGATTTGTACTAGGTGATTTTTATCAGGAGGATGATCCTCATGTAGTTGAAGTTGTGAGTCAAACACTTGAAGATGAAAATTTAGTCGTTGCACGAGGTCTGTCTGAAGAAAGTGTTGATATTAAACCAGATGATGCAGAAGATGAGAATAATCGTGAAGATGAAGAGACAAGTGAAGAAGAAAACGACTCAATCGATTATTATTCAGATGATATCGATGATTAATGTGTAATATATATATTTTACATCTTTTTTCTATTAATTTATATTATATTATTGACTAACATCACTAATCAACTTTTATATTTGTAGATGTCGAGTGCCCGTTCCAGGGTTCATCGCACAGGATTATCTCGGCTGCCGTCGCCCGCGACAGCACCACCACCACCTGCACCAGCCGTGGCAGATGTTATACCACCACGTACACCACCACCCGCTCGAGGTCGTCGTAGGTCTCGTGGACCTAATGGGGGGGGGGTGATGCACCTTCATCGTCCGACCAACGTTGACAGATATCGTTGAATGACCTAAAGTAAGTATCAAAATTTATTTATTATAATTATTAATAATTAATTGTTACTTATAATGTTATTATACTTGAGTTGTAGATTTGAGCAAGATGATGTCGCCCGCGCCATGACCGTTATTCTTAAGAGTTTTTTTCATGAGCCGTGGACTTCATGGACCAGGGTGTCGAACATTTATCGAGATTTATTATGGATCGAGTTCGAGGTACGTAGTGAAATCTTCAAATAATAAAATGATTGTATCAATATTAAAAAAGGAAAAGAACTTGATCATGCGTAAACTTTTAAAATGATTGTATTAGTATGTTCATTATTGCAGTCTTGCTTCCATTATCTAGTACAATTGAAGATCTGTGTTGGATCTTGTATTGTATTAGGATGTCAAGTTGAATAGTTTTTACTTGACTACAATTGCTTTTGCAAGCAATAATTGAGGATTGATTAATGACTATATATGCAAATTATGGTAATTATATTCAACGAATCAACATCATGTTTGGCATCATAAAAAGCTCTTAATCTGAATCTAACGCTTCTGGATTACAGAAAGAGCATAGAATTTTACTGTTTACCTATGCCATGTAATGCTAGTTTCAATCTACCATTAGTAAATTGTTTGTTATCAAAGTAGAAAATTAGGCCAACAAGCCTATAGTTGGCTTAACTGGTTTAGGTTCAATTATGTTTGAATGATTTAACTGGTAAAATATATAGTGCTGTTATATATAATGCTTATACAAGGCTTAACTGGTCCAGTTACTTAAAGGTTATGTCCAGTTATTTGCAATTCTTACTCAAGATCTGCAACTTCCTTTCCCCTTGAAACTTAATCTTCAATCATGTAGAACAAACTAATAGTTAATCTAATCCTATCAGTATGCCTAAAACAAAGGTGTTCCCAAAATTGAGCTGGCTGTACCATGATAATAGCTGTCTATACTCGGCAAGAAGATGAAGATTGAGATTTGAGAATGAAGAAGAATGAGGTTGTCCTTTCTTGAGGAGCTTGGATAGATACTTCTATATGAATGTGTGTGCTCGCAGACTTAGGCAAAGTTAGTACCAACTAGATAAAATAATGACTGGAGAGGATGAGAGTGGTTTATGTGATGTAATGAATGGCTGCTCACAATATTGGTCATATGTGGAGTGGGTTGGGAGGGACTTGGAAAATACAATACAGAAAAAAGTAAAATATGGAGAATGAGAAAGAGATGTACGTGAGAGAGCAAACAATTTCTTGCTTCACAAAAATCCTACTATTATGCATGTTCTTGTCTTTTTGCAGAATTAATTAGAATCTAAATGGTTGAGAGATTGATAAGTCAACAACAGGCAGCAAGCAGAGGAATCAGCCTCCAACCTACCTTGCAATCAATCAGGTCATGTACTCTCAATTGGAGCCAGTTCTATTAACACAAACTATGAACATGAATGCAAACTTTGTAAAGAAGTAATCAGAATTGATCCTTAGATCAGGCTAAATTTTAGTATTTAGCAACAGTATACTTGATGTAGACCAAATAAAAAAAGTTTGGTAGATTAGGTCTTTTTTCTGGGCATGATACGTCAACCTGTTGGGCCACTTGGAAAAGTAAAGTTCCTTGTCCTCTTAGCTTTTTTCATTGAATTGAAATTCAAAATAAATCATACTCAATCCTTATCAAGTTTGCTGCTCCATCCAGCACCCTATTATATTTTCCAGGTAGGTGGCTTTTGCAGACTTTTAGATAAGCTCATCATTATACATCCAATTAAATCTTCGAAAGAGGAAATTGTTGATCATGTTGCGTCATAAGTCAATTTATGCTCATTATTATTGTTTTATATAATGTTATTATTATTTATTATTTAGATTTTTCATAAAATGGTTATCTATATGCTTCTGTTTATGAAATACCAGCTTTTGTTCATTATTTAGATTTTTCATGAAATGATTAAGATCCAATTTTCCAATGATGTATGCTTATTATTTTGATTTCATTATTTAGATTTAAATGATTGTATTAATATTATCTCTTTTAGGCCCGATACAACTGAGACCCCTCCATTCAAGCTCAAGTGGAGGATGCTTGGGAAGCTTACAATAAAAAGCTTTTCAAAGATATCCTCCACCGTGCGCGGGATGAGGCGTGGGCAAATATAGGCGGTAATCAGGATACGCCCATGGATGCGCTGAAGTGACATGGGCCCAACTGGATAACGAGCCATGTATGAGATCAGCTATGCGACATTTGGGCGTCTGAGGAGTGACAGGGTGCCTCCCGAACGGCGCACCGGAACCGGATGATGCTAGTTGAGGGATCCGTGGCCCGACATACCGGTGGGTCCATCCCATTTACTAGCCACGAGCGTCGCATGGTAAGTAATTTAATAATAGTTTTTATTATTTATTATTATTATAGAAAAACTAATTATATTTATTTTATTGCAGGGGACGCTCATCCCAGCTGATCCTTTTAGGGTCTTCGAGGAGACACATAGATATAGGTATGGTCCTCGCCTGGATGAGTTCATTAGCGGGAGGCCGGAGACGATCCTGGTAAGTTAATATTTAATAAAGTTCATATTTTAAAAAAAATATATTAGTTCAATGATGTATAATTAATTTAATTAATTTAATTAATCAATCTTTAAAGACCACGTATACTGAGTTGGTGACCCAGCGGGGAGATGATCGTGCGCAGCATCAGCTTGATGTTGACGCATGGATGCAGGTGACAAGAGTCGACCACGATCGTGTATATGACATTGGTACAACGGCCCACGCACGGATGTTGTTGCAGCCACATGATGCGGGATCGTTTGCCTTCACCTCTTCCACCGCTGGTCCATCAACATCACATGCGGGCCAGGATTGATTTGCACCCTTAGAGGCTTTGCACGCAGAATTACAGGCTTCTCACGTAGCCTTAGAGGCTTCTCATGCACGCCTCATCAATGAGGTGGCCGCTATGAGGGAGTACATGACACATATTGCTTCTTCCGTGCCCGGTGCTCCGGCCCCTCCGCCTCCCCCGTCATTTGACGCAACGCCAGCTGATGGCCTCCCGACACAGCCTCTCTCCTCGCCGCATCCGTCGTCGCCACATGATGCGCTTCATGATTGATGTATACTTTATTTTTTATTTCATATTTTGATATGATGTAATATATTTTGATACGATGTAAACATTACATTTTGATATAAATATGATGGTTTATATTATAGTTTGATATCTTGTTTGATATATTATAGACATTTTAGTTAAATACTGTAAATATGCATTTTAATCAAATATTATTAAATTATTTTAAAAAACAATAAAATACACATTTGCGACGACACTGCAACCACAATGTCGTCGCAAAAGATGTATCGAACTGGTCGTTAAAAGCGGTCGTAATCGTAATTGCGACGGCAAAAGCGATCGTAGAATCGTCACGAAACTAAATTTTGTGATGGTTTATGCGATCGCAGCGCCGTCGCGGAGATAATGATTGCGATGGCAAAGTGAAGGTCACAGATGTCGCGTGACCACATTCTACGATCGCCTAGCACCGTCGTAAAATGGTCGCAACATGTTTTTATTTGCGATCGCTGCAGTCGCGGTTGTAAAATTTTTGCAACAGTCGCTTTTGCAACTGACCTTTGCGACCGCCCGCGCCATCGCATAAGGTCTTTAGTGACCGTTTTGCGGCGGTTGCGTTCATCGCAGATGACCAATTTTTTAGTAGTGTTCGGCCTATCAACAATGGCCGATGGAATCATAGCTATTTCAGACAGTTTACAAACAACCGCACAAGTTGTCAACAAATATGAGATGGATGATTATGTTTAATCGTCGTTGATGTAGTAATATTTCATGAGATGCTACAATTGTTGAAGATTCTAATTTCTATTATCATCACTTGGAACTCAGTCGAACACTTGAGCGTCAGAGTGTCTTTTGCAAGTCCCTTTCCCTCCCCATACCCCCCTAGCGGCATTACTATTATGCTAAGAGTATATATTATTAAAAACATGACCATGTCGAAATATGTTATATACCCTATCACTAGAAAGAGAATCCCGACACCATTTAAAGGAAAATATCTGTGTTGAAATTCTAATTTTGATTCCTCTAAATGGGTCTAAATTGGAGTAAAAAAAATGTGGAGAAAAAATGTGGATACCAACATCTATAACAGTGACTGTATTGATACCAATATATGTTAGGTGTCAAATTATAATTTTTGTTTAACAAAATTATATTAGGTAGGGTTGTTCATGGGTCGAACCCAACCCAATGAACCCAAGAAACCGACCCGACCCGAACCAATCGGGCCGGGTTGGGTAATCGGGTCGGGTCAAGTTTAAAATTTTAAAACCCGATTATGATCGGATCGGGTACGGGTTTCAATATTTAAAACCCGATGACTCAAGACCTGACCCAATTATCCGAATTATTTATATTATTTTATTTTTTTAATTTTTTAAAAAATAAACATCAACTCGGGAAGACGCTGTTCAGCGTCTTCCCGAGGATACGCAGCCCATGTGGCCGCGTCTTCCCGAGAAGAGGGGGCCAGGCCGCCTCTTCTCGACCCGAGAACGCGACCACGCAGGCCGCGTATATAATGGAGTTTATCAGTAGTTTTTTTTAAAAAAAAATGGGTACCCGATTACTCGATCCGACCCAACCCGATTTTGGACGGGTCGGGTTAAAAAAAAATTATCTTCAAACCCGACCCGACCCGACCCGTTTGTTTCTTAATTGGGTCGAGCCGATTTTTTCTCCGAACCCGACCCAATCCGACCCATGAACAGCCCTATTATTAGGTGAGTCTTGTAAATATTATAATATAAAACTACAACATTGTGAATTGTTTGTTACACTTAAAAATTGTGCTTTATGCTGTATAATTAATGCATTTGTCTTGTTTAACAAAATAAAGCATTATTTAAATCAAAAGCAAAACATATTGTAAACTAATGCTAATGGGAAACACACTCGAATTACTAGATTTTTGAAGTATAATGTCCGAATTAGTTCGAATTAAAATTTCGATCCAAACATTGGTGAAAAAGTTGGAACTAGCTACAGATCATATGTCATATACATTGCCATATCTATGTTCAGTCTTAACAAAGAAAGATTAACTCTTGTTAATGTCAAGTTCACTCCTATACTTAAACATACTATAAATTACATAAATTTAGACACTCGCACGACTCTCATTCTTTTGCTTCCTCGTCTTCCTCAACTGTTGCTGTCTCTGCTTCCTTCTCAGTCTTCGACTTGCATTCCTTAAGAGCCTTGATCAAGTTCTCAAGACAAGCTTCAATTTTCTCACCATCGCCGGTCCCATACTTGAGCATCAAATTCTCGGCGACGTCCGCCGGCGAGATATTCTTCTCCTCGAGCAGACCGCTGATTTCTCCGAACAGCGGGTGCTCGACGATCCCCAAGTAGTTCTTGGCGAGCACCTTGAAGCCTTCGAAGCTGCAGTACGATAGCTCAACGTGCTTGTCCATCCTCCCTCTCCTTACCAGCGCCGGATCCAGCTTCTCGACGTGGTTCGTCGTGAAGACGATGAGCTTCTCGCCGCCGCACGACGACCAGATCCCGTCGATGAAGTTCAGCAGCCCAGACAGGGTCACCTTGCTCTCCTCCTTGTCGCCTCTCCCTGCCGCGATCTTCTTCTTCTCTTCCTCCGCGTCCTCCCTCTTCTCCTCGTCTGCTGTCTTCCGCTTCCCGGAGAGGTCGACGGAGCAGTCGATGTCCTCTATCACGATGATCGACTTGCTCGCCGTCTCGATAAGCAGCTGCCGCAGGACGGTGTTATTCTTGACCGCCGTCAGTTCAAGGTCGTAGACGTCGTAGTCGAGCAGGTTGGCCATGGCGGCGATCATGGTGGACTTCCCCGTTCCGGGCGGACCGTACAACAAGTATCCCCGCTTCCACGCCTTGCCGATCCGCTTGTAGTAATCTTTGCTCTGGCTGAAGCTTATGAGGTCCTCCACGATCTCCTGCTTCTTCGCCGCGTCCATGGCGAGCGTGTCGAACGTCGCCGGGTGCTCGAAGGGGACGTGGCTCCACGCGTTTCTGTGGCGCTCGTACCAGTCCATGTTGGCCACGTTCGTGTAAAGCTTCCGCTGCCGCTTACGCACCTCGATGGCCTTCCCCTCTTCCACGACGTGCCGGAGATAGGCGCCGACGACGAGGTCGCGGTGGCGGCGGTGGAAGACGAGGCGGTAGGAGTGGCGGTCCTCGGGGGCCGGGTAGAAGGAGAAGGAGGTCCGACGGGAGACGATCTTGTTGGAGCACCACCAGAGCTTGGCGCCGCGGAAGTCGTCGACGACCTCCTCGAAGTCGTCCATGCTGAGAGCGACGTCGGTGCCGCCGCGGTCGGGCTCGGCCTTGAGGCGGGCGGCGCGGGCGGAGCAGGAGTCGGCGAGGTAGGCCTCGATGGCTGCGTAAGCTTCGCTGCGCTTGAGGCGCTCGCCGACGTACTCGAAGAAGGTGATCTCGAGGTAGGGGTAGACGAGGCGGACGAGCTTGGAGGTGGAGTTGGAGAGGTAGAAGTCGAGCTGAGAGGGGAAGTATTGGCGAGCGATTGCCCACATGAACATGACTCCGGCGATGCTTGAGCCCAAACCCGTCCAGTATCCCTCGTGTAGCATCATCTTTTTCTCTCTCTCTTATCGTATCTCTGATCTCTTCTTTCCTCTCCTGTCGCCTTATACTTCGCAGTAAGCAAACATGCATGACATTGATTTGTGTACTAATAGTAATCAGTCAATCCCTTGCTAATTAAGTAGATTATAAAGGGAGGTGGCACGGCTTGCGTCGTTTTGACTGTGTTGTCAAATAATTGGTAAAATATATTTCACTCTTTGGCATCATATATATGTGTTGGGGATTCCATTCCATTCAACTAACTTCATGCAGTTCATTGCCTTTTTTTGTCACCGATTCATAGTGCAGAGTGTTCAATATTTTCTTTGTTCAAAAAATACTTGTTTTTTCTTGATTTATATAGGAAGAATATCTTCGCTGTGGAAGGCCTCGGACGCTCGTACTCGATTGGCGAAGATAAAAGAGGAGCGATTCGAGCAATAAAGAGAAGACTCCATTGGCAGAGAGTTTGTTGAAGTCTATGAAATCTCGGGCTCCGAGGTCTTCAATGCCTCCTGCCCCGGAAGCGATTGGGCAGTTTTTGCCTTCAGATTCTCCGACACCCATCGGATCTCCTCTGGGACAACGAAAAAGGGTTAGGAGTGCTGGTGAGGGTCGAAGCCCTCAAACAGTTGTGCTCCGGTGCAAGGTGTTACTATTGCGCCTGCAGTGGTGACGAGAAATCGCCCACTAGCACCTCTGCAACCAACTGCACCTTCTGGAGGTGGTAAGGATGTTCACCTCGATGCTCCAGTGGAGTTTCTTGAGTGGGCGGATCCGTAAGAATTTTATCAGACCAATTTTTCAAGCCTGGCGGGGGGGGGGGGGGGGGGGGGGGCTAAGGAGATTTTTGTCGAGTGCATCGTAGGCTCATTCTTGTAAGGTTGAGCCGCTGAAAAGGGCTCTAGAATCCAAGGCTGGTAAGATTGATCGTCTGGACGCTTGGGTAAAGGAGATAGAAGGCCAATTTGCAACTACAAAGGTGGAGCCGGCTAAGTTCTATCAAGACTTGGCAAAGGCCACGACGGAAAGTTCTCGTTTGTAGGCCGAGGTTGAGTCGGCTAAACCCGAGGCGGACATGTAGAGATCTGTGGTACAAGGCCTTGAGGTCTAAGTGAGCCGCTTCGACTATGTACGTTGCCTTTGAGGTGTACACTAAAGGCTTTCACAGGGCGATTGAGCAAGCCTGGCTTTTCGCTCCTGGAGTTGATCTTTCGAAGGAGGTAAGGGATGGTGTTCTTGTGGATCCCAAGGTTGTCTAGGAAACTCCTGATTTTTCAAGTCTGAGGTCACCTTCAGCAGTTCCCGAATGGTTTTCGCCAGGTAACAACATTTCAGAGGGGTGAGTTTTTGTCGTACCGGCTGGGGCCAAGGCACCTCATGACTGTTAAAACTTTAAAACACCCGCGTGTGGGTTATCTGATTGCCTCTAATGAATTACTACCCTTTGGGATATTTAACTACCACTCCTTTGTGGGTTTACTTTGTGTCTTCGGGCTTTGGATATGCTTTCTTATTTGCAACTTGTTTCTTTAATCTAGTTTTTGTTACCGAGATAGGCAATTTTCTACCATACCGGTGGTATTTAGCTCCCTTTGAAGAGGGATTCTCCGTGTGAGGTTAGACCTCTTATGGTGGTTCCGAGGTTGTTTCAAAGGTTAAATAGTAACAACGAGGCATGTCAGAGCTTCTGAGGCCAGAAGTAGTGGCGCGATGGCCAACGATTTGGTGAAAATCGAGTCCTGGTCATGTAAAGGCTCTGAGGTCGAAAGTAGTCTTTGGGAGTCGAGGACCGCACTCAGGGGTTCTAGTTGAGCTGGTCGAGGAGCGTAAGGCAGTACCGCGCGCGAGGGGTCGAGTAAGAGCTCTGAGGCCGAAAGTAGTGGTCGATGGCCAACGAGCCAGACTGGTGAAAATCGAGTCTTGATCGTGTAAAGGCTTTGACGTCGAAAGTAGTGTCTTTGGGGGTCGAGGACCGCACTCGAGGGGTTCAAAGCTGAGCTCGTCGAGGAGCGTAAGGTAGGACCGCGGGCGAGGCGTCGAGTAGGGCCTCTGAGGCCGGAAGTAGTGGCGCGATGGCCAACGAGCTAGGCTGGTGAAAACCGAGTCCTGGTCATGTGAGGGCTCTAAGGCCAGAAGTAGCGGCTTTGGGGGCCGAGGACAGCACTCGGGAGTTCAAGCCGAGCTCGTCGAGGAGCGTAAGGCAAGACCACACGCGAGGGATCGAGTAAGGTCTTTGAGGCCGAAAGTAGTGGCGTGATGGGCAACGAGCCAAGCTGGTGAAAATCGAGTTCTGGTCGTGTAAGAGCTCTAAAGCCGAAAGTAGTGGCTCTGGGGGGGTTGAGAACTGCACTCGGGGGGTTCAAGCCAAGCTAGTCGAGGAGTGTAAGGCAGGACCGTGCACGAGGAGTCGAGTAAGAGCTCTAAGGTCGGAAGTAGCAGCTCTAGGAGCTGAGGACCGCACTCGGGGGTTCAAGCCGAGCTCACCGAAGAACATAAGGCAGGACCACACGCGAGGGGTCAAGTAAGTTTCGAATACTTAAATATTCATTAAAGCGGTGAGATGATCGTAGAATTTTTTAGCATACACATAGAAAAATGTGAGAAATGCTCAGAATGATTCGAGGTAGATCTCGAAGATAACGGGCATGTAATGGCATATTCCTCGTGATAATGAAGGACATAGATGTCCTTGTATGACCAGGTAGATCCCCCGGGCGGAGCTGTTTGGCCTAGCTTGAGTCAGGTTTGGGAGTATGGCCAGGTGTAGCCCCTGGACAGAGTTGTCTGATTCTGCTCAAGTTAGGTTTGTAGGGTATTGCTGGCTCTATTCCAACCGGGCCCAATAGTACTAGTTGAGTCCAAGAGGGATAAAAAGGAAAGAAGAGAGGTTAATTATCTCATGTTTGACTTTCAATTTTAACAAGGGGGATTTGGAGATGTTAGAAATTCCTCTAAACCCCTCCAAACTTCATGAAACCCGGCAAACCTTTATTCCATCATTTTGGTGGAATAAGAAGGGATAAAAAATTTAAAATATTTTTAAGGGTTAATTATAAAATAATCCCGACTTTTGACGTATTTTTCTAATCTATCCTCACTTTTTAATTTTTTCAAATTAGTAAACCACTTTTTGATTTGTTACAAATCTATCCCACCGTTTACCTAGCGTCAACTTTGTCATCTGAATGCTAACGTGGCGCTGCTAACGTGGCTAATAATTCCAGTCAGCATTCAGACGCGAATTTTTTTTTAACTTATTTTTTTCCCGATTCCACCAAATCCAGTCAGCAACTATTTAAGGGTTAATTATAAAATATATCCCGACTTTTGACGTGTTTTCCTAATCTATCCTCACTTTTTAATTTTTCCAATTCAGTACACCACTTTTCGATTTGTTACAAATCTATTCCACCGTCTACCCAACGTCAACTTCGTCGTTTGAATACTGATGTGGCGCTACTGACGTGGCTAATAATCTCAATTAGCATTCAGACACGAATTTTAACTTGTTTTTTTTCCGACCCCACCAAACTTAGTCAGCATATCAAGACAAGTCAATTAAAATTTTTTCCCATCAGTGATGATACTGTTAAATGTAGGATTCTATATGATACTGTAAAATTTTCCAGCAGTGATGATACTGTTAAATATGATTTGTCGTTGTAGGCTTTGTTTTAACAAGAAAAATTTCAACATAAGAGAGAGATTTCTTCTCTTTTAATGGGAAATTTCTTGGGTTTATACTAACCATACCAGACAGAAGGGGGGAAGACGAGTGAGCAGGTGAAAATTAATAGAGACATACTAGAGTCGACGGGGATAAAGACAAGGAGCACAAAGAGATGCAGGCGACATCAGAGATTGAGAGAAAGGCAAGCGGCGAGTAGGCGACAAAGTCGGGGAAGAGGTGAGTAGGAGATTTTAAATGTGGATTTTTAAAAATTAACTTGTCGTGATCCGCTGACTGAGTTTGATGGGCAAAAAAGAGAGAGTTAAAGTTCACATCTGAATGCTGACTGGGATTATTAATCACGTCAATAGCGCCACATCAACATTTAGATGACGAAGTTGACGCTAGGTAGACGGTGAGACAGATTTGTAACAAATCAAAAAGTGGTGTACTGAATTAAAAAAATTAGAAAGTGGAGATAGATTAGGAAAACGCGTCAAAAGTCGAGATATATTTTGTAATTAACCCTTAAATGATTGCTAACTAGGTTTGGTGGGGTCGAAAAAAAATAAGTTAAAAAAATCACGTTTGAATGTTGATTGAGATTATTAGTCACGTCAACATTTAGATGATAAAGTTGACGCTGGGTAGATAGTGGGATAGATTTTTAACAAATTGAAAGGTGATGTACTGAATTGAAAAAATTAAAAAGTGAGGATAGATTAGGAAAACATGTTAAAAGTATGGATATATTTTATAATTAACCATATTTTTAATGCCATCAAAAATATTATTTTACCCTCCATGAAATCAAAAAATTCCTTCTATTTTTAATTATTTAATTGGTAATCTCTCACGTATTTTTTCAATTTTCAATTTTTATTGTTGTTTTAAAAGAATGGTTATTAAAATTTATGTTTTTTTTTTTGATTATTTTTTTAACAAATCATTAAAGGATATAAACAAGTTAACTTTCATTTTCTATGTAAATGCGTATGGAAGGTGTTCTTGCCTCAAGTCGGGGTGATGTTGTTTGACGCGTCTCCTAGTCAAGTACGACTCTGAGGGAGGATCTACAAAAGACACGTACTCTGTCGCTCAGATAAAAAAGAATTCCAGGTGATGGGATAGAAATTGGAATGTAGATGTGTCTAGTGCACGTCGTGTGTGTATATAGTGCATGACTAAGAGATGTGTGGCGGTAATGCCTTCAGAATCTCGTAGGGATGTGCTTAGAATGGGTTGATGCTAATCCCGAAGATGTCAGGTTCATAATTGATGACATCTTATAATTAATGAGGACACAAATATCCTCGTATGGCCGGGTGGAGCCCTAAGCTAGGTAGTGGCTGGCTTGATTTGAGTTTGATTCATGAGTGTAGGCACTTTTGGGACTAATCCGATTGGGCCCAAAGAGCTAGTCCAGTCCACAGCCCCCGAGCTTGGTCGGAATCCGAGAACTTCATGCCGAGCTCTAATGAGGTGTTAGCTCTTGGCCTTGGCCTGGCATGCTGAACAGGAGACATTGACAAGTATCGGTGTTGTTGCTTCATGACCTTTCGATTTCTGGACTAAATGTGGCGGTTGCAGAGAGGGAGAGAGGGCGTCTTTTCGTGAGCTCGTAGCTTGGGCAGCCATTAATTCTAATAGGAGGTAATTATGATCAAAGATTGGATTGCAAGTTTCCAAGGTGCTTGGATGTTTGTTTGTTAACTGACGGTCGTGGCCCCGCTAGTGGGGGAGTGACAAATGATCGTAAAAGGGAATGACCCTGCTCGGGCCTATAAAAGCCCCCTGCATGTGTCTTCTGCATGTGCGAGTTTTGCCTTAGAGTGGGAGGTATCGAAAATTTCTATTCCTCCGGGAATTAGCTTTAGGCTGGTAGCGTGTAGATCAAAGATCGCCGTGGGTTCATACCGTTGGGCTTAAGAGGAGGGTACGCGGGACACGTAATAGGTGTTGAGTGCATATTTGCAAGTACCTGCTGTAGTTGGACCTCGGTGGATTTGCGTTGTTGTGCTTACGTTGTTTTGCCCGAGGGTTTACGAATCTTCTTCTTCCACCTCATCACCGACCCTCTTCTTTCCTCCCACTATCGGTACTTCCTGCATTCCGCTAGAAGTTCAACTAGATCTGGTGGTTGGAATCTCTTCAGGTAGTATCTTAGCGACTCATGTTGTCCTTGCTTGATGTAATTGAGGGAGTTTTCGGTCTTGGAGTAGATCCTCAACGAAGAGAACTGATTGGTGAAGGCTTGGGAGATCTCTTGAAAGGTATGTATAGACCCTGGCGAGAGGGTAGAAAACTAGAGTAGCACGATTTTTTCCATGAAGGTTGGAAAGGCTCGGCAAAGGATGGGGTTGATTGCAGCATTGAGGAGCATCATCGACCTGAACATCGTCAAGTGAGTGGTCAGATCATCCGTGCCATCGTGGGGCTGGAGCGTGGTCAGCAACTTGAAGTTGTCAAAGAGTAGAACTGTGATGATGTGCTCGACGAAGGGTCCCGAGTCGACGGTGGGGGGAGGAGCGATCTTTGTGGCCATGTTGTCCTCCTCTTCTCTCTAATGGTGTGTCCGGGAGACCTCGCCTTGGAAGACAGAGGCCGACCTCTCGGATCTATCCATGCAATGATCTTCATCGCGTTATGAGCGGTGGCGCTCTTGCTCGACCGAGTGTTGTTCCTGGGACTGCCTCAACACCTCGACTTGGACTGCTAACCATTGGTTCTCCGCCTAAAGGTCGCTGATCAGACGTTGTGATTCTTCTGGTGAAAGGTTGGCGGGTATCGGAGCCATGGTTTAAAATCTCGGTACCGGTACCGATTTTGGTCACCAGCCGAAATCGGTACCGTACCGTACCGACACACGGTATGGTCCAGTACGGAAATAGCATACCGGTTTTTTTTTTAAGAGTTAGATATAACTCTAATAATACATAATTGATGAATTAATGCTTAAAATCAATATTCAAATGTCAAATACATAAATTAAATGTTTAAAAGCCATTTGGTACTCTATTAGAATTTTTCATAGATACAAGAGAATAACATTAGAATTAATACCATGTGTTGGTACGCAACATAAGACGTACCAACTCATGATATTCATCATCTTAGTTGATGTTGCGCTACGTCTTATGTTGCGCTACGCAGAGTCTTCGGCGGTCCCGCTAATGAAATTTTTTAGACCCTTTGGGTTGTGGGCCTGTGTCGCCCTATATTAATTCTAATGTAATTCTCTTGTATCGAGAAATCCTAATAGAATACCAAATGGCTTTTAAACATTGTATTCATGTATTTGACATTTGAATATTGATTTTAAGCATTTATTCATCAATTGTATTATTAGAATTATATCTAACTCTAAAAAAAAAACCGATATCGTGTAATATCGGGCGGTATAATACATATACCGCCCGGTATACATGATATACCCGGTATTTTCAAATACCGGGTATATCGAATACCAGAATCCCCAAAAACCGGTATATACCGGCCGGTATATACCGTTTCGGGCGGTTTTTTAAACCTTAATCGGAGCATCACTCCTCATTATGTCAGTGTCCCCAAGTAGCAAGGTAACGTCACTGCTAGGATGTCGCCTATGTGCGGCGGTGTTCGCATGACTCCGGGTACCAACCATTGCGGGACATGTAAGATTTATTCGATCACATGGTGGGTGCCAGTTGATCTTGCTTCAAGTCGGGGTTATGCGATTTGGCGCGTCTCATGGTTAGGTGCGACTGCGGCGGGGTGACCTGCAAAAGACACTTTGACGCTCAAGTAAGAAATGATTCCATATGAGGGGAATAGAAATAAGAATGTATATGTATCTGATGTGCGTCGTGTCTGTATATAGTGCATGATTAAGTGATGTTTAGCGATAATGCCTCCGGAATCTCGTAGGGATGTACTCAATTGGGTCGAGGCTGATCTCGAAGATGTCAGGTTCATAATTAACGTATTTTTTGTAATTAATAAGGACGTAAATATCCTTGTATGATCGGGTGGAGCCCCTAGGCTAGATTATTATTGGCTTGACTTAATTTTAGTTCATGAGTGTGGACGCTTCTGGGCCTACTTCGACTAGACTCAAAGAGCTAGTCTAGTCCAGTATCTTTTGATGTATACATATCGTGCTCTAGAAGCTAAATATACTGAGATTAATTAGGCTCAGACGTATTATATGGTGAATACATACTGTGTATACATAGCAGTCTGGTTCATAAGTGTGTGCACTTCTAGGTCTAATCACCATCTAAATTAATCACCATCTAAATTGGATGTAATTATAATTTGAGACACTTTGTCCAAAGTTATTTTGACTAATAATGTTGCTCTCTTGTTTATTTGAAAAAAATAATCACCGGGGTCACATTAATGATTTATTATAATCAAATTCACCGTGAAATAATCTTAAAAAGTAGATCATGACGTATATAATAAAATAATATTATAATAATACAAGTACGTGCTAATTGCATCATCAATGTACTCAATTAATTGCTAGTGAGAACGTAAGAGATGAGCAAATACGTGTACCCCCGACATGGATTAACTAACGATTAATTCACTTTGGTCCTAAAATTTATATCAATTCTCATCTCGATGATTGAAGTTTAAAATTTTTTATTTTAATCATTAAATTTTTATTTTAAGTTTCATTTTTGACCTCCAAAGACCGGAAAATCTCATTTTTGAAGGGGCAAACTGAGACTTCTCAAATTTTAATAATAAAAAGTGAAGCTAAATTTTTTTGAGTCTAATTAAATATTTTTTAAATTTTTTTATAAATTTTAGGAGCAAAATGAAACTAATCTCATATTTGCATACGTGGATTGTAAAGCTTGACAATTATAATAATGCATTTAGCAATCCGTTCTATGTTGCTTCCTAATTAGTTTATAATAATAAAGTTTCAATCAAATGTAGATCATTCATTGACTTGATTAAAATTGTGTTAAATTAGGAGTTATTGCACGGATGATTAATTAATTATTAATTCATTTAATTAGTCATGTCTAATCTTATACACGTAAGACTTGACCAGAGTGGTTGGATTATGCATGAACATTGTCATTCATTCATTTAATTATGCATGAACAATGTCATCCATTCATTAATTTTAGAAAAATTATACTTTTAGTCTCATAGTTTCTTCTAATTTTGATTTTAGTCCTCATAGTTTAAAAATTTTAATTTTGATCCTCACACTATATTTTCGTTTATGAATTAGTCTCTGCCATCACTTGAGGCATAAACGACGCTGACATGGTTAACGATTGCTGATTGGACATCACTAACGTGTCGATTTTCTAAAACACACTAAAAGTATGAGGACTAAAATCAAAATTCGAATGAACCATGAGGACTAAAATCAAAATTTGAGTAAATTATGTGGACTAAAACTAAAATTATTTTTGTGAATGGTCAAAACAAGTAGGACCGGCTCTCAATGGTGACTAGGGCTGTCCATTCGGTTCGAACCGAACCGAACAAGCCCAAACCGAAATTTTTCTATACCCGAATTCCAATCCGAACCCGAACCGAACTATACCTAAACCGATTTAACCCGAACCGAAATTATTCGGTTCAGTTCGGTTTTCAACCTGAAAACCGAAATTTTAATTATTTTAATTAGAAATTCAAAATAATTACTTAATACCTATTTAAGTAATTCTGTTAAAAATTAAAAAAAATATTTTTTTAATTAATTCGATTTTTGGTTCGGATCGGTTCCGAATTCCGAAAACCGAATCCGAACCGAAATTCAAATTTCGGTTCGGTTCGGGTCAAAGAACCGAACCCACATGGTTGAAACCGAACCGAACCAAAAAATTCGGTTCGGTTTTTCGGTTCGGTTCGGTTTGAACCGAACCATGGACAGCCCTAATGGTGACTGCTCGACTCTTACACTTATGATATGATGCAGAACGACTTCACAATATGCAAAGTAGTTATACAAATATTAGATACGTCGAACGTTCTACGTATCAGAATTAGAATAAATTTTTTTGTAACTTTTCAAAATCAGAATCAACTACAGTCCTCCGCTCTACCAACTGAGCTAAGGTCGACGTGTCAAATATGGGAGGATTAAAATTTTATATGAGCGTTGTACGTATCTAGTATTTGTATATCTAATTTGCATATTGTGAAGCCGTTCTGCATCATATCATAAGCGAAAGAGTCGAATGATCGCCATTCAGAGCTACTCCTACTAGTTTTGGTCCTTCATATTTTTTTTTTGATTTTAGTCCTCATAATTTATTCGGATTTTGGTTTTAATCTCCATAGTTTACTCGGATTTTGATTTTAATCATCATAGTTTACTCAGATTTTAGTTTTAGTTCTCATACTTTTAGTGTGTTTTAAGGGATCACTATATCAGCAATATCCAGTCAACAACTGTTAGCCACGTCAGTGCTGTTTATGCCTCAAGTGACGATAGTGACCAATTCCCAAACGAAAATATAGTGTGATGACTAATACCAAAATCAGAGAAAAGTATTAGGACTAAAAGTATAATTTTCCCTTCATTTTATATGCTTTAGAAAATCAAAATCAAAAGCTCTGCCCAAACAAACAAACATAAAAATCTGATTCAAAAATAAGAGAACACTTACAAGTTTTTTTTTAAAAAATCTAGTGTCTATCGAATATAATATCAATTTTATATTATTCTAATTCATGCACTAGACAAATAATGAATATAAATCTATCCATTATCATATCCCTTTATAAATCTATTCATGTACTGACATACAACATATATCTTAAGTAGAAGAATTTGAAAGAAAAATGAAATGGATGAACGAAGAGTAGGGATGACAATAATACCCGTTTAAGCGGGTACCCATTATCCGCGAATAAATTATAATTACGTTTGAAGACCTTATGTTGATAAATATTTGAAGACCTTATGTTGATAAATATTTGAAGACCTTATGTTGTTGTTGTTGATAAATGCTTGAAGATCTTATGTTGTTGATAATGTGTTTATCTACTCTCTTTTTATTCTGGAACATATATTATTATTGATATTTATTTCATTATTGTGAGTTTGAATTTTAATAAAATATTATAATTTATGTTTTTCAAAGTATCATGGATACTCGTCAATATCGTGGGGATCTGTCCCCCGCAGGAAATTAAATGGGTATGGGTATTATATATGTTTCGCGGGATGGGTAGCGAGTAGGCACCCCCTGTACCCGCCCCACCCTGTTGACATCCCTAACGAAGAGTGAAATAGGGAGTATGAAAATGGGAAGTACCGATTGATTAGTAATATACATGTTCTTGCCCGAAGCCAGGGTTATGTGGTCCTTCGCGTCTTATGGCTCAATGCGACTCTGGCAGGGGGACCTGCAAAGACAATATGACGCTCAAGAAAGAAGGAATTCCAGGTTATGGGTATGGAATTAGAATCAAAACTATACCTGATATGCGTCGTGTCTGTTTATAGTGCAAGATATGGATGTCTTGGGGAGACGATGTCTCCCTGAATCTCGCGAGAATATGTCTAGAATGGGTCAAGATTTATCCTGGAGATGTCGGGCTCATTAGTGTTGAATTTCTAGTAATTAATGAAGGACGTTGGTGTCCTTGTATGGCTGAGGGGAGCCTCCGAGCTAGTGGTATTTGGCTTGACTTGAGTTCGATTCATGAGTGTGGGCGCTTCTGGGCCTGATCCATTTGGCCCTAAAGTGCTAGTCCAGTCCATAGCCCCCAAGCTTGGTCGGAGTCCGAGGACTTCGTGCTGAGCTCTAGTAATGCGCCGACTTCCGCTTGTTTGCAGAGCTCTTGTAATGCCGAGGTTTGACTTCAATCAGGTTTTGAGAAGCAAACATGTATTCCATTATGTTCTTGAGTCGCTGAGGTAGGTGAGATCAACGTATCTTGGTTATGTCGTTTTATGACTTTTTGGTTCCTCCATCCGATGTGATGGCTGCATGAAGGGGGAGTGCTTCTTTCCACGTGGCCATCGTTCGTTGTTGTCTAACTTTTTTGCATTAAATTCTTCCTGGGGGAGTATTCATGGTGCAGAGGGTTACCCGTTTGTGTCTCGGGGCATTTACGGAACCTCCACTAGTGGGACAATTAGCTAAGATTTATTATGCTATCAGAGTACGGTTGTTAGTCGTCCGATGAGGGGGTTATCGCTTCCTGGTCTTTAAAGTTGTCTCCTATCCCTTAATTCGAGTTTTCTTGCATCCCACGTTCTTTCCCACTCCTCACTCGTGCTTTCGAGGTTTTTGCTGGTGACGTCACTGCTCCGTTCATTATCTTAGTTGTTGTCATCTTCTCCCTGTAAGTTTTCTTGACTCCATCCTTTTCTATTGTATTGTTAGGGGCGGTCTTAGGTTGGTAGGTTGTACTAACTCGTCCCTTATTCCCTAGGGTTTTCGGTCTTCACCGGGTTGATGGGGAAGAAGGGAGATAGCGTTGAGTTAGTAATAGGTACATTAGGCGAGGCCTCGGACCCGTACTCATAGGTTCATAATGAAATAAGGCAGTAGAGCTCGGTTATGACCAGCTCCAACAACATCAAGACCTTTTGCAGAGGCATGTTGATTTCTAGTTCCGACTATGAGGATGATTTCGAGTGTCTCCCTTGTTCTTTGGAAGATATGGTCTACTTCTGTAAGAGAGATCCCGAATTCTTTTTTGTTACTGGACCATGTTTGAGGATCTTGGTGTTTGGTTACCTTTTACTGCTTTAGTAGTACTCCGGGGAAGAGGCTCTTCGGTCTGCTCATGAGTTCTTACAAGAACTTTAAGAGGTATTTCTTCAAGGTAAGGTCGCAATCAGATATCTAGCAGTTCTTCTTCGATAGGGTGTCGAAAATGAAAAAGTTTCTACTATTCTGGAGGTAGAATCCGACTGCCATTTTGGCCTTGGAGGAGGAGGGAATCCTGCTCGAGGATAGGTTGGTGATTGACTATTTGGTCCAGTGTGATCCTTTCATTCCCTTTTCCTATATAGAGTTACTAAAATGGGACCGCGACGAGTCCTCAGCCGCATGGTATATAAGTAAGTTTGGGATCGTATGGTGTTGTTACCTTAGCCATTTTGAATGCACTAATTCAAGATTCTTTTTTTGTAGGCAGGCTAACCTCAAGGTTGGATTGGTCTTCCCTCTGTTCTAAACTGGAGCAATTGAAGGGGAAGTCCCCTCCAGTTGGTAAGGGAAAGAGACCAATAGCTCACGTCTCTCCCGACCCGCCTTTGTTGAAGCTGGTGAAGGTTTCGGGGTCTCAGGCTCAGGGATTGGGCGGAGCGCTGGTTCCCTCGCGTTCCCCGTCTTCTTCTCCATCCCCTTCTCCCCTGAAGCGTAGGAGGGGAACGAGGGTTCGGCCCGCCGCGATTTTGGATGATGAAGATTTGCCTTCTTAGGAAATTATTTCACTGGGGGATGTCGTGGTCGGGTGGCATTAGCAGTGGTGGAGTTAGAGGAGGGCCCACAAGTGGAGCAATGCCTTGATGCAGTTTATGGCGATGGTCATCGCCTTCTGCCTGATGCCGTGACTGGCTCGCCCGAGGGCGCAAATACGACATAGGTGGCCAAGTACAATAAGATTCGGTGTCTCCGAGCAACCAGTCCGACAGAGAGACTGAAGGGAGAGAAGTTGTCTGTGCTAGAGACGTCTGAGGCTCGGGATCGAGAGATCACATCCTTGAAGACCAAGCTGGTAGAGATGGGGAAGGCCATTAAAGCGAAAGGCGAGGAGATCGCGAATGAGGCCATCTTGCAATATGTTGTGGGCTTCGAGGGGACATTGGAGCGCGCCAAATGTCTCAGCCCGAAGATTGATTTCTCAAAGGTTAGGTGATTCAAAGAGGTTAGGGAGGGCACCCTGGTTGACCCACTCACCGAAAGGGGAGGACAAAGTTCATGTGTCGACTGAGGGGGAGCCTTTAGTGATTGTTTATGAGTCATGCCCTCCTCCAACAATGGTAGTTGAAGTTTCTAAGGACGATGTTCCTTCTATGCCCGCCGAGGCTTCCCCAGCTTCATCTCAGTAAGTTTGCTGCTTGTGGATCATTCGCCTGTGGATGGTATGTGAAGTTGTAATGCCATGTAGTCGGTCTTCTGGATTGCCGCCCTTCGGGGCTTTTTAACTCTCACCCTTTGAGGGCATTCCTATTACCCTTCGTGGGTTTGCAAGTATGCTCCTTAGCGTTTTATTTTTCTACTTTGTCGTTTCTTTGTTGCTTTGTATTTATGATGATTGTGAGCTGAGAATTTTGGCGGGTGTTGACATCCTCTGGTTGGTTGACGGGCATTTGGTTAACAATGCATTGTTGATAATTAGCAAAGTAGAAGGGTGTTCTAGTGCTTCTCGGCTTATGTCGACCAGTTAGTGGCAACTTCTGGGAGAAGAGGCCTGCCCTCAAGTGGAGGCTAAGTCCTTGTCAAAGGTAGTCCGAGGTTATCTGCTCGGTGTAGGGTTCTTAGGTTCGCCTTTGGCCGGAGTCATCATGTCATGCGCTGAGAGTTGGCATGGAGGCCAAAAACCTTGTTCGGGGTTCATCATATGGTTGACGACTCTTTTGGAGTTGAGTATAACATAGGAAACTATCTTGCATGCGCCTGGCATTTTCGGGTGGATAACTGTCGTGGCCTTTGTTGGCAGGCCTTCGGGCTGGGATTAGATTCCTGTCAAGTCAGGGTTAGGACTGAGGTTACTTGTTTGGTAGTTGTTGATCTTCTTCGAAGTTGTTTGAGCTTATAAGTGGAGCCTTGGGGCCGAGCGTAATGGAGCTAATGCCAAGGGTCATGATGGCTGAGGGTGTGGTGATGGCGTCTGAGGCCGAGGATCGTGCTTGGGGTCAGACTGAGATTGCAAGGAGCGTAAGACAGGATCACGCTTGGGGTCGCTGAGGGTGTTGAGCCCAAAAGCGATGACTGAGGCCAAGGATCGCGTTTGGGATCAAGCCGAGCTCGCGGGGAGTGTAAGGCAGGACCACACTCCGGGTCGTCGACGGCGTTGAGCCTAAAAGTGGCGACTAAGGCCGAGGATCATGCTCGGGGTCAAGCCGAGCTCGCGGGGAGCGTAAGACAGGACCACACTTGGGGTCGTTGAGGGCATTGAGCTTGGAATCAGCAATTGAGACCAAGGACTGCGCTTGGGGTCAATCCGAGCTCGCGGGGAGCATAATGTAGGACTTGGGGTCATTGAGGCCGAGGATCGCACTTGGAATCAAGCCGAGTTCGTGGGGACCATAAGGCAAAACTACTCTTGGGGTTGTTGAGGGCGTTGAGCCTGGAAGTGGTGGTTGAAGTCGAGGACCGCGCTTGGGGTCATGTCGAGCTCGCGGGGAGCATAAGACATGATCACACTTGGGGTCTTGATGGCGTTCAGTCCGTAAGTGGCAACATTTCCATTGTAAGTCGTAGGGTGTCAATTCACCATGTATAACAAGACATCTATAAGGTTCCTGAATGCACACAAAGAGATGTGGAGAAAGAAAGTAATCTTTATTAAATGAGAAAAAAAATGGTAATACAATTGAGTTCCCCCGAGCATGGTGCTCAGTCTATGTGTGGCTACACTGAGAGAGCTTTTATTCCTCATCTTGGTCTAGTTTGCTTTAGCTGGCTTGAGTACTACTTCCTGCATCGAGGCTCACCTCGAGGAGGAGGGGCCTCATGGTTTTCCGCACCACCATGCTCGGGTGGTGGATCAGCCGAGGTGCCTTACTTTTCAGAGAGGGGTCCATGCTCGGGAGCTGGTGCGATTTCTCAACGGAGAGTTGCGTTGCGCCTAGGGATCGACATAGGGTTGAGCTCTAGTGAGTGTCACCTGCTCAGGTGGTTGTTGGCCTAAGGTTTTTAACATTGGTCTTAATTTTGGTTTTGATAATAACAAACATGGAATTAATGTTTGAGCAAGAAATATTTTCAAGTTTCATATCTGTTTGCATGCGACATTCCCAATCGGAAAAATCGAAGTAATTGGCAAGGAGGCCTGTCAACTCTCGAATTTCATCGGGAAGATAAAGTTTAGATTTAGGGAGTCTAGTATACTTTTATAATCCTCTATTTGATGCATAAGAATCCAAAAATTCGGAACCCAAACCCTGAAAACTTGAAAACCAACAAATACACAAAACTGCATTTTGCGACCGATCTGCGACCATTCCACGACCGATCTTCTACGATTGGTCTGCGACCATTCTACGACGGATCTTTTGTGACTGGTTTGCGACGGATCATCGACAAGGCGGAAGCCAACGACTCTTTTTCAAATTGTTGAGGGCCTTTACCTGAACTTGATCACTTGACTTCTTATAAAATGATGTCCCTTACCTTCCTTTACCATTATTGATCACTCTTAACATTCTTGAGCCATCTATTGATTATCCCTAAGCTTCATTGAGCCAATCTTTGTGGAAAATCCTAGCTTTGAGCTTCTACCTCATTGATTGAGCCTTTAACCTTGAGTTTCATTATCAAATGCATCAAGAGGAAGCTAGGATCTCGTGTTGGAGCAAGTATTGTATTGATTGTGTTTTTGCTCCATTTATACTTGTATTTCGTTGTTATTCTTATTGTATATCAATTTGTGAAGACCTAGAGTGCTAGGTTTGTGTGTATGGTGGTAGCCTTGGTGTAGAGGGTAAATCCACCAGTGTAAACTTAGTTTGTTAGGATTAGTGGTGTAGTCCTTGGGAGAAGATGTATTGGAGGTACTCTTGGGTGTGAGAGTAACGCTCGGGTGTGAAGGTCGGTGTCTTAGCTTGTAAATCCTCTTATAGGATACACTTAATCTAGTAAACTAGAGTTTGAAATCCTAAGTGGGTGTTTAGGTAGTGGAGTAGGCATTGGGAACCACTATAAATCTCATTGTGTTAGCATTGATTATTTGTGTGTTGATTACTTGTTTATTCGCTTCCGCATTTATCTTGTTTAATTGAGCATTAACCTAAAGATTGTAAGAAACTATTACAATCGGATTTAGGTTAAAGATTAGTAAATACACAATTCACTCCCCTCTTGTGTGTTTGATTACTTGCTATTTATCTTGCTTCCACTTACTATTAAAATTATGATTTGCCTAAAGTAACCAAGAAATAGTTAAAATTAAATTTAGGCTAAAGCTTTAGTTAACACACTATTCACCCCCCCCTCTAGTGTGGCCATTCGACTTACAATGGTGCTAGGGCGTACTCGGGCTCCTAAGGGTTGGTGGGTTGAGGCCGCTTAAGGACATCCTCGTTCAAGTTAAGCTTGGGAGTTGTCGATCGCGGTTTGACAATAGATATTGAGAGTGCTTTAGGACAAGTTTGTCTTTGCTTGGGAGCGAGTAGGAGTCCTTTGGGAAGGTTTTGTTTAGGTCGACGAAGTGTACATACATCCACCATTTCCCAGAACTCTTCTTGACCATTATGATGTTCGCAAGCCATGTGGTGAATATGATATCTCTGGTGAAATATGCTTTGAGTAGCTTCCTGATCTTTTCTAGAGATGTTTGTTGACACTTGACTCCTAGCTTTCTCTTCTTTTGCACTACAAGTTTGACCCGTTGGTCGATGGTGAGCTTGTGACAGATGACTTTAGGGTCTATCCCTAGCATGTCGGCACATCCATGCAAATAGGTCGACATTGCTTCTAAGTAGAATGCCAAGTTAAGTTTTTAGCTCGGTCGATAGGCGAGCTCTGATGAACATCACTTGCTCGGGGAGGCCCCGATTTGTACATGTTCCAGGTCATCAGCAGGCTAGGGCCACTCTTGGACGTCTCCTCTCGGGTCCAATTCGAATATCTTTGGTTGTTGCTCTGTGTGGAACACTGAGTGTGTTGGTTGGGAAGAAGTACATGGTGCCTCTTTCAGGTCAGCCGGTTTCTACTTTAAGCACTCGCTGTAGCATAGATTGGCCTCTTTCTGGTCAGCGTGGACTACTCACACTTCTATCTCCGAGATGGGGAATTAAAGCGTTAGGTGGGGAGTTGATACAACAGCTCTCAAGTTGTTCAGTGAAGGTCACACCAAGCTACTGACTTAGTCTTCGACGGGGAGCCAAAGGTCATCCTCAACCATATGTAGCCTCGGATGTTGACTCATTCTCTTGAGAATCCAACAAGGTCCCTATTGTAGGGGGGGTGAAGCTTCAGTCAGCTGCATCTTTCTGAATGTTGAGTAGAATAAGATATCAGTTGAGCTTCCTTGGTCTACTAGAACTTTCTTAACAATGAAATCACAGGCGATTACAAAAATGATGGCAGGGTCGTGTAGATTTTTATCAATTTTCTAGAAATCAAATTTATAGAACAATATATCGAGGTTTTGACGTGTGATCTCTGTAGGCGGGTCGTGTTGTCGATCGCCATGGTGGCTTGGAGCGACCTCATTCTAGCAGAGCTCGTATCGCCTCCTTCAGTGAATCCTCCAACTATGTGGTCGATGACTCTGCGGATTTCATTGCTCGGCTGGTCGATTCTGCTGCATCTCGATTTCCCTTAATGTTTCTCGGGGGTGATGTTCTTCCTTGACTTCGGCGTTAGGAGTCGTAATCCTGTCGATCTCGACCGCTGCTTCTCATGTGGCCGATGTAGCAGTCGAGGTGGCCTTCTCGTATCAGGTGCTTGATTTGATCTTTGAGCATTACGCACTCCTCGATGGTATGCCCGTTGGTAAGACAAACTCATACTTTTTTACTTTTATCGGGATTTTCTATTTCCCCGTGTTGTTGGGATACTTGAGCAGTTGTATGTTGTAAATTTCTCGAAGAATGGTCTCCCTCTTGGTGTTCAGCAGAGTGTATTCACCATATATGGGGCTAGGTCGGGAGGGCGATTTCCCTCTTTTGCTATTATCTTGCTCACGTTGATCTCGTTCTTTGCCCTTTTATCGGGCTTCTTTGCTTTCTTATCCTCAGCGCTATCTTCGTCGGGCTGCTTGTCGGCCTTTTTGAGTTCTACCATCTGCATGTAACATACTGCTCGCTCCCGAAACTCGGCCATAGTCTTTGGCCTGGACAAGGCTATCTGGTCTGCAAATTATTCGAGTTTCAGGCCGTGTTTGACGAAATACAGCTCGACGTGAGGGTCGAGGTTAGGGATTTCCATGGCCATGACATTGAATCTCTTCAGATATTCTCTGAGCAGCTCATTTTGTCCTTTATTGATGTAGTGGAGGGAGTCCTTAGTCTTGGAGTAGATCCAAGATGAGGACAATTGGTTGAAGAAGGCTCCGGAGAGCTCCTGAAAGGTGTGTACTAATCCTAACGAGAGGGTAAAGAACAATGCCTTCTCCAAGAAAGTAGAGAAAGCTCGACACATGATGGAGTCGGTTGTGCCATTGAGAAGTATCATCGATACAAACATCGTCAAATGGGTGGTCGGATCACCCGTGCCGTGGTATGGCTGTAGAGTAGTCGGTAATTTGAAGTTATCGGGGGGAGAGAGTGCCATGATGTGTTTTGCGAACAGTCCCGAGTCGACGGCAGGGGGAGGAATGGCCTCTGTGGCCCTAGTTCTTCTCTCTGGTGTTGTGTGAGAGAGATCTCATCTTTTAAGATTGAGGTCGGTCTCCCAGTTCTCTTGTGGTGGCTATCCTCTTCATGTTTTGAGTGAGAGGACTCGCGCTCGGCTGCAAGTTGCTCCTTGGAATGCGTTAGCGCATCAACCTAGGACGACATCCTCTAGTACTTCGCTTGGAGATCGATGATCAGATGTCGTAGCTCTTCTAGAGTTGAGTAGGTGGGCACCAGAGCGTCACTCCTTGCCGTGTTATCTTCTCTAGGTAGCGATGGAATATTGTTGCTAGGTTGTTGCTTGTTGGCAGCAACGTTCGCTTGACTCCGGGGTGCTTCAAGCCTCTGCGTCTCATGGTCCAGCGCAGCTCCGGTGGTGACTTGCAAAGACATTCCGACACTCAAGTGAGAGAGAATCTCAAATGAAGAGTATGGAAATTGGAATCGAGAGTCTACATAATGTGCATTGTGTCCATTTTATGAGACACGTTAGGGATGTTTTGCGATGATGTCTGCTAGGATTTCGCGGGGATATGCAGGAGATGGTAGGTTCATTACTGTCAAATCCTTTATAATTAATGAAAGATGTTGATATCCTTGTTTGGTCGGATGTAGCCCTCGAGCTAAGTTGTGATTGGTCCAATCTGAGTCTGGTTCATGAGTGTGAGTGCTCCAGGCTTGGTCTGGCCGAACCCAAAGAGGTAGTCCAATCCAGAATCAATATTTGGTGGTGCACATAAATCAACATCTTCCCCTTCTAGATTATACACCATAGATTAAAATGAAATTGATAATAAGAATATTCACTTAGTTAGTTTTAAGAAAAAATATATCAAAACCTAGTAATTTAGATGAATAATCTTTTCTTCTAGAATATGACCCTTTAGAAAAAGAATTAAATAATTTTGAAATGTTAATATATATTAAAATATACAATAATCTTCGTATGGTATTAGTTATTAATTAATTATATTTTTATATATTTATTTTTAAAAAAATTAATGTGTGGGTCAGTTGCAATAGCCGATTCTCAGACTTGCTTATCGCGATTATATTAGATGGGTCCGCCAATTGCATTGACAATAAATTGGACCGGTCGGGTTTACTAAATCCATGACGGTTTATTACGAGCTCTAGC
Source organism: Canna indica (assembly GCA_034359265.1). Lineage (NCBI taxonomy): Eukaryota > Viridiplantae > Streptophyta > Magnoliopsida > Zingiberales > Cannaceae > Canna > Canna indica. The sequence continues at coordinate 4,349,755 of CP136892.1, read as the reverse complement.
TGTTTAGCGTAGGGTTGCAATCAGGTCGGGTTGGGTCGGGTTTGGAGGAAAAATATACCTGACCCAATCAAGAGTAATCGAGTAGGATCGGGTCGGGTTTATACTTTTTTGCCTTCCAAACCCGACCCAACCCAACCCGACTTGAGTCGGATTGAGTTGGGTCGGGTACTTGGGTTTACCTGAATACTTTACTGCATTTTTTTTAAATCAAGGAAGTTGTCAACAGAAATTAATTAAAACATATTACTACAATCATGGATTACAAACTTAAAGATTTCAAATATGACCCGAAAAATTGCAAGTTGACTTAAAGATTAAGTTTTTTGAGGCAATTAAGTATTTAGATAATGAAAAACTTACTGGTCTAGGAATGAAGAAGCCTAAGAAGAGGTTGAAGAGTGAAGACAGAGTAAAAGGTTGCCAACTTGATGATTTGGTGACAGTGAGACAGTCATCATTCCGTAGTAAGTGAAGGAGAAGAAGGAGAAGAAGGAGATGAAGTAGAACCAGAAGAATATTGCTGCTGTCCATTGGAAGCTCGTCATTGAGTATACAATAAGAGAAAAGTAAATTGCCTGAAAGAGCACATACGATATTTCCACAAGCACATGTAGTGCAAACAATTACTCAAACCTTTATTTGCCATCTTTAGAATTTTATTTCAAGAATGCTTTAGATTGCAGTTTTACAATTCAACTAGGGCTCTTACCTGAGCCATCGCATATGGTAAGGCAGAGTACATTCCAGCAGCTCTTTCTCGGTAAAAGACTGTCCTTTCAATTGCCACAAGCGGCTTACCTTGACGGGAAGATGGAGGCGGAGCAGCTTCTGCTTTAACCTTGAAAGGAAGACGACGACGAGTAATAATCCCCACGGGCCACGACTACAGCTCTAAAAGGTTGGGAGTCCACGATTGGAAGATGCGGTGAGGCTGTGAGGGGATGGTCGGCGATTGAAAGATGCGGTGTGAGGCCGTGCGGGAGTCGGTGACTCGCCGATGAGAACTTGGGAGTCGACGATTGGAAGATGCGGTGAGGCCGTGAGGGGGTGGTCGGCAATTGGAAGATGCGGTGTGAGACCGTGCGGCGGTGTGGGAGTCGGCGATGAGAAGTTGGGGGCGCGGCGCCGCGGCGTTCTGCTAGGTTAGGGATAGAAATGGCGAATGAGAGGTAACTAGGTAATGGGTAAGTGAAGTAGTGTGTAACTGGGTTATTAGGTTAATGGTTATTAATAGGTATAAATAAATAAAATTTAATATAAAATTAATTTTAATCGGGTAATCGGGTCGGGTATCGGGTTCCAAACTATGGAACCCGTTACCCGACCCGACTAGGTTCGGGTCTGGTCGGTTTTGACCCGACCAGACCCGACTACCCAACCCAACCCAATCCAAATAGGTTGGGTTGGTTCGGGTTGCCGGTTCATTGGGTCGGGTTTATCCTGTGAACCGCCCTAACTCTAGCGTACGCGTGAAGACAGACAAGCGCCCTCCTCTCTCTCATGGCTGCTATGGCTGCTGCGGCTGCTCGTGCTCGGTGGTTGCTGCAGAGGCGGCTCACATCGGTCTTGGATCGATATCGTCAATCCACAATCCCTCTTCCTCCAGGTGCTGCCTCTTTTTCCAAATTATTTCTCTAATCTCTTCATTTTTTTCTGGAATCAGTAAAAGGGTTTTATTTAGGGCTTGTGAGCAAATATTTGAAACATGCTGGTTTCTTTCTTTGATTATGTGAAATAAATTTTGGTATTTGTTTCGGTGGTGGGTGTACTCGATTTTGGAAGTCGAGGAAGGGTCTTTGTTTTGTGTTCAATGGATCAACTTTGCTTTTGGTCCTATTTACTTATTTATAAGAGTTTTGAAGCTGACGCATAATGATGAGGGAAAAATATTTTATTTTGTTGTTTTTGCATCTTGTAATGCTTGGATGATGGTTTTTTTTGTTAACCTAACAAAATTGAAATTTAATAGTCAGAACTTTTACAATCATTCATAATAATATTCATAAAATTGGGCGGTCATTGAACTTCCCATCTCAAAGATGCTCCAATTGGTCTGATTTGCTAGACAATCCGCTGCTTTGTTTCCTTGTCTTCTTATGAAGAGGAACTTCAATTTATTCAAAGAAATCCGCAGAATTTAAAAAGCCTATTAGTATATTCCTAACTTCCCCAAAAATATCAGATTTCTTATTACATGTATCTATAATTAATTTCATAATATTTTTATAGTTATTCATTTCCGCATGTGTAATGGCATATTTTATAGCAATAGCTCAATTAAGAAGAATAGAGCTCTCATTAACATAATTGCCAAAAGAAAATCACCAGAATCATTCCTGCATACAAAAAGCATACAAACCAGGATCACAAACCTCCTCAAAAGATCCATCAGTATTATATAAATCGCAAAGCTCCAGTAATATTCAGATGTTTTAGCATCATAATTCCCCTCGGATCATTATCTGCCAACATAGTTAGTAGTTAAAGCAACTACTTTAGTCAGGGAAGATGGAAAATATAGAAGTTTGATTAGCTTAAAAACAGTTTGATTCCGAGCATATCAAATAGAGTAAAGGGTGTTAAGATAGAGGGCTCTCTGTATAAGATTAATTAGTCCCCAAAAGTTACCATCATTAAAGCACTCTATTTGACATCCAAGTACTCCAAACTGAGAAATGACAAGTTTCCAGAGTGTTTGAGCTATCTCACAATCCTTAAGAATATGTTTAATAGTCTCACAATGGCTGTGATGCAAGACACAAGTTGGAAAATTAATCATGCCAAACCTGGCCAATCTTTCTGCAGTACAGCTTATTATGTAAAAATTTCCACGGAAAATTTATCACTTGAGGGGCAACTGGGGTTTTTCAAAGCATACCCCACTTTGGAAGATTGACTAGATAGATCAGGACAGTGATTCTAAAAGATAAGCTGATTTTGAACTAACCAAACCCCTATTATCCGGCGACCAAACTAATTTATCATCATCCTGTCTGAAGATAAGTTCTGAAAATTTTTGGAGCCAACACCTCCCCAAACATATTAAGAACAATGCTAAAGTTCCAGCAACCATTACTTGCAAAGATATGGTGTTCATCATTTGAAAATGAAACATAGATGTGAAACTTATTTTCAACCTATTCAACTTGTACGACATCAGAAACTATGTACATGTAGAGAAGTTCTTGAAAAAATAGCACAGAAAAAACTTCATCATCTTAATTGTTCAATGGTGTTATTATCCATTAATTTTTGGATAAATTACAATTTACAACCTTTGCATGTGTTTGGGGAAGAAAATTAAGAAAACAGTATACAAATGGTAAGTTTCTCATTGTAGCAATGTATCATGAATCAGAGAATTAAAATGACATTGCACTATTCTGTTCATAATAGTTTTTTCTTTTTATTGTTCCTCAAAACTTTTTTCAGATAACTGTTATGATCATCATATGCCAAAGTAATCAGCCATATCATCGAGCTGATAGTTATCTTTTTATATTTAGTTTTATTAAGGGATGTTAATGGGTAGTTATTAATTGTTAGTAGTGGTAATGGGTCATTGGAATTTGTTAGTGGATTGTTTATAGAAAGAGATGGTTTGTAATGAATAGGTATTTTCCCCGGGAGGTATTTATAAGTTCCCTTGTAATAGAGCGTAAGGAGATCCAGAGCACTCCCCTAAAATGGAGTTCCACCTATCTCCTATTCCTCCTTCCTTTGCCCATGAATCGATCCTAAACCCTAGGTTCATTACAATGACTTTCTCTTTATCAATTTTTGGCCAGATAATGGTACAATAGGTGCAAGACATAATTTGGTCTGATGTTAAATGTCATATATGTAAGGCAGCAATTTTATGCCATAATTATAACTGAAAAGGTGCAAAGTTGTGGAGCCTTTCTTTGTACAATATGTATTACGACTTTTTGTTCTTTGTATAGGTGAATTCAGCCCTTTGATCGTCTTTACCTTTACACCTTTGGAGAATTTTAACACTTTACTATATATAATATATAGGGGCTATCTCTGCCTCAACCTTCTTAAGTTGTTACTACTTAAGAATAATTAAACTTGTGATTAACTTTCTTTTAGTTAACCCAATACGAGTATGGATGAAACAACCAACAATACCTCTCAAGATTTTTTGGGTATTCTGAAATTCGCAAAGACCTTTTCCTATGTTTGGGTAGTGAAATGCAGGATTGGATAACTGCTGAAAGTGCCTTGCAGGTCCACCCACTTACTCCATTCCTTAGCAACTGGTATAATCTGACCCACAACTTGTTCTCTTTCTTTACTTTAAGCCAATCAAACGTTTATAGAAAAAGAAAAAGTTGCTCTATTTGTTTACATTTTTAAAAAAGCAACTCTTGTTTGATTGTGACGTATTGGTCTTTGCATAGACTTCTGTGAACTGTTTTAACATCAAAACATTTCCATAAATAAGTATAGCTTAAGGTAAAAAGGTGTATGTAGTTTCTCATAAAGACTATGCACTTCATGGTGAATTAGGGATGTTCTTCACTAGGTACTAAGGATAAGGAGCATTTCAATAAGAGAGGATTACCTAGGTAATTGAGCCTTTATAGTTCATTTATCCTGTTCAGCTGATCGGTCTTATCTGGTGAAATCCAGTTTATTATTTAATACACTAAGAAATAGAACTCTTTGTTAATGCAGGATATTCACGTTCTTCATATTTTTCAAAGGGCATAAAAACAGAAGCATCGACTATAGTCAATAGTAATGATGAGGATGATTCAAAACAAGTTTCCAACCCGCTCAAAATTCTTAATACGACTGGAGAGGAGAGCAGTGTTACCTACAGAGCTTTCTCTAACTTAAAAGCATCCGCCAGACATGATCTTGCCATGATCTTTACATGCAAGGTCTGTGAGACTAGATCAGTGAAAACGGTCTGCCGTGAATCATATGAAAAGGGAGTGGTGGTGGCTCGCTGCAGTGGTTGCAACAATCTCCACCTTATTGCAGATCGGCTTGGCTGGTTTGGAGAACCTGGTAGTGTTGAAGATTTTTTGGCAACCCGGGGAGAGGAGGTAAAGAAAGGTTCAATTGACACACTTAATCTCACCCTGGAGGAATTGGCTGGAGCTAAACTATCAGGATCATGAAATTTGATAGATTTATGATTGCATGAACACTTCAATTTAAAGTGAATAGGTGTTGCTTATAGGCTCTGTGCTTTTACTGCTTTGTTATTTGTATGTTGAGATGTTTGACGGCTTAAACCTCTTTGTAAACTATCTTAGGTGGGATAAAATTAATGTGTATTAGGTGGAACAAAATTATAGAAGTTAAGCAGGATGGAGCAAGGATATGAAAAAATCTTGCATTTCATAAAAAATATTCATTTCTTTCCCAAGACATCATCTTTAAATATGAGATCCCTTCAGAGTGTACTTTCTTCCATTGTGAATGCTCGAGGTATTTCATATGAGAACCTGCCTCTTCCTTAATCATAGCATGAATTACTGATAACTACTTGTCACTTGTTTGTTAACTGGAAAGGACGAGAACTAAGGGTTAATACAATGCAGCACCAAACAGGCCTAAATGTTCTCTTATTTGAATAGAAAGCTAAGAAGAAAGAGTTCTCTTATTTGAATAGAAAGCTAAGAAAAATGTTCTCTTATTTGAATAGAAAGCTAAGAAGAAAAAGATGAAAAGATAAAGGAACTCATTTATATAATATTATAATGTCGCTCCCAAATTATTTCATCCAAAATTAATATTAAGATTATAAAAATATAGATGGGGCCCTTTCTTCCCCTCTTTCAGCTTTTTTCCCCATCTCTAAGAATTTAGAACTAGTTGATTTGAGGTAAGAAAAAGGTAATTTATGAAAAGATGTACTAAAATCAATTTGATGGAAGAACGTTCACAGTAACTATTTCCAAGAAAAAAAAAACTATTTCCAAGTAAATCATATTGAAAAGATGACCAATGCAGAAACATACATTTAAAAATGGAAAAAGATACTAAAATGTCAGTGACTTTTTCACCGTGATATTAAAATGCTCCTATCAATTGCTTTGGAGCTAAAATGTCCATGTGATTATTGAAAATGATACTCTCCATTAAGTCACAGTTAACAAAAGTTAATTTGGATGTCATATTTGTCTCATTTTCAATAACTTCATAAGCATTTTAGCTCCAAAACAAACAATAGAGGCATTTTAGTATCTTGATGAAAACGTCAATAATATTTTAGTACTTTTTCCTTTCAAAAAACAAAAAATAAGATTATCAAGAACATACAAAAATAATCCCAGGTGTAGAAATCCGTAGAGGTCATGATTATTATTATCCTCTCCTTTGAAAAAGAAGTCGGATCCAAGATTTATAAACAGAAACTACACTCAGCTTTAGTCCTCCATCAGATCCCATGGGGTAAAAAAACACTGATTGGTTCCACCATAACCCTTCAACCTACTCTGAAGCTAGAGTTATTCGATTAACAGAGTTCTCTAAGCTTCAGTAGGGCAATGCTATGGTGGCAAGCAAAAACTTACTAAGGGAGAATGTTACGTTTAGTGAGCAGTGAAGAAGTTGAAATCATGGTGGTCAACACTAAGCCGTTTTAACCAGGATTGCGCAGCAATATTAAGGGATTCTATTGTCTCGCTGTCTGAAGTTTCAGGATTTCTCCAAAGGCTCCCTTGCATTTTGAAAGTGGAGAGACCAAAAGGTGATAGAATGATGGGGGTTTTCGCCTTATTATGCTCCCACCTGCTTGTTTTAGACATAGCAAAACTGAAGTCTTTTGCATTCTCCCTGGGTACAACAATATCTGCAAGAGAGCCAAAGCACAATGAAGAGTTGTTAGATTGAATGGCATAACTGAAACTGCCACAGGAATATGGCATCTGCAAGAACAAATTTAACAAAATTCGCATCTTTTAAAGGTAATCTATGAAATACAAAGACAAGTATGCTTGTTATTTTTTATCATTCTGTAAGTCTAATCACACAGTATTGTAACAGAAGAAGCATTCGTAGATATTTTTCCACTTCTACAAGGTTACAATCATAGATATAAGTATAACTAGTGAAGTTCACAACTGAACTAAATCAAGCAGGGATGATATCAAAAAATAAAAAGACATGCTAACTAAAAAGAAAAAGAAAATACAAAGAAAGAGGAATTCTAGGAACATATGCCTAAAATGGAGATATTTATAAATGAATAGAAGATAATAATAATGCAGAAACCTCCTGTACATTCATGTAGAAATATATTCTCAGAATGGATAATTATCAGAGTTCCTACATGAAATGAAGTTTGTAACTTTATTTGTCCATTACTGTTCCACCCTTTCACCTGGATAAACATTAGTGAAACACGAACCATTCTGTGAGAACATCACTAAGGAGGTACTCCTCTACATGATGGAAGAGGAACCAAATATAAAGGTGTGGGAACCTTTTACTAAACCTATAGCTGCACTTAATTGGGCAAATTTGTCAACTATATTCTACAGAACCTATTGGGAGAAATTTCTCCAAACTAGAGACTTAAACTCTTATTTTATTAAATAATGGATAACAAATGATGAACTATTAGGAGCCTATTTAGTCATCAAAAGGGATGTCTTAAGGACAAAAGAAGGCTCCATAATGGAGTTGAGAAAGAATGGAAAACTACTATATTGAAAGTCTAGTGTAGATCCAGGAAGACTACATAAGGATATATGGACCGCACCACTTTTATTATATGATAGAAATGGGAGAGAAAAGACAGGGCCAGATAGTAGCTCCCTTGTACCACTTTTATTATATGTAAATTTTGCAATTACACCCTTGACAATTATGACATTCATAATTATACCCTAAAGAAAACAAAAGAGGCGTAGACAACTAAATCAATTCACTGCAGATAAGAAAAATATGCTCAATTTGTCAAGCATTGCTTCAAGAGATTTCTTTCAGTCACAGCCAACTAATTAGAGGACTTGTAGGACAGAAATTCTCTTTTTCAAAAGTTCATCAGCTCTTAAAATCCATAAAAAAAATACTCCAATACGTTAATAGAGGTCAATAATGGAGGCACATAACTGCAGTAAATCTAATAAGTTATGGGAAGAATGTACAGAATCAATAACTGAATTTACTTTTTGTTCCATTGGTTCAAGAGGCTAAGTCAAGTCTGCTGAACAACTCTTTTGGAAAAAACAATGCTTCAAGAATCAAGAGAGTACTTAGCCTTTTATTTGTTAATCCAGTAAGAAAAATGTTTATTATAAACAATGTTCTACCTCTATAAAACAGCTCATTTCTTTCAAATCCATGTGGTATCCAAGTTAATTGCAATTTTCAACGAGCACGAAGGGAATTTTCAAGTTAATCTCAATGAACCTAGAGCATAAAAAGTAATAAATGCAGTTCTCCCCATTCTATATTTGTCATACTTTCTTATTATGTTCTATTGTTAGAATTAAAGGTAGCAATGGGCTGAGTTGGCCCATGGGAAGCCTGGTCTGCCTCTGTGCCTAATGCTCAACCTAGCCCAAACCTATGGAAAATTGAGTGATGCTGGGCATGGGGTTTCAGGAGCATGGCCATGCTTGCCCCTGGTGTTGGGCTGGCCTGGGCCACCAAAACATTTACAAATATTTTTAATATATACTAATAGTTTTTTTATGAATTTACATATAGCAATTAGGTGCTTGACTAATTAATTATTTTATTGTTAATTTGTTAGTAAATTAAATTTAATAGTATATCTTTTATTTAAGTTTTATATTTTATAATTTTTTATTATTGGGCAGGCCTGAGCTTGGCTACAACCCAGCCTGAATAATCTTCGGAACTGGGTAGTGCCGACACGAGCCCTGCCTCATGCAGCTCTAGTTAGGATAGTATGCATAGAGATTTTAAGCTAGGGTTACAAAATACGAAAAGATAGTTAATCATTTATGAGAACATATAATGACAAGTTGCTTGCTTACAAGGCACTATCTTCCAAATGATTCATACAACAACAATTACGAGTAATAGCACAATGTGCTTCATGATTTTCATAAACACATACCTGGAATTGATGTGGAGATAGCATAATAAGTAAGAAAACATGCTGACAAATCCTTAACATTTCTGCATTCTGGAATTTGATAAATAGGGTACCTGATTTTAAGCATAATATTAGGAATCAGAAATATAGGAACTAGCAAAAGGAACTACAAAAACAAGCACAAAAAAAAAAAAAAATCCTATACTCAATAAAAAACTTCTAGATGGTAGTATGTTTCTAGTAGATACTTAAGAAATAACATAAGCATACCGGATTACATGCTGCTACACTTCCATTATCCCATGGACTAAGGTTTAAAATACCGCCCGAAACGGTATATACCGGTTTTTGAGATTTCCGGTATTCGATATACCCGGTTTTGAAAAAAACTGGGTATATTGTGTATACTGGGTGGTATATAGCGGTATGATGCGATATACCGCCCGGTATGGGCGGTATATGCTCATACCGCCCGGTATGGGCGATACCGGGCGGTATGTCACGCCAATGCCGTTGGCGTTGCCAACGGCTCTGTGGCCGACTGCCCGACAGGGCTGTCGGCCACATGGGGAATCATACCGCCCGATATCGGGCGGTATTTGATATATACCGCCCAAACCGGGCGGTATTACATGCATACCGGGCGGTATACCGCCCGGTATGATAAATAGTGACCCCAAACGGCTCTATAGCCGTTTGGGGCAGATTTGGGTTGTTTTGGGGGCTATATAAAGCCCCCAAAACACTTCTTTCATCCTCACTCACCCCTCTACCCATCTAAACTCTCAATCTCTCTCAATCTCTCTCTTTATTAATTTCTACGTCGAAATTCTATCGAAATGGCGCCGAAATCTCAACCCGACCCCGCATGGCAGCACGGTACTCGGTTGGAGAAGGCTCATCACTGGCAATGTCAGCACTGTAATATGATTTCACGTGGTGGAGGCATCACTCGATTGAAACAACACTTGGCCGGAGGATATGGCGACGTCGTCAATTGCCCCAAAGTACCGCCCGAAGTCCGGAAGATGTTCAAAGCGCAACTCAACAACAAGAAGGAGGAACGTCTTAAGACTGCAGCTCAACAAGCCGAGTTCGACCGACGAGCTACCCAAGATGTCAGCGGTGGCCATTATGAGGCTCGAGGTGGCGATAACGACGAGGATCCGGAACTTGAAGCCGGCATCCGAGCTTCATTGGAGCATGCTGAATTCGAACGAGAACGGATGTATTATCCCGGATCTCAATTCGAATATGGCGGCGGCAGTGGCAGCGGTGGGATAAGCAGCGTCGGCTCAACTTCGGCTGTCGGAGCAATGGACCGAAGCGGTCCAATTCCCTCCGGTCCTTATATTGGCCGGAGTTCTAGCATGAGAGCACCTCAAACTCAAAGCAGAGGAAGCAGCAGAGGAGGCCTTCGTGGATTCTTCACAAACCTCGGAGCAAGTGGTAGGAGAACTAATGTTGATATTTCTGATCTTGATCCCAGGGCATTTCCTCCTTCATCGGCAAAGCAACAACGCATAGACGATATGTACAGCAAGTCGAAGAAGTGGGAGTTGGGAAAAGCCATCTCCAAATGGTTCCACTTCAGCCGGATTCCCGCAAATGCAGCCAACAACCCGTACTACCGAACTATGGTGTCTACCATCCAAAAGGTAGGCCCAGGTATTACCCCTCCAACTCCGTATGAAATTTCAGGACCTTTCCTTGAAGAAGAGGTCAAGGAAATAAATCAATGGATCGACAGAATCAAGCGGCAATGGGGGGATTACGGATGCACTTTGATGTGCGATAGTTGGACCGGTCCAACCCGAATGAGCATCATCAACTTCCTCATCTATTTCAACAGGAGGGTTATCTATCACAAGTCGGTGAACGCATCCGATGAAGTCCATAGTTCTTTCTACATCTCGAAGCTGATGAAGGAGGTGATCGAGGAGAATGGACCCCAGAACTTTGTTCAAATTATAACCGACAATGGAGCTAATTTCAAAAGGGCTGGTGAGATAATTGAAATGGATTATTCTCACATATATTGGACTCCATGTGCAGCGCATTGTGTAGACCTAATGATGAAAGATATCGGTGATATATCGATGGTGAATAAGACGGTAAAAATGGGGCAACAAATTACGTGCTTCATATACAACCACACATGGGTACACGCCCTTATGAGAAAATTTACATAAGATATTTTTTAAAAATAATTTATAGTATTTATTTATTAATTAGTTTAGGTGATAATTACTAATAATAATTCCATATTTTAGGTAAAATTCTTCGACCGGGAGCGACTCGTTTTGCAACCAATTTCATCGCATTAAGGTCGCTCCAACAACGTAAGGCGGGCCTTCGATCAATGTTTACAAGTGAGGAATGGTCTACATCAAGATATGTCGGAACTAATGATGGAAAGCAAACCGAGAAGAACGTCCTCAACACGCGGTTCTGGGATCGCATTGCGGAGATAGTCGTCGCCGTAGAACCATTGTACAAGGTTCTACAACAGGTGGAGATGGAAAAGACGCCTCAAATGGGTCATCTCTACTACTACATCCATCAAGCACAAGAAGAAATCAAGAGGGTGTTGATTTCGGAGACCAAGTATAAATCCTTCATCGACATTATCTCCCAGAGGTGGGAGGATCAAATGGGTCGTGACATACACATCGCGGGTAATTTTTTATTTAATTTTCTAAAATTTATTTAATTTTAATTCATTATGCTAAATTACTTATTAAATTGATAATTTTTTGTAGCGTATTATTTAAATCCCGCATACCAGTATCGATATGATCTTGGAACGACGGATAGTTTCTTATATCAGCTTCGCAAGGTCATACAACGAATGTCGGCAACAACCAGAGAAGCAGCACAAGCTCTAAATGAATCAAAATATTTTCGAGATTCAAGTGGCAATTTCGGAGATCCATTTGCAATATCGTGCCGAGATTCTATGGATCCAGGTAGATATAATTTTTTCAATTTAATTATTAATTATAAAATTGGTAATCTCGTTACTAAAATCAATTTTAAATCTATTGCAGTTGAATGGTGGTTGCAATTTGGAATCGAAGCTCCAACTCTTCGGAAGATTGCAACATGTATCCTCTCGCAAACCATATCAGCAAGTGGATGCGAGAGAAATTGGTCGACCTTCTCCTTAATTCATACCAAGCCGCGCAATCGGCTTTCATATGCCCGATTAGAGAAGCTAGTATATGTTCATTACAACATGCGGCTTCAAATGCGGACATTACAAAACGTAGATATTCGACATGTAGATCCGTTCGATGTTGAGTTCGTCCAAGACGATACAGACCCGATAATTGATTGGTGGAGTGCAATGGAGAGCGACCAGCCTCTTCTTGATGAACCAGGCGAACCACCTCAGCCTTCACCAATTATATCTGATGCACTTGAGTCTGAGAGCCAACCAGAAGACATAGCCATTACTCCCTTGGACTCTCAACGAATTCGGCAAGCAAGACGCCGATCCAAATCAGACTCTCCATCTTCCCGATCAAAGGGAAAAAAGAAGGCAACACCTTTAAAGGCAAAAGGTAAACGACCAATTGATCCTTTGGAAGCAATTGCAGAAGCAGAAGAGGACGAAGAAGACGAGCCCTCCATTCATAGCAGTAGCAGCACAAAAGACGGAGGAGATGATGATGATGATGGAGCTGGTGGAGAAGACACCGTCGTGCCATCAACATTGCCATATGATGATCCATGGACAAATGAGCAATACTTCGATCACGCCACCCAAGATGATGACCGTGGTGCTAGTACCGGACAAACAACTCAGGTGTACAAGAAGAAAGGCTCGCGTCGAAGAGGTGGACCGACAGCTTTGCAAGATTACCATCACGATATGATGAGTAGTTTGCAAGAGGTTTCTGAATCCACCTACTCTGTATCCAGTACCTACTCAACTGATGATACAGGGTCTAGTTCTTGGAAACCCAACAAAGAAACGCTAATGTCAATGTAATATAATGGATACCAAGGCATTATGCCATGGGAAAATTTCCAAATATGGGCATTAGAGAACTACAGTGTTGACCTTAGCCGTGTATGTCCCGAAGCCGAAGATATGTATGGGTACGACGGACGTCATTCGTCCGCATTTTAAAAATTGTATTCATGTATTTGACATTTGAATATTAATTTTAAGCATTTCTTCATCAGTTATGTGTTATTGGAGAATTAGAGTTAGTTCTTAAAAAAAAAAAAAAAAAAAAAACAACCGGCCGGTATGCATTTTCCATACCGGACCGTACCGTGTGTCGGTACGGTACGGTACCGGTATGTACTGGTACCGGCCGGTGACCGAAACCGGTACCGGTACCGAGATTTTAAACCTTGCCATGGACTATACAAGCAGATACATCTAAAGGAAAGGTTTATAGGAACCGTTGTCTTCACAATCATGGCATTCCTGTATGAACCGGATGTATCTCTTTCCACTGCAAGTTTGTGACTTAGAGATAGAGTTCCGCTTGTTTTTTGGCTGTCCTTAACTGGTGTGGCCTATGGATGGCAATACTTGTTGCCAAATCAAGATCTTCCCAATAAGGTGGAAGACCTACTTCTTGATTGCAAACATAAAAGATTACCCAAGACTAATGCCAAGAAGAGACTAGTCTTCTTCATTGGATGAATGTGGTTCATATGACATGAACAGAACTTAGATATTTGATGAAACATCTTGATCTGCTGTGGCACTTCTTCAACAGCATTGCACTGACACTGATAAACTCATTGTGCTAAGATATATCTTTTTTACTTTTGAGATTGTATTGTTAGTTGTTTTTGATGGCCTCGACAAAACCTTTTGCCTTCCACCTATACTTTAGATTCTCATTCATAATTTCTCTTTGATAAAATTGCCTTCCCAATTGACATTTTTATCAAAAAACAAACAAAAAAAGAAGAAAAAAGCATATGCTAATGTAAACATGGGATTTAATATTGTTTTAAAAAATCTGCTGAGTTTTAGAGATCTTCCACAGGTTTGAATTTTTAGAGAAATTAACGTACCAGGCAATGGACATCCAGCTAGAAGGTGACATTTCTATGCTCTTGAATGACATCAGGCCAGGGAAACGTTCTGCCAATTCATTTACCTATTTAGCAACAATTAAAGGAAAATTAATGAAGATACACAGGCATGTGGGTTTAAACATAATCAAGTTATTACTTGTCAAAAGTTTGTTACAAAAATCACTAGCACACAGATATGTACCTTGTCTGCAAGCGGTATCCTTCTGTAAGGAGATTCATACTCTATATAATGAAGGTAAAGCTGCCATGGAATTTCATCTGTAGGCAATGAACTCTCCTGGCTAATATCTGAATCTTCTGACAAAGCATCTGATGACTTGGACACCTTGTCACTCTCATTATCATCACTAAAAGATTCATTCTCACTCTCTTCCAGCAAAATCCTGCATAATAAACAGTTGAACCTTACATTAGGTTTTCATGGAGAAGCATTGCAATCAGACTTCACCACTGACCTTAAGCAAGGAATATGCTTGCTGGTGTATATTTGAATAGCTGATAAGTATGGAACGTAGTACTGGATTACTTTCTCATGGTTGTCATGGATAATCGGAACACCAACACCATAGGCACTCCACTCAGCATACTGGGACCAGAGGTCTCCAAGGGTGAAATACTCCATCTGAAACAGGTTATTCAGATCATGAATGCATGTCGTATTGTGAATAAGGATTTTTAGAAGTTGGATTACTAATAGTTACTTCAAAAAATGGTTTTAAATCTCGTACCGTACCGGGCGGTAAGCTCGGTATATACCGGTTTTTGAAAAAACCGGTATACGAGATACCCGGTATGGGTAAATACCGGGTATCTCGGTAAATACCGCCCGGTATGCCCGGTATTTATGAAATACCGGGCGGTCTTTGCTGTCATACCGGGCTATACCGCCCGGTATGACATTGTGTACTGTTGCAACATACCGAGTATTGGAAAATACCGGTATCTCGGTAAATACCGCCCGGTATGCTCCGGTATTTAGCAAATATCGGGCGATACCGCCCGGTATGATCCAACAGCTCTTAAAAAGAGCCGTTGGGTATTGTTCGATACTGAATTAGGGTTTTTCGTAGATATAAGAGAATTATTACATTAGAATTTATATAGGGCGACACAGGCCCACAACCCAAAGGGCCCAAAAAATCTTCCGCCGAAAACTCTGCGTAGCGCAACATAAGACACTTAGGGCAAATCAGTCGCTACACATCCCAACATACGGTGTTGATCTTAGTCCGTCGTACTCGTACATATCTTGGGGATATACACGACTATATAAACTCCAATGTAATGATTCTCTTGTATCTATGAAAATCCCTAATACAATATCAAAACAGTACCCAACGGCTCTTTAAACATTGCATTCATGTATTTGACATTTGAATCTTAATTTTAAGTATTTCTTGATCAATGATGTGTTATTCGAGTTATTTTTAACAGCAAAATTTAAATAATAAAAAAAAGGGACCGGTATGCAATTTCCGTACCGGACCGTACCGTGTGTCGGTACGGTATGGTATCGGTACGTACCGATACCGGTCATCCACCGAGATGATGACCGGTATCGGTATTTTAAACCTTGCTTCAAAGTAAGATATCGAAATTGAAACGATAGTAATAAAAAAAATTCCAGTCAATCTTTTCTTTATGAACAGGGAGCAGTATTTCTAGGAATTAATTTCTTTCCAAATATAAAAGAAAAACAAAACAAAAATAATCTACAAAACCAACAGTCTCTTCAAATATCCAAATCTAGAGTTTCCATGTTTCAAGACTGTGGAAATTAGTATAAAGATTTATTGCTTAGGGTTAATTTCATTTTAGTCCATGTAGTTTCGTTCAAATTTCACATTTGTCCTTAACTTAAAAAAAAAAAATCTACCATAATATTTATCACAATAGCAAGGGGTGGATCGAATCCAACCCTAAAATCTATTTCTACTTTAATCTTATCTGAACTTGTTTTCAAAGTTCTATCATTCAAAATTTCCACTTATTCAAGGGAACATGAGCTTATGTGTGTCTCTGTCCATGTAAATTGATGACACTAAAAAGGAATAACGTGAAACTAGATTATAAATTTTAGGGACTATCTTGAAATTTTTAAAAGTTGGGGACTAAAGTGAAATTTGAACGAAATTACATAAACCAAAATGAAATTAACCCTACTACTTAATAATTTAATATATGATGAGAAAACTCAACTTAAGTTTGCCTACCAACATCGTTCATATTCTCATCTGAATACTTTTCAGTTGTATTCAGAGGTAGTGACTTTTCAGTTGTATTTGCATTATATTTTTGTCTTCGTATCAGTACTTATGCCTCTTTCTCTTAAGAAAAAGGAAAAAAAGGGAAAAAATAATAGTTCAAGTCTATAAATCTCTATGATACCTATTGAAATTCTTCTGTAGGAATCATTAATATCAAAATAGAAAATATTGAAATTTCATTATTGAAAGAGGTGTGCAACCAAGAAATGAATAATTAATAATGGACAAATCTATGAAGTCCACATTTAAAAACACCATTTACTTCTTCCAAATGCATTAAGTACCATTCTAATAAAACAAGAAAATTTAATTCGAAGACGAGAAGATTAGTTTCATTTCAATCGAAGCAAAGAAAGAAGAGAAAAGTCATCGCTTACCGATTCAATAAAACAAAAGATTCGGACTTCAGGTAGAAGCCCAAAAGTAAAACAAAAGTTGAAGGAACCTGTTGACGCCGTTAAGATGCCAATAATAAATTGAACCGACCAAAAAACCCATAAAATAGATCGCAGAACAAAAAACGCACGAACCAAATAGAAGAAAAAGGAGGCACCTTTTGAAGCGAGTAAGCAGGCACTGAAGGCATGGTACGAGTGAGGAACGATTGCAGATTCGAGTGCTTCGGCCTTTTACTCTCCATCCCTTTTCCTTTTTTCTTTTTTTTTTCTGTAATATATACTTCGTATCAGCCTTCCCTTTCTACATCATCCCCATCCTTGTTCTTCTTTTATGGTCAGAATCTGTTGAGCACAAGAACTACAAGAATCAAACAAAAACCGCAAAGTATCAGAAGAATACAGGACATTAAATATAGACTCTTTGCTTTCCCCTGCACACACTATTGGAAAGGGAGAAAAAAGGAAGAATCCCTTCATACCTTCCCAGTCTCACCTATACCCAGAACGAATCAAAATGCCAAATTTGGGAAGATAACATGATCAAATTACGCCAATGCGCTCCAATCCCAGAGATTAGCATCAACCAAATCGACCCTCAAAGAGCTCAAAATCAAAACACCGCCTTGAACACAGACGGAAACCGAATAGATGGATCGCTTCCGGCTGAGTCTGCCGCTGCCTTCTCCGCTGCTGCTGCTGCTGCTGCTAATGTTATTGAGGACAAACAAACGATGATTATATCGGGCCGAGATGTTGCGTCGTATCGTATCGGATAGGGGCGTTATAAATTATTTTTCCGCACGCGTCGCCGCGTGGTTTTCAAGCCGTCCTTTTATTTCCGGATACTTTGTAATTTAGTCAATATGGGTCCCACATGTAGATATTGTATTCTTGTGGATAATTTCTCTCCGCCTTATCATAAATGTACTTTTCCAAATTCCTCCCCACAAGGGTCCACATGGGTACGAAATAGATCGAAATTGATTAAAATTTATAAAATCGAGTAGATTTCAAATAAATTTGAATTAAATTTAGACAGAGTTCGGGACAAAACTTAAGAAATCGATTAAAGTCGATTTCGATTTTGAATCCAATACATCAGGTACATAGAATCGAAATCAGTACTCAAAACTTGTACCTTGAAACTTGTTCATTTATATGTTCTATGGTACAAGTTCCAATATGGTAACCAACACTTTTACCCTGGGACCTATTCATTTATAGGTTTTGGGATCCATGTTCCAACAGGATATTCTGAACCTGTATCTTAGAATCTATAAAAAAACAAGTTTCAATAGGATACTTGAAACATATACCCTAGAACCTATCATTTATATGTTTCAACATAGTACCCATAACTTGTGTAGTAAGTGTTTCAGATAGGATCCGATTTCAACTCCCAACAAGGTATGGTCCGAGTCTAAAACTTAGGAATCGGTCCTATACAAAATATGATCTAAGTATCATAAAAAATATAGGATATTCGGACTCACTCACCCCTAATGTTATTGAGTCTGCTGCTGCCTTCATTCTTCGCCACTGCTGCTAATGTTATTGAGGACAAACAATGTTTATTTCATGCCGAGATGTTGCGTCGTGTCGTATCGGATAGGGGCGTTATAAATTGTTTTTTCGAACACGTCGCCGCGTGGTTTTCAGGTCATCCTTTTATTTACGAGTTTTGCTATATCCTCCTAATAATCAGCCTCATAATCCTCTTAATAACTCACAATGGCATGAGTGATAATTTCATCAACAATCATGGGTACTTTATTAAATGTGTGTATTAGGATGATTATTAGACACATGAGTTAGAAGAATTTAACATTTCTCTTTATTTTCGAATACTTTGTATTTTAGTCAAAGTGTGGGGTCCCGCGTGTAGATCTGTATTCTTGTGGATAATTTCTTTTCGGCTCGTCGTACATGCACTTTTCCAAATTACTCCCCATTTCTATCATAAATTTTATGAAGGGAAAGCTGGTAATTAATTTCCTTTTAGCAAAATTTTCCTTTTAAACATGACCCTTTTTTTAAACTAAAAATGAAAACATTTTATTAACTAATCGAGGAGTTTACAAAGCTCTTGAATACAATAATATCCCTTTTTTAACAATACGTAACAAATAAGAGAGCCATTCTTCATCTCGATAAAAATTTTGTCTGCATTTTGGTCATATAAATTTTTAATTTTTTGGATTTTGGTCATATAAATTTTATTTTGATATTTTTAGTCTTATAAGTTTGCTCCATAGTATAAATTTGATCATATCTGTGACAGTTCGTTAACTTTCTATCAATGTAGACTAACGTGTTCATACACGTTGATAGATTTGGCCATATCCGTGACAGTTCGTTAACTCTCCGTCAATGTAGACTAATGTCATTCATACGCGTTGACATATTTGGTTATATATGTAAGTTTCATTTCGAAATTTTTAATTATATATATTTGCCCCGTAATACACAGATTTGGTCATATCCGCGACGGTCCGTTAACTCTCCGTCCACGAAAAAATAAACGACGTTATGTCCATGTTGACGAAGTTAACAGACCATCGTTGATAAGACCAAATCTATATGACATACCTAGCATATAAACGAGTTGGTATGTTAACTTCATAACATAGATTTGCTCCGTAACACGTATAAATTTGGTTCGTAAAATAGATTTGGTCATATTCATGACGCTCTGTTAACTCCATCAACATGAACATAATATCGTTTATTTTTTCGTGGACGGAGTTAACGGACCATCACAGATATGATCAAATTTGTGTTATAGGGCAAATATATTAGACTAAATTTGTGCTATGGGATAAACATATAGGATTAAAAATTTCGAAATAAAATTTATAAGATCAAATCTGTTAACGCGTATGAACGACGGTAGTCCACATTGACGAAGAGTTAACAGAACGTCATGAATAGGACATAATATGTATTACAAAGCAAGCTTATATAGGACTGAAAATACTAAAATAAATTTTATAGGATTAAAGTTCAAAAAATTAAAAACTTATATATCAAATCTATACTTCTCTCCTTTTCTTATAGCTTGTGCTCAATGAACTCAATCTTGACATCCCGAGAGTTCTAGCAATTGTAATTATATCATTAATGATATTTCTCACATTTCAAAAGTCATTCATGCTATTACTACACATTTCAAATGTTTCATTTACAAGGATAGAGTTATTCTTCGTAATAGTAGCACAAAAAATTAGACCTACACTCAGATAATTCCTACAAACAAATAGATAAGATCTACAATTGTCAATCTCGTTAAATGATCCATTGATATTATATTTAATCCAATCCACCCTGTCAAAACAATAATTTTAGTGAATATAATGAAAATAGAAGGTCTTAAATGCTTAAAAATAGCTTTATAACGAGCAATCCAAATAAAATATAGAGCATTAAAACAAAGTGCCTTACTAAGAGAAAGATTTTTAGTCTAAAAATCCAATGTTGGCATATTTTCCAAGCCCAAATTCATAGCTCGAGATTTCAAGGTCCTAATTACCCCACAATCCAAAAGTACATGATCAATGGACTCTAGATACGATGACTACCATACAAAACACAACTGGGGATCCAAATACCAAATCGAAAAAAGATGTTTGTAGTGGGTAGGGTTGTCCATTCGGTTCGAACCGAACCGAATCGAATTTGGCCAAATCGAAATTTTTTTTATACCTGAATTCCAATCCGAACCCGAACCCGAACTGAACTATACCTAAACCGATTTAATCCGAACCGAAATTATTCGGTTCGGTTCGGTTTTCAACCCGAAAACCGAAATTTTAATTATTTTAATTAAAAATTTAAAATTCAAAATAATTACTTAATACCTATTTAAGTAATTCTGTTAAAAATTAAAAAAAATTATTTTTTTAATTAATTCGGTTTTCGGTTCGGGTCGGTTCCCGAATTTCGAAAACCGAATCCGAACCGAAATTTAAATTTCGGTTCGGTTCGGGTCAAAGAACCGAACCTACAATGGTTGAAACCGAACCGAAAAATTCGGTTCGGTTTTTCGGTTCGGAACCGAACCATGGACAGCCCTAGTAGTGGGTAATTTTTTTTGTAAAACAAATTTTCCGATTTTCCAAATCGGATCCCACTTTGAAAGACTAGGTAGATTGGTACAAATATTCTGATAAAAAAATTATAAGTTGAATTAGAGCTAATAAGACTATTTTGTCAGGCCACCGGGTCCACTTATCCTCACAGGGATTAAATCAATCATGTTGACATTAATATATGTAGTTTTTATACATAGAGGAGTACATAATAATTATGGATCATTAAAAAAAATTAGTGAAAGTCCCAAAAGAAATCAGTTTTTTAAAACTAGATTTCAGAGCAAACAAAGTAAGACAAATGATTTTCCAAACACCATAAACTCTTAAAAGAACTATTCAACCCGCGACAAAAACCACCATAAACTCAAAGTGCATGTTTACTTCATAAGATAAGAAAGATTAGGATAAATGATGGATTAATATTTATTATTTATTTAGTGCATAGATTAGAAGAAAATAAAAATAAATAAAAATAAAATTAATATTATATTCGATGTTACCGGATTTAAATAATTCATATACAATTCTTCTTCGTTTATTATTCAATTCTATTCTATTCTATCCAATGAAATAATACTCGCTAAGAATTGGATACATTCTTTGCGCAAGTTCACTTCTCATTTTTGCAAGACTTCTAATACCAAATACCAAGACCATCATCATAAATCATATTTAAGTTTGGTAACATCTTCCTAAGCTATTAAATAAAGACCACTTATTTATTTTCCAGAATTCTAAAGAAAACTTCTTATAATTGATTTAATTTTGTTGATGGTACTAATACATAATGCATGCTTAGTTATGGAATTCAACACTGAATTGAATTAAAACCAATTTTCTAGCTTGAGAAATGCTTAATTTTAATTATAGCAACAGATAATCCATGATTGAATTATTTTCATACAATCAATCAATTCACATTTTTCCAACATATCCATTACAATTTAATAATTTATACCGTTCAATTTAATATTTTTATTTTTATTATGTTACTGCAATCCAATCCTAGCTAGGTCATTCTTTTAAATTAATGCTTTTATAAGATCTATGGCTCCATTTTATACGTATACATCCCATTTGACATATATATAGAGAGAGGATGAATTATTGATCATTTTATTAGGGGTGAGCGGATCCGGTAGTATGTATTTTTTTATAATATCCAAACCCTACTCTGTATAGGACGGTCAGTTCCTAAATTTGGACCCGGATCTTATCCGGTTAGGACCTAGAATAGGACCCTACCTGGAACTTATAGTGTACAGGTTTCGAGTATCCTATTCGTATTTGTTCATTTACAGATTCCAAAATACAAGTTCAAGATATCATGTTGGAACCTGTACCATATGACTTGTAAATAAGCATGTCCCAGAGTATATGTCACGCCCCAACTCAAGGTCGCGTGATCGGCCAGGGTATGCACAAACACTCCCGAAGCCTAACCTCATGCATACCACTACAGAGACATATACATATGACAGATAGATGGAATTAAATGGAACTAATACTCTTTTAAATGAAATGATTTTAAACAAATAAAAGTATAGACTCCATAACTCAACTAACAACCCTATGCATGAAAATGAATGACAAGCCAACTCGACTATGACTCCTAAACTAGTCTACTACGAGATCATCGGTGTCATTTGCTCCTTCAGCCGCGCCACGTCTAACAACCTACCTCACTGGTCAGGCTCTGCAAAATAAACAAAACAAACAAAACAAACAATCATGAGTCCAAAAAGAAACTCAGTGAGTGATTCTAATGAACCTCCACCAAAATATCATCATAAAATTAGCATAAGCAATACATATATCATGTTAGGGATTTTTATATAAAGCATGGCCATTCGGCCCACCTGCAAAAGCTCAACCATTCGGCCATACTTGGCCTATCACAAAATATAATAGTCCTGCCTCCATGGCCCATTTATCACACATAACAAACCCATTGGCCTACCTGCACAAAGAAATACGTACATTTGCCTCCAACAAGCTATATCACATAATTGCAACTCGGCCTCGACCAGCCGTGCATCATATAAAGCATAGGCGACCTCGACCAGCCACATCAATGTGATCAAATCTCGACCTCGACCAGCCAGATGATCATGGGTTATGCTCGACCTCGACTAGCCGGATAACCACGCACATCAATCGACCTTGACCAGTCGTGTCTGCAGTAAGCGGCCTCGACCAGCCATACAATCACAATACACATCACGCATCACACATACATAATTTCTACTAACTTAATCCCCTTTTCTGGGCCTTCACAGTCAATCCTTAAGTGCTACCCTTCTCAATCGGGTGCGGATTAAACCATCATACTTGTAGTACAAAGTATTCTTCTTCCTACTATGATGTCTCTAGGTTTGAAGTTAAGTATAAGGTTTTCTTCATTCAATGTCATCTACTAATAAGGTGTCTCATGATATCATGTCCTACACGTCACATATGTCCATACAAATTATTCTTCCTTGGCGTATATTGATTACTATAGGCCTAGTCCTAGAAAATGACATCCTAGAAGTTAATTACAACATATAGTATTTTATTTACAACCCTTGAAATTTAGGACAGCATTATAATTAAATTTCAGCACATAAATAATAATTTCCAGCAAATTCAAATACAATTTCTGCATATAACTAATTAATTACCGCATCTTAATTAAAATTCCAGCCTGCACATATTTAATTGTTGCTACTAATTTAAGCATGTATCGTTCTCCCCATAAAATTTATGTTCATGCATTTTATTTTAAGCTACACATGCGTAGAAATCATAATGATAAACATCCCATATTTCTAGCACTATAAATACATCATAGGATTAATTGCCTAGATAATGAACATCTAAACATAGCATATCATAAAAGTAGCATTAAAATTAGGGGTTCATAATTATTGGCAATATAGAAATTTATGTAGGATTTAAACTTCCTAGTCCTCGTGGCGGAACACCTCCCTATTTTCCTAGTAGCATTAAAATTAGGGGTTCATAATTATTGGCAATATAGTATGGACCCGTTAATCGGTCCATTAACAATTTTATTAATCAATTTATTAATTTTGATTTTTCAAAATCATTAATAAAAAATCGGTCCATTAACTTCGGTTAATCGTCGTTTCGATTTTGGTTTTTTCGGTTTGGTTAACCGATAATTTTCGGTTAACCAATAAAATTTTTTAACCTACAAATATTATAATATTATACAAATCACATATGGAAAAAAATTCAAACAAATATCGTATTCCCATTAAGAAAAAAAAATTGAAACCACTTGAACCAAGATAATATGCTTCAAAAACTAATTTTTTATTTTTTAAATCTTTTATAATTTTTTATAATTTATAAATCATTATATATATATATATAATATTAAAAATTAATAAATTATATTGAACCGATCGGTTAACCGAAACTGGTGGACTTTTTACATCTCAAACCGAAATCGAAACTGAAAATCAATTTTTTCAAAAACATAAACCAAAAAAACCGATTCGGTTAACCGAAAAAACTAGTTCGGTTTCGGACCGATTTTCTGGTTAATCGAAAAATTAGTTTTTTTTTTCTCACCCATACTTTTCTTAGCTTGTGCTCAATGAACTCAATCTTGACATCCTCGAGAGTTCTTGCAATTGTAATTATATCATTAATGATATTTCTTACATTCCAAAAGCAATTCATGCTATTATTACATATAGGGAAAAAGTACTAAAATGCCTCTAATATTTCGTCACGGGTACTAAAATGCCCCTAAAGTTTTTTTGGATCAAAAATACTCCTTACGATATGAAATTTGGTACAAAAATTACCCTATAGTTTAACGATGTTAATGGAGGGACAATGAAGCTGACGTGGGACTGATGACGTGAACACATGATGCGCATGCGGACCAAGACGTTTTCTCATGTGTACTAAAATGCCCTTAATCGAACTAAATTTTTTAGTTAAGAGATTTGTCATATCTTCGGTTGTTGTAAATGGAGGGATAACGACGTTAATGGAGGGATAACGAAGCTGACTCAAATCGAAAACCAAAAATAAAAAAAATAAAAACTGAAAATGAAATCGTGGGATCGGTTAACCGAAAAATTCGGTTTGGTTTCGAACTGATTTTTCAGTTAATCAAATTTTAGATTTTTTTTTGCTCACTCCTATATATGTTGTATCTTACGTGTCGCTTGCGTGGTAAGTTGCTCTGTGCATGTGTGTCACATGAAAAGTCAACATCTCAGTCAGCATGCACGACATCTCCGCTAAGTCTCACTTAATAGAAGTTAGCTTGGGTACTTTAGCTCTAAAACAAACGTTAAAGACATTTTAGTATCTGTGAGAAAACGTTAAGAGCATTTTAGTACCCGTGAGAAAATGTCTTGATCCGCATATGCACCACGTGTCCACATCATCAATTCCAGTCATCAAACACGTCAGTTCCATTGTCCCTCCATTAACACCGTTAACCTATAGGGTCATTTCTGTACCAATTCCATAACGTAAGGGGTATTTTTTATCCAAAAAAATCTTATGGGCATTTTAATACTCGTGAGAAAACGTTAGGAACATTTTTGTTTTTTATTGCATGTTTGCTTCATAGGATAAAGGAGGATATGATAAGGGGTGGATTAATATCTATTGTTTGTTTAGTGCATGTATTAGAAGAAAATGAATATAAAATTGGTATTATATCCGTTGTACACCAAATTTAAATAATTTATATTCAATCCCCTCTCATTTATTATTCATTCGAATCTTGTCCTATCCAATGTAGCAAACATACCACCCCAGACATAGATTCATCCACTAGTTATTTGTCAAAACAATAATTTTAGTTAATATAATGAAAATAGAGGGTCTTAAATACTTAAAAATGGCTTTATAACGAGCATTCCAAATAGAATATAGAGCATTAAAACAAAATGCCTTATTAAGAAAGAGTTTTTTAATCGAAAAATCCATTGTTGACATATTTTCCAAGCCCAAGTTCATAACTCGAGATTTCATTAGGTCCTAAAGGGTCCTGATTACCTCACAATTCAAGAGTACATGATCAATGGATTCTATATGACTACCATATATACAAGCCACAACTAAGGGACTCAATGATAGCAAATCGAGAAAGTCTATTCGTAGTGGATATTTTTTTTGTAAAAAAACTTTCAGGTTTTCCAAATCGGATCCCACTTTGTAAGACTAGGTAGATTGATACAAATATTTTGATAAAAAAATTATAAGTTGAATTAGAGCTAATAAGACCATTTTGTCAAGCCACCAGATCCACTTATCCTAGGGATTAAATCAATCATATATTGACAATTAATATATCTATTTTATATACATAGAGGAGTACATAATAACTATGGATCATTGAAAAGATTAGTGGAAGTCAAAAAAGAAAAATGTTATATCATCGATTTTAACTCATGTGCCTAAAAATCCTCCTAATAGTCAAATATAATAAAATACTCATGATTATGAATAAAATTATAACTCATGTCATTGTGAGTGATTAGGAGAATTTTTAGACTGATTTGTAAGATAATATAGCAACACTCTTCAACCAGAGATAGAAATCACCATAAACCCAAAGAGAGCTATACTTGCTAAGAATTGGATCATTCTTTTAGCAGAAAGTGCACTTCTCATTTTTCCAAGACTTCTGATACCAAGATCATCCTCATAAATCATATTTATGTTTGGTAACATCTTCCTAAGCTATTAAATAAAGACCACTTTTTTATTTTCCAGAATTCCAAAGAAAACTACTTATAATTGATTTACTTTTGTTGATGGTGCTAATACATAATGCATGCATAGGTATGGAATTCGAGAATGAAATTAAAACCAATTTTCTAGCTTGAGAAATACTTAATTTAAGTTATAGCAACGTCAGATAATATATCCATGATTGAATTATTTTCATACAATCAATCAATTCACATTTTTCCAACATATATATCCATTACAATTTAATTTTTTTATTTTTATTATGTTACTGCAATATATCCAATCCTAGCTAGGTCATTCTTTTCAATTAATGCTTTTATAAGATCCAAAAATATTATGGCTCCATTGTATACGTATACATCTCATCATTTGACATAGAGAGAGAGAGAGGATTGATTATTGATCGTTTTATAACTGCGCCTTAATTAGCAAAGTCAATAAAAATGTGTGAAAAAGTTCTCGGTCATTATTTAATATATAATCGTCCATTATATATATAATATATATAGAGAGGGGTGAGTTATTGATTGATCATATATATCATATATCACATGTAGAGAGCACTGTCATCAATTATACACGTAAGAGATATTCTAGTGTATATGAATGAAGAAGAATAAACTATTCTTGTATGTATTATTGATTAATCATATCATATATCACATGTAGATAGCACGTACTGTCATCAATTTAACATGTGTAAGAGATGTTCTAGTGTTTACAATGTGTATATGAATGAAGAAGAATAAACTATTATTGTATCAGACATCATTTCTCCAACTGCTACTGCAAACTAGCTAATCCAACATTTCACGTTTAGGCTTTGCATTTTCCATGCATTGATTAGAGAATGCCGGTTCTTGCATAGATAAGATAATTTTTCTTGGCCTGAATTTAGGCCCACCATCGTGTCCTTTTATTGAAGAAAGATATAATAACAAATATAGAGTAACTCATGGATAATAGAACACATAATAGTCATGAAATTGAAATAGAAAATTTGTGGTCCCACGTGGTATTATTTTCCTTTTGCTGGCACATTAATAACTCTAGGATGCAAGATTACTCTGATTTTTGTCTGCACGCCAACTAAGGACAGAGTTAGTTTCCGAACTCTGCTCACTACAACTACACTTGCTTGATGGTTTGACTGATTGTTTGCTCCTTGGTTGAAGTCGATCCTGCACCCATTGAGATAATGCTTGTTCTTCCAAGTCAAAGTTCAAGTCCAATCGAGGAAAAAATCATTCAAACTATGATTCTCACTAATAGTCATGGGGTAGCAACATCTACTGGGGTTCACTGAGCTCCTTGACCGATTAGATATAAAATCTCAGGGACTAGGCGTCAAAGATTTGATGTTGTGCCGGTGCCAACTCTCTCTCTCTCTCTGCAGAATCTTCGAGAAAGCAGCTTTGAGTAAGAAATCATAGGAGTCGATTTGCCGCAAATAGAGCTACAAGCATATTTGTCCCCCATTTTTAAAAAAAATAAAAATAAAAAGTAATTTTATACTTTAATTTTTGTTATTAATTCTTATTTTGTATTTATTTTAAAATTGATGAAATTTAATTTTTTTATGTATAAATCATTAAATTGTTTTAAAGAAAATAGTACATATTATCTCTGTGTTAACGGATAACTTCAAGTGGTTTAAACAATCATATAGTTCTTGATTGGGTGAATACAACTCTAGTTTTATAAGGTAAATGATTCCGCTCAAAACTAAATATTACTTTGATTGATTGATTTTTATTTATTATAAGATACTATTTTTATTTGTTTCTCATTTGTTGATCTATATATTTTGATCGTCTTATGTTAATGGTATTTTTATACAATTATATTGTACCATACCACGGGGGCAAGCCCCCGCACCCGCAAATTGTAATTGAACACCATAATTTCAATTTGAAATTTCTTTATGTCCTTCATTTTCAAAATTCTGCATACGCCCCTGGTAGTGTATCTC
Organism: Canna indica; assembly: GCA_034359265.1. NCBI lineage: Eukaryota > Viridiplantae > Streptophyta > Magnoliopsida > Zingiberales > Cannaceae > Canna > Canna indica. The sequence goes on along the minus strand of CP136892.1, from coordinate 4,321,190 downwards.
GCTTATTTTGTAACAAGACCTTGATACTTGGAGATGGATTACATAGAAAATGCCTCATATTGCACAAATATTAAATAATATTTTTAAATAAATATATTTAGTATTGGTTAACTCTATTTTGTAAATAAAATCATGATAGTATGCATAAGCAAGATAAATAAGCAGGCGTAGTGGAGGCCATCACGGTCATAGTTGTCAATAATATTTTTTAATATTTGGGAATCAAGATGTCGAATCCTAAAGTTTCACCACCATTGCGAGGAGATCGAGGTGGAGGCCACCGCGGTCATAGTGGTGAACATGGTGGCAACCGTAGTAGTGGCCGTGGATGCCCTCAATGCTCTTTTTTTGGCAAGCTTGGACATAACAGAGATATCTACTACAACTTACATGGTTATCCTATGGGTCATCCTGCTCATGTCGCTCAGTCATGTCTACCTAGTCAGAGAAGACTCTTAGACACTCCATCTCTCGAGGGCAGCAGGCCTAATGTTAGTATTTCTACAAAGGAGTATGCTCGTTTTCTCCTGTATTAGTCTACTCAGCCTTCCACTTCTAAGCCAGCACCATCTCCTACACTTAGTGGCATATCTACCGCATGCATGACACACATCTGATTCTCACCCTTGGATTCTTGACTCTAGAGCCTATGAACACATGTCTAGTACTATCTCATCTTTCTCATACCTTCATCAACCTCCACACCCCACCACTGTTACTTTAGCTGATGGCTCTCTCTCATCAGTAAAGGGTAATGGAACTGCTCTGGTTACTTCATCCTTACACTTATCTTCTGTATTTTATATTCCTGGATTTACTCTAAACTTATTATCAGTGAGTAAGCTCACTAAGTTGTTACATTGCTCTATCACGTTCACATCTGGTTATGTTTCCATTCAGGATTTAAGGACTAGAAGGGTGATTAGCACCAGACGTGAATCTCGCGGACTGTACCACCTTGACATTGCACCTTCGGCTTTGGTGGCTGAGTTTTCTCCTCTTCGACTTCACAGCCAGTTGAGACATCCACATCTCCAAATGCTTCAAAAGATGATTCCTTCTCTCTCTAATCTCAAGAGTCTTGAATGTCAGTCCTGTCAGTTGGAAAAATACTCTAGATCATTGTTTCCCATTAGCGTTAGTGATCATGCTTTAGCACCATTTTCCTTAGTTCATTCTGATATTTGGGGTCCTAGTCGTGTCAAGTCAAAATTGGGATATAATTATTTTGTAAACTTTATTGATGATTATTCCAGAATGACATGACTTTTCTTATTGAAAGAATGCTTTGAATTATTCACTATTTTCCCCACCTTTTTTGCTGAAATTAAAAATTAATTTGGTGCTTCCATCCAGGTGCTAAGAAGTGATAATGCCAAAGAATACTTCTCAAGCACATTCCAATCTTTCTTGGCTAGTCAAGACATTCTACATCAATCCTCATGTCCTCATACTCTTCAACAAATGGGGTTGTGGAACGGAAGAATCAACATTTGGTCGAGGTTGCTCGTACCTTACTATCCATATGAATGTTCCACTCAAATTTTGGGACGATGCAATTCTCGCCGCTTGCTATCTCATCAACCGAATGCCTTCCTCTGTCTTACAAAACAAAATCCCTTTTTCCATTCTCTTCCCACATTATGGACTTTATAAACTTCCACCACGTTGTACTTGCTTTGTTCATGACCTATCTCCTAGCCAGGATAAGCTCGCTCCCCGAGCCATCTGCTGTGTTTTTCTTGGATACTCTCACCTTCAGCACGGGTATCGTTGTTATTCTCTTGCCCTACATCGCTTCTTTATGTCAACAGATGTGACATTCTTTGAGACTACGCCCTTCTTCCCGAGCCAGCATACCTTACCTAACTCCATCACTAAGGTCCTACCCACTCGTGTCCCACTAATTCTTCCAGTCGATCCTCCTACATCTCAGACTGAGCCATTGCAGGTCTATCATCGTCGATCACGGGAGGTACATCAGTTAGATTCCATCGCCCAGTCGACCGCCCCTATAGTCCCGAATCTTCCACCTGATATTAATCTTCTCATTGCCTTCAGGAAAAGTACTCGCTAGTGTACTACATCACATCCTCTATCTCATTATGTTTCATACTCTGCTATATCACCAGACTATTCTGTTTTTCTTTCCTCATTATCTTATGTTTCTATTCCATAGTATCTTTCAGAGGCACTTCGACATGAGGGCTGGCGACAGGCTATGATAGATGAAATGTCTGCTCTTCATGCTAATGGCACTTGGGAATTGGTACACCTTCCCCCTAGCAAATCCACCATGGGCTGCAAGTGGGTTTACACTGTCAAGACACTACCGGATGGGTCTGTTAATCGCCTTAAGGCTCGACTTATTGCGAAAGGCTATACTTAGACTTATGACATTGATTATCAGGATATTTTCTCTCCTGTGGCTAAGATAGCATCCATTCACTTGTTTCTCACCTTAGCCACCATCCATGACTAGCCGCTTCATCAGCTTGACATTAAAAATATTTTTCTACATTGTGGTCTTGATGAGGAGATATTGATGAGGAGCAACCACCAGAGTTTGTTGCTCAGGGGGAGTCTGGCCTAGTCTGTCGCTTGAAGAAATCATTGTATGGCTTGAAACAGTCTCCTCGAGCATGGTTTGACAAATTCAGCTATGCCTTACTTCAGTTTGGGATGACTAGAAGTATCTCAGATCACTCAGTTTTTCACCTTACTTCATCCTCTAATAGACGAATCGTTTTGATTGTCTATGTTGATGATATAATTATCACAGGGAATGACACTGAAGGGATCCAAAGACTGAAAACCTATTCACACCAACAATTTGAGACCAACGACTTGGGCAACTTGAAGTATTTCTTGGGTATTGAAGTAGCTCGATTTGGAGGAGATCTCTATGTATCACAGAAAATATGTGTTAGATATGCTTGAGGAAACAGGCCTGCTAGGGGCTAAACCAATTGACACCCTATGGACTCAAATGCCAAATTGCTACCAAGACAGGGGGGAGCCCTTACGTGATCCAGGAAAATATCGCAGACTAGTGGATAAGCTTAACTACCTTACACTCACTGGACCTGACATCTCCTTTGTTGTAAGTGTGATTAGTCAGTTCCTTGAGTCTCCATGTGAGGATCATTGGTTAGTTGCCTTGAGGGTACTACATTATCTTAAGAGTGCCCCAGGAAAATGACACCTATATCGTAATCAATGTCATCTTCAAGTGATTGGATATACAGACGCTGACTGGGCAGGTGCACCCACCGATCGTCGATCCACCTCAGGATATTGTGTTTTCATGGGAGGCAACTTAATCTCCTAGAAAAGTAAGAAACAAAGTGTGGTGGCACGATCAAGTACAGAGCTATGACACTAGTCACATATGAGCTACTTTGGCTTACACAGTTAATGACAGAATTAGGTTTCCTCCATACAGAATCAATGAAGATGTATTGTGACAATCAAGCTGCTATGCATATTGCATCCAATTCAATTTTTCATGAGAGGACAAAACATATAGAAATTGATTGTCATTCAAAGAAAAAGTGCAATCTAATTAAGGAGATCACAACGTCATATGTCAATTCAAATGATCAATTAGCTGACATATTCACTAAGTCCCTAAAGAGTCCTAAGATCAAGTATATATGTAACAAGCTGGGACTCTGCAATATATTTGCTCCAGCTTGAGAGGGTGTGTTAGGACTTATATTTAAATATGTAAAGTCCAAGGACTTATGTGTAAAATTTATTCTAATATATATAGATGACAGAGGGGCCGAATAGGGCAACTCTAATTTTCCAAACATCAGTTAGCATTTGGAAATATCGTCTCACCACCTTCTTCCACATCTAAACTGTACATATTCAAATTGCAATTAAAATTTAGGATGTTTCAATGTTTTGCTAAGAAACTCAATGCATTGGTAAGTAAAATGAAAGGTGAGTAAATCATTAATCATGAAGGTACATACAGATACATCAGAAGAGTGGCCATCCGCTGACCCCCATTCCTAGTGTTATATTCATCAAGGAAGTAGTCAAAGTGAGGTTCATATTTTCGCCCAACTTCATAATGAAGAACTTGAAGCCCCTCTCCATGTTCTGTATATTTAAAAAGTATAAAAAGCAGGTTAAGTTAACAAAAGAATGAAGCAAAATGGAAAGTGCAAAATAAGCTAAAACTCGTAGAACTCAAAGTCTACATCACAACATATTTGTCCCTTAATGTACAAGTCAATTTGCCAGTAAACTTGTATAAAAAATACTTACTTGTTAATTAAAAGGGCAACAATATGATTTTTCTAGACAGACTTAAACCTCTTCAAATTTGTGATCAATTTTTGTATGTACTTATTGCTTAATTATCTAATTTGTGATCAAATTGTTCAATTCACTATTTACATTCACTTAAGAAATAGTGAATATTTTAATTATCAAACATCTTCAAACTTTTCCAAATCCTTATAAAGTCTAACAAAAAAAAGTTTTTTAGACTTTTTCGAAAACCTCTAAACACCTCCCCCTCCAAACTTCTCCAAACCCCTCCCCCTCCGGACTACTTACTCAATTTATCCAAACATAGGCTTCATTTGGGAATGCAATTCCCAAAATTGCACCATTTATTCAAAATCTTTATGTGAAAATGCATTTCAGAATTTCTAGTATTTTGGGTCCCTCTCTTGGTAGCAAATCGTTTGTATTCCCGAATACTCTTGAGAAAAGCCTATAAATAGCCCACCCTTTCTTTATAAACACCATGATCAAAGAATCTGTGTTTTGATTCTTCCCATAACATAACATTAAGATCAAGCTAGCAAAAAATTATTATATTAAAAAGTAGTCAAATCTTTACTCCCAAAAATAGGTAAAACATAATGCACAAAGAATCAACTACAATCGGTCTTTATTTTTTTTTTAACATAGATAGGAAGTCATAATAGATGATCATACTAGGAATCGAATCCTAAATTTTTAGACAACTTACAACATGTTGCCACCAACTGTGCTACCCATAGTTGACAACTGCAGCCGGCCTTTATATTGCACAACAATACAACAAATCAACTGTTAACCATAAATACCATGATGCCAAATAAACGAGGAATGAATTTATAAGAAAACACACAAATCGGGTGAACTCGCGCATGCCAGAAAATCAAGATAGTGTAGGCCTTCCTGTTTTTCTTCCAAAATGCTCAGCTGGTCCTTCAATATAATATATAATAGTAGTTGGAAAATAAGCCCACCATATCTATTGGACTGAATCTGGAAGCTTGTCTTTGAGATACTTGAGAATAGCCTTGGTTCCTCGATCTAGAATAGTTCGTCTATTGCTGCAAAAGAAAAGGTGTGTATTTAAGGAAAAGTGTATGCCCAAGGCAGCAATTGCGAAGAAGTGTATGCCAACCGTTGTGCTTGCCCAACAGCCCAAGCCATTCTTGGTACACGTGCACCCGTGCGTGCACATGGCCTGCGCATGACAATGTTGCATGACCTAACTCGGTGCAACAATGAACCCCGTGCATGACACGCTATATGACACTATAGATATGTGCACACATAGTCTTAGTGGATGCACTGTGTATACAAATGTTGTGATGTTGTGTCTGCTGCAGCATTGATTGGAGTTGTACCTTGCCATTGCCTGTGCAATCTGCAGTGGCTCATGCAGCTCAGCTTCGTCTCAGTGTGCAGCCTGACCACGTACCTACTTTGCATTGTGCGTGTATGGCTTACTTCCAAGAGTCCCCATCTTATCCATGCACCCACCCTTGCCCAGTAGTGAACAAACCAAGTAAAGTGAGTCCGTTTTATTAGAGACTCTTCGATGTGCCTAGCAACGATGAATAATGACGAAATATTCTGTTAGAGATTTTTCGATGTATCTGAACAAATATTTCTTATATATTTGTGAATATATTTTCGCGTTCATGTAATTTTAACTTTCATTATAGTTTGTACTTTAAAATCTCTTATGAAAATCTCGAGGATCCACGATACGAGTTGGATGCATTTCAAGGTCATTCGACGCTTGGTGCGTGCGTTATGACTAAGTGGAGCAATTTTTTTGCATTCGTCATGATCGTACGTGGTCATAAAAAATTATCATCTCGCGCGGTCATAATTTTCCAATTTTCATGCATTGATTATAAAATGCCAGCTCTTACATAGACAATATAATTTTTCTTAGCCTGAATTCAGGCCCACAAACGTGTCCTTTATTGAAGAAAGAGATAATAATAAATATAGAGCAACTCATGGATAAATAGAACACGTACATGATAGTCATGAAATTGAAATAGAAAATTTGTCGTCCCACGTGGTATTTTTTTTTTTTTGCTGGCACATTAATAACTATAGGAGGCAAGTTGGTTAAAAAAGAAATTACAGGAGGGAAGTTTACTCTCATTTTTGTCTGCGCACCTACTAAGGGCAGAGTTAGTTTACGGACTCTGCTGACTACAATTACACTTATTTCATGGCTTTATTGATTGTTGCTCCTTGGTTGAAGTCGATCCTGCACCCATTGGGATAGCGTTGGTTCTTCCTAATATAAGTTCAAGTCCAATCGAGAAAAAAGACATTCAATCTATAGTTCTCACTACTCGTCATGAGGTAACGATAGCTACTGGAGTTCTCACTGAGTTCCTTGGCCAATTAGATATAGAATCTCAAGGACTAGGCGTCAAAGATTCGATGCTATGCCGATGCCAACTCTCTCTCTCTGCAGAATCTTCGAGAAATCAGTTTTGAGTTGGAAAATTCTCTCTCAACTGCCGAACTTGACACCGCACCAATCTTTGATGAGACGCCGACAAATTCAAATTTACATGTTGGACTAATCAGCATATTCCTTCCCTAGGGATGACTAAAATTAATTATATTTTAAAAAACTAACAAGTATCTTTTGGACTAATCAGCATATTCCTTCCCTAGGGATGACTAAAATTAATTATATCTTAAAAAACTAACAAGTATCTTTTGGAATTTTCTTCTTGATCCTTGAGTTGGTATCTTATTCCAACTCTGAATGATATCTATCATATTTTCTTTTCATGTCACTTTATCAATCTATCTATCATTATTTTCAAAATAATCTAGGTTATCAACTACAATGGTTTATTGTGTTTTGACTGTTTTCTTTCAATGTCACTTAATTTTTCATCTTCTTGATTATTAGTTAAATGGTCTTATCCAAAAGGTCTAAACCATGTAAAAGTGCAAACGACGAAAATACAATGATAATTGTAGCCCCTCAAAAAAAGTTCTCATTGCTCACCTTGTACACCGGTTTACTAATACTTGTAATGGACAAGAGGCAATTAGTATGTCATAAGAAAGTTTACTTTTATAAGCTTGGTGTCCTTAATAACAAGAACTTTGTTAATATTGCAAGCGAAGGATGACATATAATTGGTTATCACCACCACCTGGAAACATAGCAAAAAAATTTGAATCCTAAACATTAGTACATGAGTGGCTTGAATACTGCATTCAGCAAGTTGTAACTACAATTTGCAAAAGCATAAAATATTGAAGGATAATTATTCTTTGCCTTGATGATTATGCTTATTGAAATTAGGATATGCATTAGAGTCGAGCCAGCTTCATAACAATTTAATTGAAATTATTGTGCAAGAGATTTTTACAGTGAAGTAAGAAATCATAGAAGTCGGTTTGCCTCAGATAGAGCTGCAAGCACATTTCTAGTGTATCTCGCTTATTTTGTAACAAGACCTTGAGACTTGCAAATGGATTACATAGAAAATGCCTCATTGAACAAAAATTAAATAATATTTTTAAATAAATATATTTAGTATTGGTTAACTCTATTTTGTAAATAAAATCGTGATAGTATGCTTAAGCAAGATGAATAAACAGTGAAGTACAGAAAGAAAAACAGAAATGACAGAAATCCAACAATGAACTGGCTAGAACCAAAAAGGTGTGTCAATCATTGATCAGTATTAGTCAGGTTTGATTGTGAGATAATATTATAAAAGTTAGTTCAGATCAATAAATATTTGCTTGGAGATATGCCAAAGCTACGTAGAACTACAAAGACTAAACAGAAGTAGGAGGCAATCTTTACATTAGACTTTATACTCATGGACATGCATCCATTTTGTAGAAGACCACTTGTTTCCCATGATCACAGGACATCCACCTGAAACAATCAAATGGAGACTTCAATAGCATCATTCTACAGGTAATACTTCTTGTTTAACTAAACTAAGCAGTAAAATAGATCTTAATCACATGGAAAACTAGTTGTGAAGATGAAAGAGCACCACTACCAAAAAAGACTAACACCAACCCATTTTATCTTTTTTTATTCTTTTCATTTCCTTCACCTAAAAGATTCCTATATTAACCAAAAAATAAAACCTAAACTAGGAACAGCAAGCAACTAACCATGTAAACTTAAAGGGTCTAGAGTGGCATCTGGTTTCATACTCCAGAAGAGCAATGCATCTCCCATCTTCGGTTTAAGACCAACGCCTTTCTTTCCACACTCTGATAACTCGTTGTACCATGGTAATAAGCTGCTGTTTGAGTTAGCATTTGGAAATATTGTCTCACCACCTTCTTCCACATCTGAACTACACATATTCAAATTGCAAATAAAATTTAGGATGTTTCAATGTTTTGCTAAGAAACTCAATGCATTGGTAAGTAAAATGAAAGGTGAGTAAATCATTAATCATGAAGGTACATACAGATACATCAGAAGAGTGGCCATCCGCTGACCCCCATTCCTAGTGTTATATTCATCAAGGAAGTAGTCAAAGTGAGGTTCATATTTTTGCCCAACTTCATAATGAAGAACTTGAAGCCCCTCTCCATGTTCTGTATATTTAAAAAGTATAAAAAGCAGGTTAAGTTAACAAAAGAATGAAGCAAAATGGAAAGTGCAAAACAAGCTAAAACTTGTAGAACTCAAAGTCTACATCACAACATATTTGTCCCTTAACGTACAAGCCAATTTGCTAGTAAACTTGTATAAAAAATACTTACTTGTTAACTAAGCAATCAATTAAAAGGGCAACAATATGGTTTTTCTAGACAGACTTAAACAAAGAAGCTGTTATATACAGTTATCTTGCACAACATGCATTTTTCAATAATTGTATTTTGACTTTTATCATCATTCTGTTTTCCTGCCTCCTCATATTTATGCACGGGCTTTAATGAAAAACCAAACATGAGAAAACGATGTTGTTATTCAGGACCCTCATGGGCTTAATCTGCAGTTAGCAAGTGCAAAATGTTCTATGTTGTTTCAAAATGAATAATAATAATAAGGTGTGAATAATATTGATGCATAGTTACACTCATAGTTTAAATACCGTAACGTACGGGGCAGTAGATAGGTATTTAGGGGGGTTTAGGGATGGAGGGGAGGGGGGGATTGGGGTTATATAAAGCGTACGTGGACCCACGGGTGGTGAAATGGGTACGGATGATATACTCGGAGAACTACAGCCAAAAGAAGGATGAGGGGAAAAGTGGCCACGACACGCATCATGCCGTTATAAAGCTCGTGCATGTACGCATGATTTTAAAGATGTAAAGATGTGATTGATGCATGTTGAGATTCCATTTCAATTTTCATATAGTAGTCTTATCTTAACACACATGGGTCATATCATATTCAAACTATGTTTTCTAGATATTAAAAAAAAAAAGAAAAAAAAAAGAAAAGAAACCCAAGACAAGTCGGTACGTACCGGCTTGTCTGTACGGGACCGTACCGAGTGTCGGTACGGTTCGATACCGATACTGGCCTCGGACCGAGATCAATACTGGTATCGAGATTTTAAACCATGGTTACACTTACATTTTTATACCTAGGAAATTTATTTTTCCCTTTCAACCAAAATTTGCTTGAGATAACATTTATTTTTGACAAAAAAAGATTGCATAGAAAAATTTGAATATGCTAACCCCTGGCATTTCCATTGGTAGCTTGTCATACCTTGGAGAATTTCTTTCATTTGTCTTCATAAACTTGCATGAGATGCTTGGAGAATTTCTTTCATTTGGCAAATCTTTCACGAAGAAAGTGCATATACAGAATCATAAAATCTAAGCATTTGAGTTATATGGGACCTAGAAGCTCTGCCCGCATACCTACTGGGATAAAGGTGTAATATGCAATTCTTTTCTCAATGGCTCTGATGATCTCATCCTGTCCCCTTTGTAGGAACATTCCTGTGCTTGTCCGGACTCTAAACAATTGAGATTGAAAACAATATATCACCACTCACCAGGTTAAGAAAATTCACCAACTATATAACATATGATACTAGCCTGCTGTCTTTACTCTTCCCCGTAGTACTATCAACAACTGCTGACTTCTGCATGTGAGGCTTTGCCAGCTCAATAAGATATTCACATTCTTCCTTGGACTGGACAAAAGAATAACCAACATCAAGATTATGAATGTATAATATGGAAAACCATTATTGGTACCTCAAGAATGTATCAAAATCGTACTCATGAAGATAACATAAGTGATAAATGGTATATAGAGATAGTTTACGCGATAACATAAGTGTAGGAGTAATCTTGAATACACACATAGGCACCTATTGGGAAACACTTAAAAATGACTCGACTGGATCAAACATTCTCAAAGATTATATTGGTAAGCAGATTAAGTTTACGCAGAGGATATATTCTTAAGTAACGATTGATGTATGCCTTCTGGTCCTAATGGAAGAAAGAAATGCTAATTAAATAAAAGAGAAGACCAAGCAACGCCCCTTTTTATTTTATTAAATTTGTTGAAATTATATTCGATACAATAGCATAATTTATAGAGAGGTAAAAGTGGAAAAGAATGAATTCAACGGGATTTCGATCCAATAAAGAATCCCCTTTTGGATTTAGTATGAATAGAAGAACTTCCTATATTGTACTAATCAATTCTCTACGATATATCAATAAGTCATGGTGCGCAGGAAACAGACTTAGATATCATAGGCAAATATGAGCTGAGGACAAAATAGATGTAAAACAATAGAACTCTACCAACATTTGTAACAGGGCATAATTTAGGTTTGTTGACAATTCGAGAAACCAAAGGGACATTAAATTTTATATGCGGCCTTGAACAAATGCAGATCGACATCCCTATATGTCAGCACAATTAACATAGTGAAACTCAACCCATGGCTCAACAAAATATTCCATCCTCTATGGCTACAGCAAAGAGGAGAAGGTAGCCATTATTTCATTAGAACTTTTTTATCATACTCTTTCATGGTCAGACATTTGTAAGAAAACCTATGATGTTGATGAGTCAACATGGACTCTCTTCGAGCAACTTATTAGTGTAGAATTCTACCTAATTATGTATGAGGAAGACAGGTGGGATAAATGGCACACCCTCCACCAAAAGAGAGACCAAACAGTGCAAGACAAGATCAAGACCAAGGAATTTCGGCGTCAAGCCTTAGTTCTCGGCATTTCCACCAGTGTTATTAATAGGCGCTCGAGCACTCACCTAGGTGCCCAGGCGAGGCGACGCGAGGCCCGAGCGCCTCAATAATGGATGAGGCGGGTGAGTTAGATGAGGCGCCGCCTCGGGCAGCGCTTTTCTTTGGTCGCCGCACTATTCCAAGCGGCTTCTATTAATAGCAAGCACTATTGGAATCATGTTGTATCATTAATACCAATGGTGCATTCCGTGCAGTGTTATTAATACCAAGCAATTTGCTCTATTCTCTCAAGGACCTATGGAAAAGGGATAACACACATGCACATATATAGCAAGAAGAAGTATGGATAAAGAAGATGGGAGTATTTTTATATTCTGAAAGAAAAGATGAAAAAATATATAAAATTACTATATAAAAAAGGTGAAATCCAATGATCATTTAACAAGGGCTACACCTAGACCTAATCTAAGTGTCGGGTTGCATCAATTTACTGAACAGTCTAATTCTGAAACACGTTTCAAGGGAAACTTCAATTAGAATCAGATTTGTCAAATTTCATATTACTTAGAACCTAGTTACATCTTAACACCTTTGAGGGTGATAATGTGCTATTTAACATGGAATTGAAGGATGCTTTCCAGTTTAAAGAAGATAAATGAAAATGTAAAAGAAATGGTGTCCTATTACATAAATTTAAGCATGTTAAATATGAGCTTAAGCAAGAAAACATGATGATAGTAAGTGGACTCTGTCTTGTATTTTTCAAAAGGATAACAGTTTATAACAATGTGCCAACGCCAAAGAGACTATCTAGTTACTTATGTGGACCGTCATGGATTGCAAGTTATCTACTGACGAATTATGGACCCAAAGAAAATTTGAATCAAGAATGAATCGAGTCTTTCTTGGACGATATAAGTAAAAAATGCAAGTAGAGTACAATACCAGAGAAAAAGACAAAGGCTAACCAGGAAATTGTGGTAAACGAAAGCTCGCGGCTCCCACGAGATGACCTCGGTCCACTGGTGTCCTCGAATACCTAAGCTCTCCCTGTACAAACAAACCCCAACCGCAAGACCCAAATACAATCAGATCCACCGCCGATCCACAAAAAAAATACAACGACGAGGAAACAAGAACGCGACGAGGCAGCAACTTACACGTCGAGGAGGGACCTATCGGGGTGGGAGTCAACGCCAGAATTAGGGGCGGAGTCGGAGCGGACGGGGAGGGAGAAGATGCCGAGGGCAAGGAGCAGGAGGAGGACAAGGGAGAGCGTGAGGAGCATGAGCAGCGCAAGCTCGTAGGGGGAGGAGGACTTGCGGCCGAGGAAGGAGCGGGGGTAGGAGCTAACACCAGCTCTCGCCATCAGCGGCCGAAACGACGGCGCCATTACTACGTACCTAGCTCCCTCGTCGTTACTTCTGCTGCGGCCGTCGAGAAGAGAAGCGGGGAAGGGAGAAAAGGGGAGGGGGGAGGGATTTGGTGGAGGAGGATCGCCGGAGCGGAGGAGAGACGGTTGAGCTTGGCGTGTGTATTTTTGTCAAAAGCTTTGAAATGAAGAAACCGTGTGCGGGCTGCAAGTGGCCGTTGGAGGTGCGATCAGGGGTCGGTTTTATAGGCGCGGCCTTGGCGGAGTCACAGCCCATCGGTTGAGAGTCGAGAGAGGTGGGTTTGTGAATGGAAGGTCCCACACATCAAGTGCTTGACGTCCCTTCGAAGCTCAAGTTTATTTAATGAATGAATCACGCAAGTTTTTGGTACACCCAAATTAAGTACACCCCCAGTTGGCCAGGACTGGTGGGTCCACATCCGAACCAAAATTTGGGGATAAGGTTTTGGTACACCCAATTAAGTACACTCCTAATGGATCAAATGGGTGCACATGAGTATCGAATAGACTCAAAATTAATTAAAATTTATGTCGATCGAGTAGATTTTCGATAGATCCAATTAAAATTGAATTGGATCCGAGATAAAAATTAAGAAATCAATTAAAATCGATTTCGATTTCGGGTCCAATGCATCGAGTACTTAAAATCTAAATCGAAATATGTACCTTAGAAGTTAGAACTTGTACAAGAATAGTTTTTAACATTGTACCCTAGAACTGATTCATTACAACTTCCAACAAGCTATTCAAAATTTGTATCCTGAAATTTGTAAATGAACATGTTCTAACATTTACAAGTCCCAACAAGTTCTAACATGATATTCGGAACATGTACTGCATTATATGTTTTGGGTAAAATTTGATTACAAGTCCCAACATGATAGGATCTGATAAGATCTAAATATCATAAAAAATATATGATATTCGAACCCGCTCATTTCTAGTGGACCAGAACTGATGAGTTCAAATCCTACTCAAAATTTGGGGATTATATATTTTTTTTAATAGTTCGAGTCTGATTGAGATTAATTCCAAACTGATAATTCAATTTAGGGAAATTAATTCTCAGTAAATTTCATATCAATTTGTCATTGATTTTATCTAATCAAATTAGTCCAACTCAAATTAAATCACAATATTTTATAACTTAATTTGATATTGTACCTTTAAAATGCAAATATGATTTCAATCTCTTATTAATTACTTTATTTGTGGGCATTATGGGTGAACGAGTTCGGATGCCCTCTATTTTTTATGATACACAGATCTCATCTTGTGTAGGGCCTAGGTTTTAGACCCGAACCCTTTCATGTTGAGACTTGGAATTGGGCTCTATCGAAAACCTATGGTGAAGTACAAATTTCGGATATTTTGTTGGAACATGTTTATTTACAAATTCTAAGTATCCTATAGAACCTGGTCATTTATAGATTCTGAGTACCGAAATCTATTCATTTACAAATTTTAGGGCACATGTTCCGGGTATCCTGTAAGAAAATATTCATTTGCAAGTTTCATGGTACAGGTTCCAAGTATCGATTCTGGAGTATCGGGTTCGGTTCTGTTTCTGGGTACCCGATGTGTTGGACTCAAAATTAGAATCGATTTTAACTGATTTCTTAATTTTTATTTCAGATCCTACTTGAATTTAATTGAGGTCTACTAGGAACCTACCCGCGGTAAGGTAGGTTCCGATCGGTTCCGGATATATTCAATAGTTATGCACACCCCTAGTGCCCCAGTGGGCATTTGAGTAAAAAAATTACGTTTATAATTTACAATTAAATAATATTTTGGTCAAAAGTCAAAACTCAACCAGAATTTTCTCATTACAAGCTTCGCACACGAAAAATATCTGCACAAAATTTGCACAAAAAAACTGAAAAGCTCTGACTGGTGTAATCAACTTGTGCCGATTCAAGAAATGCTTCCGTATAATAATGACAAGATAAATTTATCCTGCTTTATTTAAAAATAAAGATTGCATCATATTTGAATTTTTTTAAAAGAATATTTATATTTGGCCAACCTCAAGTTTTCAAGTTAGAAGGAATACAAATAAAAAAATATCTATACTTAATTATTTATATTTTAATTTAGTGCAATAATTAAGATGACTTATATTATTTATATTTTTATTGGTCTTATTAATTATAAAATTACATTTGTTTATAAAAGTATACAAGAGAGGAGAGAGTATATTTATATTGGGAAGTATAGTTGAACCAAACAAGGAGTGAGAAACTAATTTATGAGAAGTTGCAATTTTTTACTATCAGCCAAATATATTTGCGTTTTGTACTTCCAAAAAAAATTAAGTAGGAAGTAAATTTATGGGAAGTACAACTTATAATAGTTCGTGATATTCATCGGTGCATTTTCAAATTAAGGAAATAAAATATAATATTAACTTTAGGGTTAGAATTATTCATGTAACATTTTGTGCTTCATGACGATGATAACTAGCTCACTCATACCAAACTAAAAAAAAATCCTCCAAGATAGTTTTGACCAAAGGGTCGATCGGACCGTTGACCAGTGGTCTTGACTAAATGACTCTTTTTTTAGTCATTATGTCTTGTGATCCTTGAGCCTCTTCATTCCATATTCTTATAAATACAGCTTGTTTGTCTTCTTTAATATACAAAAAACCTATTGAGTCATTCTACAAATAGTCTCGAGCTTTAATGAGTCATTTCCCGAAAGAAACTCCAGTTTGATCTTCATCTCTTTAATTGAGTCCTTATTGAAAGATTTATCGTCAAAGGCATAAAGATGAGCTAGGAAATCATCAAAGGAAGCATAAAGATGAGCTAGGAAATCATCAAAGGAGCTAAGTTATGTTTGTTTCATTAATTGCTCCATTTGTTTAAAATTTTAGCTCATTTTTTAGACCTAGGGTTGTAGGTTTAAGTGTAAGTGATCGTCTTGACGTAGAAACATAAATTACTTGATTTTCTAGTATATGATTATTGTCATTGGAGCTTAAGATGTTTGAGGCTCTCGTCTTGGTGTAGATACATAAATTACTTGATTTTCTAGTATATGATTATTGTCATTGGAGGTTAAGGTGTTTGAGGCTCTCTTGGTATTACAAGTGGCTACCTTGGATTGTAAATCCTCTTGGAGGAAACAATTCTATTTAATGAATTTGTTTGAATTTCTAAGCGAATATTTAGGTAGTGGATTTAAGTAAGTTTGTCAAACTAACATAAATCTCGTGTGTAAAGATTAAACCGTAAGAATATCTCCGTAAGAATATCAACCAATTTTGGAGGGCTTGTAATGGTTAATGAATATAAAAATAATAATAATAATTAAATTATAAGAATATCTCTAAAAAAACATACATCACCGCCGCTCACATTCTTCTCTTGGGCACAATGGTTCAATTATAAAAATTGATTTATTATCAAACCCCTTCAAACTCTCCAAACCCTTACGAAGGCTAACAAAAAAAAAAATTAGATCCTTTCAAAAACCTCTAAACACCTCTCCATCCAAACTTTTCCAAACCCTTCCAAACCTCTCCCCCTCTAAACTCCTTACTCAATTTATCCAAACATAGGCTTCAATTGGAAATGCAATTCCCAAAATTGCACCCTTTATTCAAAATCTTTATGTGGAAATGCATTCCAGAATTTCTAATCTTTTGGGTCCCTCTCTTGGTAGCAAAGTGGTCTGCATTCCAGAATCTTGAGAAAATTCTCTATTTATAGGCTATTTGAAGCAAAAGCCTATAAATAGCCTATAATTAAATAGCCTACCCTTTCTTTATAAACACCATGATCAAAGAATCTGGGCTTTGATTCTTCCCATAACATAACATTAAGATCAAGCCAGCAAAAAATTGTTATATTAAAAAGTAGTCAAATCTTTACTCCCAGAAATAGGTAAAACATAATGCACAAAGAATCAACTGCAGCTGGCCTTTATATTGCACAACAATACAACAAATTAACTGTTAACCATAAATACCATTATGCTAAATAAATGAGGAATGAATTTATAAGAAAACACACATAAATCGGGTGAACTCACGCATGCCAAAAATCAAGGTAGTGTAGACCTTCTGTTTTTCCAAAAAGCTCAGCTGGCAATTCAACATAATAGTACGTAGTTGGAAAATAAGCCCACCATATCTATTGGACTGAATCTGGAAGCTTGTCTTTGAGATACTTGAGAATAGCCTTGGTTCCTCGATCTAGAATAGTTCTTCTAATGCTGCAAAAGAAAAGGTGTGTATTTAAGGAAAAGAATACAATCCAATAACAAATAGTTTTGCTATTTCAAAAATCTACTATGATAAGGCATCACAGCGGTCAAATTTAGATCCTTGACTTGCCTTATCTTCATTGGATGTCAAGGTTTCTCTTAGGCAAAAGATTGAAGATAAACATTTGTACCATCAAACTAGCACCTAATTTTGTGGCAGTGTAAGAACACGTAGACAATTTCACCATCTTACACATTCCCTATTACAAGATTGGCCTTTATACGCAAGAAAAGGGGGGGGATCCATGTAATTTTAGCTTTCGTTATAGTTCGTACTTGTAAAATCTCGTGTGATCCCCTAGGGATCACGGTACGAGTTGGATGCATTTCGAGGTCATTCGGCACTTGATGCGTGCGCTACGGCTAAGCGGAGCAGTTTTCCTGCATTCGTCATGGTCGTGGTCATGGAAAATCACCATCTCGCATGGCCACGATTTTATCATGTTCCTCGTGCTTTTGGGAACCTTGGGGGTGGCACTTGGGGGTTAGGGGTCTCATGTATAATGTAGGAGAGCGTTGGCAAACAAAGTGGTTGCCTTGGGCAAAGACGCACGAGCTGCTCATATGGGCGTGCGACTAATCGATCTTCGCCTAAGACAACTTACGGAGCTCGTCCTACACCCGGTTTTATGTTTTCTTGCGTCCATATAGTCTTGTAATTGTTGTTTTACTTTACGCCTTCAATACCATTCGGCCAACATGGTCATTTGGGGGCGCGGATATGGAGCGCGAGGTTGGTACGTGGAGCCATGGACCAACCCATACCCCGCGATGTTAGCCCAATTCGGGACAAATTCAAGATAATAGGCTTATCTCTTACACGGGATACAAGGGTGCCGCACGGGATCTTCCGCACAAAACAATTGGCCCGTGACAGCTCGCTCCAATTGTGCAACTAGAAATGCACGACTCGAAGATCACCTTCCACTAGCACATCTTGACAGCACCAAGACTTAAGCAAGGCAAGATGCAGCCTTACCCTCATTTCATTAGGATCAAGTCTAAGGGCTAGGAGAAGGCCATTAGTAAATTTGTTCTATCATAAACATGATGAAAATCCAAAAGATGGAAAGTTTCACATTGACAACATCAAAGATGGTTTTAAGCCTCGAGCTAGTTTTTATAACTGAATCCTTTCCATAGCTACAATTGGCTTATCAGCCAGGTTCCATTATGGGATAATAACCACACCAAAAAAGCGGAAGAGACATAAAGGAGGGACATAAAGGAGGTTTTTACTCTCCCCTTAAACACGTTCTTAAGTAAGAGACCCAACTGGGTTGAGGATATCTTATCCTAGGAGGTAAGGCCAAAATGTATGGCAATAGGAGTGTTTCTTTCTAGTGGTGACCAAAGTAAAGATGGCATAAACAGTTAGAGCAATTAACTTAAATTTTGACTAGTAGAAATTAGTACCTTCTCAGCGGGTTACCGTCAAGTTTCAAAACTTGTAAGCTGGACTCAAGTAATCCCTGAGAAACAAAAAGAGAATAACTATCTTTATCATATCTGCTTTCATAGTTACCAACTTACCACAAACTTTAAAATTCAAATGTAGATCTAAGTTGTAGATTTCAACAATTAGTCAGTATATCAAGAGAAGCAAGCAGACCATCTCTGGAGGAAGCACAGGAATGTTGTTGTCTGAGAGATCAAGCTCTGTGAGGGAAGTTAAACCCTTAATTTCCTGTTTTCAATCATAATAGAAAGAATAGTAAGTTATTTATTAACTGTATAGATAAACTTTCAGGAGGAGAACAAAGAGAAATAATTCCTAGGCAAATGACAGATACCTGAGGCAGCGAGACAAGATTATTTTGGCTAAGGTCAAGTATCTGTAGTCGTTGTAAGGTCACCAATCCTGTAGGAAATTCATTGAGCTGCATCCGCCTGAAAGGTACTAAGTCAGTCGGCATGCCTTTTTGTTTTGTCGGGATTTAGAAAATGATTCACTTAAGACCTTAGGTAAAGTTCCTCCAGTTGAGGTAAGCTGGAAAATGAAAAGGATTCTGGCAATGAAGACTTGTTACCACTTAAATCCAACACTTTGATTGTTGTGAGGGCTTGAAGATCATTACATGAAAGCTACCAAAACATGTGGGGTAAGAGACTTTTAATAACAGTAGATGTATTAACTATTTTGCATTGTGCACAGAAATAGTAATAATATCAATATAACTTTGCAAGTTGCATGGGACAAAACATATTTGGAAAATAATCAGAAGCTAAATAATCTTGAGAACAATATGATTGAGTTCTTGATACATTTGAGCATATCTACATATTTTCCTCCATGTTTCATAGATAAATAAATCACCACTTGATTTTTAGAAATAAGAATCACAATGTGATAATGGAGAAGATAAATTTTGGCAACTGAAACTGCAAGAGAGGAAACTATAACATTTTTCTGGTTGTTGCAACAAGAGATCTAGCTACTTTTCTTTAATCGCACATTTTCCCAACCATACTTACAGAAATGTGATTTTTCTTTAATTGTAAGATGTGTCTCATCTTGCTTCTCTTTCCCAATACAAGCATAGATATGCAAGAGAATGCTTGTTGTGGTAAACAAGTTCATGTTAAACTGGTTGGCAGAGATTAGAACTAGAAATACATAGTAATGAATGTCTATCAGAACCAGTTGCTTGCTAATTGATTCAATCCACTGACTGAGGTTGCTCCATTGCAATGTAGGAGACTAAGGTACATGTCATGAAAATAACATCTTTGTTACAGAAGGGTATGACCGAGTAGATCAAACCCTCCCCAGACCCACATTGATATTTGATAGGGGCCTCAGGAATCCCACTGGGATCACCTTTTTACCATCTTTAAAGTACGATAACTAAGAAGAAATGAACAATTTAATAAGTACATACAAAAAAAGTCAAGGTTATTTGCAATGTCATTAACTGCCTATTATACCTGTGCCATGGGATTATTATCCATCTTCAGACAATTAAGAATAGGAAGAGTGGACAACACTGCCCCAGGCCATTCTCTTATCCTGTTTCCTGAAAGAATCAAAGCCTGCACATATAAACTTCCAATAAGATACCGCAGAAAGAATTGTGTGTAACAATGCCAACTAGATATGAGCATCTGAAGAATTAATTTCCCTAAAAATGTGCCTACAGTTTTGAGCATAATATTTTTAAAAGAACTTGAAACTTATAGGTTGTCACAACCTGAGCCAAAACCGCATCAATACACTCCAAAAAAAGTGTTGTATGTATACCACCCAAAGCCTAGATTCAATATGATCTATGGTAGATTCAATCAGTCAATTAAATTTTGGAGTGTACCGCCTAGTAGACCCTGTACCAAACCAGTCCAGATACTCAGACCAGACACGTATTGGCAGGTATAGGCTGAGGGTTTAAAATCACTCTTCAAAAGCTAGTAAAAGCTTTTGGCATCCTGTAAAAAATATATAATTAATTGAGGAATTACCCAAATGCATACTAATTCCGAAAACCAGAACACTTCAAAATTTCCTAAAGCCTGACCAATATAGAAAAGTTCCCAAAGTACCCTTAAAGACTTCTGATGCAAAGCTTCCCAAAGTGCCCTTAAAAACTTCTGATGCAAAGTCTTTAATAGCTCAAGTCCTTATTTAAATTGAAAATATTTGACATACTTCTTATACATTTAGGGTCTTTTTTCATATTAAACTTGTCAAGTGCCATTTGCAGCTAGTTTCACATCCCTAAAGTCTTCAAGCACTAAAATCCTTGTTCAAATTAAGAAATTTTGAGTAATGCATTTAAAGTCATAATTTACATTAAACTTGCAAAGTGTCAGTTTGCATATGATTTCACATAATTTTAAACCATGCTCCTTGATTTCTACTTTCTTCCCCTCTTTTTTCTCTTTCGTAGGTGTTAAACATTCAGTTGATGACCTCACTGGTGGAATACGAACTAGTTTTTAGGGTGAGGACCAAATTATTTGACAATATTCCTTTTTAAAAAACTAGAAAACCAATATATCACATATATATGTTGAAGTTTATAAGAAATATAAAAATAATTATGCCTTAGTGGGAGAGGTATTTAACATTTTATGAACACGCAATAGTTCAAATTTCACAACAATCATATTTTTTGAACACTAATTCTAGTGTACATGGTTTAAAATACCATACCGTACCGGGCGGTCGCCCGGTACGATCGGTATTTAAAAAACTGGTATACGGTACACCCCGGGTGTACCGATATATACCGCCCGGTACCGGCGGTATTTATCAAATACCACCCGTACCGAGCGGTATTTATAAAATACCGGGCGGTTACCACCCGGTATGAGAGCTTGTCACTCAGCACTGTGCTGTCACTTTTTTGACAGCACAGTGCTGTCAAAAAAAGTGCAACAGTGTTGTCAAGAAAAGTGTGTGCTGTTTTGACAGCACAATAAAAAAATAAATAATAAATAAACAAAAATTTCCACTCGGAACGGGTTTCGGTACCGGCCCGTACTGGTATATACCAGTACCGGTACCGGTATTTTAAACCATGCTAGTGTATATAATGGATCCAAAAATTTTGGAAGGGGCATGGCCCCCCTAACCGCAAGTTCCACCCCTGAATTTAATATATGCAATAACCTAACCACTTTAATATAAATTAATATCCTAAATATAGGAACATACTTCTTCAAATTTTCTAGTTTAAAAAGGATTCGGCCTCACCAAAAGTCTATACAAATCTAAAATTAGCTCAAAATTGCAACTGAAAACTTTAATATAAGCAAAGCCTTAAATACAAAAGAAGTATGTCAAACATTTTGAACTTAAATAAGTATTTGGGCTCTTAAAAACTTTGGGCTAAAGTTTGGGAAGTTTGGGAATCTTGATAAATTGGTTCTGCAATTGGAAATTTTGAAGTGTTATTCTACTTTAGGAAATTACCCAAAAATTATTTCGCTAACGAGGTCCTCTTTACCGGTTAATTTTGCCAAGCTCAATCACTTATGATTTCGTTGGATAGTAAACAAGGACATAAGGAATCTCGTTAAACCATTCATGCACTTCATTAATGAGATAATGAGGCATTTGGCTACCTTAAGAGAGTCATAATTACTCATGTCATTACCAACACTTCGTTGATTCCTTCACTTTGACATTAAGAACTCTGGGCAAAAATCGCATGGTGTGACCATCATCAGGGATCATTGTAATGCTTTATTCTAATTAAACAGTCTCATTCTCCTTGTTCACACTTGTTCAACGTCAAAGGGGGGTTTTTCCTGGTTCTTCCCTCAGCCAACATGCTACAACTCATTGTTGCACGAGAAGATCAAGTAGTTCACGGACAACCAACAAGTTCAGGATCTGATCCCGTGCTCAGCCCTCAAATCCATCAAATTTCTCATTTGAATATTTGCTACTACCACCAAGTTCCACATTGACGGTCACTTCACCTCTTGCACCTCAGGTTTTACGATAACCATCGCACCCTCCTACTCACCAAGGCATGGCACTTGCTCCAATGGCCGGGTTTAGGTCACGTGCTTCAATGTCATCCACTTTCATGGCTAATTGATGCGGCAATTGAGTTGTTACACACTCCGCTAATCTCTACTTTTATGACCACTATCTTAGTGTCTTAATCGACCAACACCCTTTATGAGATTTTAATTGACCGCCGTATTAAGTAGGATACCTTAGTGAAAAATACTAGTGCAAGCTAACTATTAAAACTGTTAAGTGATATAGTTATAGGTATTTGTGTATGGTATTATATGTTAGCTTAGGTTATTCCTCTGGTGTAGCATATTCTGTTCTACGCCTATATATAGGCCTCTTTTCTCATTAATAGTATATCTTTTGGGCTCTATTCAACTTAGTATCAGAGCTTAGGGTTTCTTCCCCTCTCAAACTTGAGCCGTAGGTTTTTCTTTTCTGCCTGTTCATGAGCCGCCCATCTCCTCCCTGCGCCGAGTCTCCTCAGCTGTGATTTTTTTTGCGGACGGGCAGCGACTCATGGTCGGCTCTCCGCTTCAGAGAGCCCTAGGTATTTTTCCACCCGCCGCCTCCTCGTGTTCTGTGCCCACACAACTTCCATCAATTTTTTTTCCTTCGACGTCGCGTTCTTCTGTGCGGCTGTGCCAAGTCTCCACGCTACCCTGCAGAGCTCATAACGAAATTTTATTGCCTTCTTGTCTTCCCAAGAAGGAGAGCTATTCCCTGCAGATTCCCAAGACTAGGACTACACGCGGCAAGACCCCTTCAAATTCTTATGCCTTATTCGTTGAGAGGCTCGAACGACGAGGAGCCCCCTTGCCTTCATCACAACCAGCTTTCCTAGCCGATTTTCTCAAGCTATCGGCTAGCTGAGCCGATCTCAAGCCGAGCCGAGCCAATCTCAAGCTGAGTCATATCTCATTCTCAAGCCAGATTTCCTCCAACGGCTTCCTCTCCTCCAACGGCTTCATCCCGAGCCGTTATCTCATTCTTAAGCCGAATTTTCTCCAGCGGCTTCCTCTCCTCCAAACGGCTTCATCCCGAGCCATTCTCTCATTCTCAAGCCGGCTCTTCAAGCGCCTTACGCGTCCTTTTCTCCAGCCGGCTCTTCACGCGCCTTACGCGTCCTTTTCTCCAGCCGGCTCTACACGCGCCTTACGCATCCTTTTCTCACGTACCGGTTCTCGTTGTTTCTCTTGGCAGCCCTCTTCTCGTCGGATCTCGTTGCTCCTCGTAGTCTCTCACCGGATCTCCCTGATCCTCGCAGACATTTTTACTAAGCCTTTAAGTATTTCTCTTTTTAAACTCCTTTGTGACAAGCTGGGCATGATTGAAATCGATGCACCAGCTTGAGGGGGAGTGTTAAGTGATATAGTTATAGGTATTTGTGTGCGGTAGTATATGTTAGCTTAGGTTATTCCTCTGGTGTAGCATATTCTGTTCTACGCCTATATATAGGCCTCTTTTCTCATTAATAATATATCTTTTGGGCTATGTTTAGCAATTCACCATAAAAATACTACCAAATGGTCAAATTTGTCACCGGGATATGATATGTGCCTACAAATACACATTAACGTAACAACAATTTCATATGCCAGAGAAAGTTGTTGGTCATGCATCTGCTTAATAACAAATGGATCTATAGGTCCATTCTCCAAGAAAAAATGTTGCTGTTTATTCACATCTTCTATAACTGTTGAGACCGAAATATAGCATTGTTACAAGTATATGATCAACATATGAAGATTCTTCTCTTTTTCTGCAAAGGATTCTTCTTTTTTTGTTCTGCAGAGAGTAAGTGATGAAGGCAGGATTCAACATCAAGACCTTTACTTTAAATACAAGAGATCCTATGTGATTTATTGCTAAAAGCACTTTGTTACTGTAACAGAAAGCTACCACTTAACTATTAATGAGACACAATAGGGAAATTGCAATATCTCAGTACTCAGAGAAGTGTATTATCTCCTTGATGAATTTCATATTTGATAAAAGATACCTGTGATATAATATAGAATGTGATAGAACATTGGACATCTTAAGAGATTAAGAGATCATTTACAATGTAACCAAGCTACTTGACTGTTGAAATAAGAACCTAAAATGCAGAGTCAAGATGTGTACAAAGACAATAGTTCCGTACACGACATTCCATTTATGTTGTCATCATAGGGTCTTGTTACCTGAAGTGAAGAACAATTTGATAGTTCCTTTGGTAGCACTTCAATTGAATTCCTTGAAAGATCAACTTTAACCACTTCTTCTGTCTCCCATACTGCAGGTGGTACAGTGGTCAATCCTAGACCACTCAGATTTAGTTCCTGTTCAAGTAGCATTAATGAAAGCATAACTTTCTAGTTGAACATGAATGTTTGTTTAACTTCAGAAAGAAAAATATAAGGTGGAGAGAAAGAATGCTGTCAAGGACAGTTATATGAGAAATAGCAACAAGTCACCCACCATCCTATTATCCTTGTTTTAGTTCAACATTAGCTCGGCAGATGCTATACTGTATATGCTATAATAAAAATTACATTTTGGCTACAGCTCTGAAGACAAATAACAAAATTCAATTTCATCCAAGTCCATTGGTAATCTAATTAAGAACATTAAGGAAAATGTTAGAGCATATGATATACAACATGCAAAGTTGCAAACTTTACCTTTGAAGACAGGGACGACCTAGCAGCCATGGCAATTTGTTCATCCTTCATAGTTTTACTAGTCCCAGATCCAGATTCTACACAACCATCATTCAAACCATAAACTTGTGTAATGGTAGAGAGAAAGTAAACTTATAATCATCCCATTTCTTCAAAGAATTTGGAAAAAATACAATCATCAAGATTCAAGAGACACCAACAGAACCTCATGCTTTAATACCACGTAAAGTTAGATGGGTTGACCACTTATCCCAAAAGCTTATACCTTTATGTTCATAAACTGTGTAAAAATCAACTTAATTTTGCATGAGAAATTGGCTTTACCTTCATGAGAAGAAAGACGACTTCGAAGATACTTCAACAAAATTGGTGTTGGTCCAGATACTAAGGAGCTGGAATAAAATGCAATTGGTAACAAGACAAGTTGACATTTCAAATCAAAACCAGTGGTATATCATAATATACAGCATTAAAACCACTAATACCTTCGAAGAGTTCGCATGGGATTCCCAGTCAGCAAAAGCTTCCTTAGAGTAGTCATTGTGCCTAAGATAATTGAAATGAGGTCGATGAACCAAAATTGGATAAAAATGGAGAGAAATAATGAAAGAGATTGCTACATACTTTTTTCTTTCTTAATATTAAACAATGGATATGACCAACAGAATTGTGGAAATATATACACTAATCATAAAGCAGTAGAATAGTACATCTATAAATAGCCTAATAAGTAATAACATATAAAAGTTAGATCAACCAAAGAAAAGAAACGAAAACAGAAGAATTGCAAGTAATGAATAGAGTAAAAACAAGAAATTTTGCAGTCTGGAAAATTTCTTCTTACTAACTATTATCAGAAGAATTCTTGTTAAGACTTAAAAGTAATAACTACAACAGGTAATAATTAAATAAGAGTAATATATGAAATGATGCTAAAGAAACAGAAGAGAGGATTCAATGAGTTTTTCTTCCATAATTAGCAAATCAATTAAAAATGAGAATCTTTGTATGCAGCTATATTTGTTTCTTCAGTGTAGATCATAACCACTATAAGATGGATTTTCATTTTCTATATAAAGCTTTTGCAATATTACACTATATATAATCTTTATTAAAAGAACATAATCATATTAGAAATGTATGTAAATTTAATGTAGAAAAAATATTTTATGATTACTGATAACAGAATTTCTTTGTAATATTTGTTTATACTTTATAGTTCATTTCAAATAGTGTGTTGATTGGACAAAAGTAATTTCTTTTGTATAGTTCATTTCAAATTATTACTGATAACAGAATTTATTTTTGCATTATAAAAATATCTTTCATTTCAAATCATTTGACAGCTTTCTTATAGTGTGCTGACTGGACAAAAGTAAAACAATAGCCCATTACCACAAGGAGTGTAGGTAATTAAAAAGCCCATAGAGAACTAAGAAAAGAAGAATGATGGATGAAAAATAGAAGTGAAAAAGTAGGGCAGACAGGACCCAGTTGCAATATAAAAAGGAAGTATTTTTAACATCAACATTTTAGTAGCTGGTTCAAAGGGAATATTAGGCATTTGGAAACAAATACAATTGTGATTAAAACATGGCTGTGAAATGTATCTGTAGGAAAGCATAAACAACAATATCACTAGAATATAAGGTGTGACACAAAAATCTTGTCAGAGATGTGGTCAATTCATCCCAGCAAGCAGCCTTGTTAGCAGCGACAACTAATAGCGACAACTAATAGTGAAGATGGGCTCAGAAGAGATAAGATACCTAAACTTTGTCACTTTCATACATGGAAAATAGAAGAATAAATCAAGCAAAGGAGGGTCTGTGTTGCAACATGTTATGTCTAAGTTTTGTTGTTTATGAGTTTGTTGAAAGAGTCTTGTTAATCTTTATCTTATTTTTTTAGAGTTATCTATACTTTTAGAGAAGGTATCTAGTGGTGGCATATGTATTATTCAGTGGGAGTCCGCTATATAAGAATCAAAGTATCCAACTAATTTTATATATATATATATATATATATATATATATATATCTTATTCATGAATAGAAATCATATTATTATTTTTATCCTCAAATATTAAATACTTGTGAGATTGTGAGTTCTCTGCCTCTTGCCAATGAGCTCACCACTTTGACCACGGCAAGCCCAAAGAAGAGTGAACATGCAAGGAACCTTTGCTGCAAGATCTCAGGGTACTCTCCTCCATGAATCTTGTACCCATTCTAGTTCACCTGTAGCCAAGATCCATCATCCAATTCCTATAAAACTCCCTAAAAATAGCTAACATTGTGCTTTTTTCACCAATACCCCTTTCTTAATCCCCCACTATAATTATATGAGCTGGGCAGCAATTATAATTTATACCTAATTATAACATGCTTGTGGCTTTCCTAACAAGAATACTGTACTAGAAGTAGCAAGGTTCCTGAGTCTATGCCTCTAGGCAATTATGCAAGAGTGCATCCATAGCAAACAAAGAAAACATGGAACTAGAATTTAATGTTACCAATCTCAGCTGGCAAGCCAGATAACGAGTTATTGGAGAGATCTAAGACAGAGAGTCGCAGCTTGCATGCTTCCACAGGGTACTCCTTCAGCTAAGAAAGTAAAAACAAAAAACAAATTACATTAACAACAGAATGAAAATTTTAACTGCTTCAGAGTTGAAAACATCCACTATTCTAATTTGAAAATGAGCATATAACTTCTACCAAAATAAAAGAAATAGAAATTTCCTCGAACTTAGGGTTTGTTTGGATTGAAGGATGTGGAGGCAAAGAGAAAGGAGGAATTCATTTTACTTTGTTTGGAAAGTCTTTTGAAGGAGGGAGAGAAAAATGGGAAGATAAGTTATCCCTTCATTCCTCTTCATTGTGAGCACTTTGTAATTTGGCAAAATCAGGGAATTTCCTTTGGCCTCTCCACCCTTTTGTTTCATTTCCTTTCAACTCCTCTCTCCCAAACTAAAAAATTTCCAAATGACCTTTATGTAAAATATCATCGATGAGTAGGTATTTCATGTGCCAAACCGTTGCATAATGCACTTGGGAGCTTTCCAACATAGTGTAAGTTGGCAAAGGGCTAGCGTTAACACATTATGCTAAAGCTTTATTAGCAAGGTGGTCCCTAAAGACTACATATTTCCCTACTTGGAGAGTAATTAAACATATCATAAGGTGTACAAGAATATTCATATTTAATGGAATTAATAATGAAGGGGCCAGGTGGCACCCTAAGTTAAACACAATCATTTTAAATCTAGCAATATTTTAGCTCATTGTTAATATGTACAAAATTTTGTAAATTAAATTTTAGCAATCTCTTGAATACTTAATATGATTTCACTCATTGGTTGATTTCCATTTCCAGGGCCAACTAATAACTTCTAGTAATACTCAATCTATCTATCATGTGTACGGTTAAGGAAAAATAATTTGTCATTTAAGAAACAAACAAATTAAAGAAAGAATATAACTCTCCAAACTTGTAATCTTCATTTAGTGATTAATAGTGGCTACTTAGTTGTGATACTATAGAAATTGTATTTAATATCTCTATATAGTTGGTACCTGTTAAATAGGTTCTCAACAAACAGACAGAGGTTTGCCGATCATTTGAAGAGAAATGTCAATTGCCTCCACTCTGCTTCACACCAAGGAGGAAATAGAGAGAAAGAACCTTGTTTATGAAGTAAATAGAATTGAAAAAAAAAAAAAAGAGAAAGCAAGAATGAAGATGACAACAAATTTAGAAAGAAATAGCATTTAAGGAGGAGCAAGAGAAGAAACAATTGATTAAGAAGAGAATAAGAAAGAAAAAACAAATCAACGAGGAAACATAATGAGAAAGAAAGAACCAAATTAATGAGAAAGAAAGAGGTGCAATATGGAAATAGGAAAATTATAGCAGGTCACCAGAATTAGAAAAAGATAAGGCAAGTAAAATTATAGGTGGATACATCCTCTGGATTTAGGAATAACATGTTGAATCTTAATTTTAGGACTTTAAACCAACATTAACTAAGAAGACCTTAAGAAGAAGGTTTGAAGTTTGGGTCTGGATGCTGAAATCAGACCTTAGGCAGACCACTACAATACTTTACCGGCAATTTCAGTAAAAAAGAAGTTGTTTGTCATTAGATTTTTCAATTGGAAAATTGGTCAACTTAGAACAATTTGGTAGTATCCTAAGTTTTCATATTTTTTGTTAGATTTCAATTATGACATTGGTCAACTTAGAACAATTTGGTAGTATCCAAAGTTGTCAGATTGCAGTTCGTGTACTTTCTTTTGTATGTAAAAAATATAGTGTAAAACACATGCAAAAAGTTACCATAGTTATTAAAGTTTGATTTTGACTGACTTTCCCAAAAGCTTAAATTGTTAAGAGGAGCCGATGAGGTCGACCTATTTATTTATTTTATTATTACTCATAGGCCCGGCAATTCGTACCAGGCAGGAGTTATCGAGCCCGGCCTGGCTCGAAAAAATTCGTGCGCGGCCCGGCCCGATAAATATTTGGGCCTTGAATCACCGGCACAGGACGGCACGAACAATAATGGGCCGGCCAATTTAGCCCAATTACACACAAAAAATAATCGGGCTGAATCGGCTTATTGGGCCAATTCGGCCCGATAAGCCCGATAACTAACAGGTTTTAAACCTATTAATACCCAACCCTAATATTGTTTATTGGGCTATCGTGCCGGGCCAACCCGATAACGGCCCGGACACCATAAAATCAGCCCAAAGCCGATTTTATCAGGCCGGGTCTAATTACTCACCCTCAGGCGGGCAACTTGAACTAGACTGACCCAAGCCATGAACTGATCATGACAAAGACCAACATATGGATAGACAGACTTACCTTTATTGTTTATTTTTTAAATAACTAACATTGGCAGAGTTCCATTTAAATTTTATTGGGTGACCAACTTTCCTAAAAGCTCACTTTCCCTTTATTGTGGCAGCACTAGGGTCTACCCTAGCAGGTTGTATCAGGGTCATGGCTACTGCTGTACCCTTCAACCTTGTACATTTCAATACTCATGAAATGCATCGTGTGGCTTTGCCTCACTTTTTTCAACAAAAAAAACTTTCCTAAAAGCTTAAGATGTTAGAAAGGACTTCAATCTATTCATTTATATTCTTGACAATAATTATTAAATCATATTCCAAGAAAGGAATTTCAAACTTCCAAAAATCAATAGCGCCATCAACCAAGAAAACTTGGTTTAAGAACTAAAGTGAATAAACTAAAAATTATGTCTTCATTCAGCTTATTTCCCTGGTCCAGAACATATTAGCCTCATAGAAGCAAGAAACTAAATAACATATTTTGATCTGCAAAATCAAGAGGAAGAAACTAAAGAACATAATATTTACCTGGTTTGCATGAAGATCTAAAGTTCCTAAACAGGAAAGTGCACCAATTTCTGGTGGCAGAGTTGATAATAAATTGGTCCTGGAATTTAAGGGAATAAGCAAGCATGAGACAGGAGTAAGAATGCTTCTAAGAAAGATGATGCATGAAATACGTTTGCAAACTGAACCCACCCCATATAAAACTCAGCAAGTGAACTGCAACCCATGATTGAAGATGGAATCGCTGAAATTTCTACCGAATTGATGCAAGAGGCATCAGAAAGATGCAACGGGAATTACAAAGATGCATTAACTGAACTTACACATAGCTTTCTAGAAATTAGTTCACTTACTGTTTTGATGTAAATCCAGACGGATCAGTTTTACAAGAAGACCTATGCTATTTGGTATGCTGGTAAGCAGATTCTTTGCTGTAAGAAAACCAAGAGAAAAAACATGGCATATTGAAATATAGCAGCATTCGAGAATTGAATGTCTAAAAAGATTTGACATGCAACATAAAACTGTAAAAGTTCATTTAATGATATATACCGGCATTCAGTTCTGTCAGTGAAGTCCATGACATCAGCATGTTCTCAGTGAATAATTTTAGCTTGTTTCCCTGAGACCATATAAAATTTTTAAAATTATTATCTGAATATGGATAAAAGCTACTTCCTAGGAACCTGAAGAACTGTGATAATTTTACCTCAACTTCCAATTTATTCAACTTGGAACAGTTGGCAAGTTCATGTGGTAATTCAGTCAAGAAGTTGTTTGATGCCTAAGATGAAGTGAGAAGAAAAAACAAACAAATAATGTGAAAAAGATATAAAATAGCACCATACGATATAAAATAGCACCATACACAACTCTAGTAAAGGTATGGCTAGAGATTTCGATATATGAGATAGGAGTTTTATGATACACTTTGCTATTGAAGTTAGTGTCGTCATCTATTTACTTATAACATCAGAAAAAGAATGAAAGAGAAGACAAGCATAATATACCTAACAGGCTAACAGTGAAATACCTTAAGTTCTGACAAATCTAAGCACCTTCCAAGGCTGCAAGGGAGTTCTTTAATTTGGTTATTTGAACAATCAAGCCTGCAGAGAAAGAACATGTATATAAATGCCAAGGATGCAGGTGCTATCTTTCATGTACAGTTTCCAAATAATGTGACAATTGATAGCTTTCTAAAAGTATCATAAGTGTCAAATTGATTTGTGGACTGTCTTTCAGCTAGGCCAATTAATTAATCAGTTAATAACAGTCATGGGAACTAGAATATGCTTCTCTAAGAGCTCGTAATATTAGGAATATACATATTTTATTTCAACAATTCTCCAAATATATGAAATATTTGTTGTGATCCCTTTATTGATTATCATAAACCAGTGTCCATATATAACTACGTCATACAGTATCGATATGTGCAAACTTTTATTAAAATAGGCGCAGCTTTTTCACCTTCTAATAGGATAGTGAAAGCAAGGGTTAGTACAAAATTTTACTTAGCTGGTAATATTTATTTGGATGAGAAATGTCACTCTCAAAGAGGATACTGAAGCACTAAATTGTAATTTCCCCCCAGTGCAAAAATTATTATCTAGAAATGTGCTCATGACCAACATCCAGCAAATCAAATAAAAGGCTTATTCAGAGACAGCTGAATATTCATAATCATTAGGAATACCAGCACTATGTCATATCCCTTTCACTCTTTCAGGTCGTGATACTCTTTTCTCCTCATGGCATGATTTGTCTGGGATCTATTGACAACTGATGTGGCAAAAATGTATTTATGAAGATAATGTACACTTTCACAAATTCATTTTATTTTTTTATTGGAATCAATACTTAGTATGCAAAGGATATAGGGCATACTTGACCAAGGAAGTTGCTGAGCCAATCTCTTCAGGGATTGCGGTTAATGAATTGAAGGATACATCCAGTGCCTTCAACAAAGGAAGCCTAATGAACAAGATATCAGGATGCAAGAATCAATGTCGTATACCAATAGTTCACGGGGCATTTCAATAATGACGTACAAATGAAAAGACAGCAACTTACTCGCCTATGGCTGCTGGTAGAGAAGATAGTTTATTATAACTGACATTTAAGACAGTCAACATACTCAAATTTCTCAAGTCCTCTTTCAGCACTTCAAGGTTGTTGTGAGCCAAAATAAGCCTTTGCAATTCCACAGCCTGACAAGACGTGATTTTTCAGTAGTAAAAAGATAGTAGTGAACTTTTGTC
The DNA here is from genome assembly GCA_034359265.1 of Canna indica. Lineage (NCBI taxonomy): Eukaryota > Viridiplantae > Streptophyta > Magnoliopsida > Zingiberales > Cannaceae > Canna > Canna indica. Next base: position 4,288,294 of record CP136892.1, on the reverse strand, counting down.
CGCTCAATTTAGAAAAAAGAATGTAAATACCTCCCACCACTTATCATCAGCCCCTTGTGATTCCAAATTTTTATAAACCTCTTCAGGTATCTCACTACGAGAATCGAACACAAGAGAATTAATAAACCAATGGTAAGATATCTTTCAGAAATGCAGTCAATCAGTAAAAATTGAGCCTTTAAAGACCGCAAAGAATAGAAAGAGATGAATATGAAATTTACATACAAATGAAAAAAGTAATGGAATAAATAAATATCATTCTATTCAAAGATGAAACTTTGGTCAGAGAAACGAACAGTTAACAGCTAAAACATCCACAATGCCCGATCTAAGACCAAATTTCCCAGCTAAAATTGAGGCATCGAGGGAAAGAAACAAATTACTCAAGGGACCGATTGGAGAGATTGAGTGATCCCGACGACCGTGCGGATTTCAGAACCCGGTCCATCGCTGTTCGCCTGGATTCCTCCTCACCTGTCCATCTCCATTACATCTACCGGTGTTAGATACTTAGATCGATTCCTTTCTTCGAACGCCCCTCGAAAGTCGAAAGGGTATTGCAGAGGCCCGGATCCGAACACCGGGAGGTGAACCGTAAACGGGTGGGCGCACAGACCGCACACAGACTTGCGAGCACCCGATCCCGGCGTGAGCTATAGCACTATCTGAGGGCACGTGTTCTCTCAGCGAAATATCTGCCGTTGATCAGTATGCAGCAACAATCTTAACGATGGACGTGTTTGATTGTCCATCAACTTCAGAAAAGAGAATGGATTATATATCAGATTTTTTTATGTTTTTATATGTTAATGGATAACGGACAATGAAATCCGTTTGAAATTTATAAAGAAAAAGAAATGAATCTATTCTAAATTATAGCACCATTAATATATTTATCGCATCTTTGTTATTTACATCTAATCTATATATATATAAGTAATTCACATCTACCACGTCTTTCTCAAGAAAAATATGCTGATGTGGCAATTTCTAGATTTTTTTCATTTTCTTCTAATTTTTTACACATTTTGACATGTATATTAATTCTATTAATATTTCATTTAATACATTAAGGTGGGCATTTAATATAGGTGGCATTTTCTTAGTTTTTTATTTTTTTAATAATTTTACATGTTTTTTTTTACATCAAGTTAATTTTATTAGGATTAGTTAATACCTTAAAGTGGCATTTAATATAGTACATTACCAAAAATTCTTGATTCTTTTTGAATTTTATAGATTTTTTTTCAAAATTCGCATTTAATATGCATGTTATCGAAATCTGCATTTAATATTATGTGTGTATTTAATATAAATGGCATTTAACGGACGGCCGTGGGAAAGTCGTTGCTGATGATGTGAATCTGGTAACGAAAAAATTTAAAATTCCAAATTTCCATTGATACATTGATACATTATCTGATACATAACTCACACACCCATACACTCATACACACATTCATTCACACATCACAAACACACCAAGATATACATCAAAACAATTATATTTATATTGATAACTATTCACGATAGTATAAAAACTATTCAAATGCAAAATTAAAGTATCAATATCTCAGTAACAAAGTCAATATAAATTAAACAAGTTCAATATCTCAGTAACAAAGTTAATATAAAAAAAATCTCACGATGATGATGGAGGATGGTCTGGATCATATAGCGGGGTCTGGAGTGCTTGAGTGTACACCGGCGTGGACTGACTCGAGGACGATGGATTAGATGATGCCGAAGAGATGCTTACTTCGGGATGACCTCACATGTTGCGTAGCATAGCTTGTATATCTGCCATCATCTGACTCTGGCGCTCCATCTTAGTCTAACGCGCGACCGTGTCCTCTAGAGTCCTTATTCTGCTACTATGATCATAACTGGATCTAGAGGTGGACGGCCGCTCACCAGCGACCGGAGGGGTCGGTGCCCCAAGTGGCCCTAGTACGGCTCGCGCATGACCACTATCTGCAAATCCATATATGCGGCCATAGTCCCAGCCACCTGCGGCCTCGACCCACGTTGCTGCGTCAAAGTCCTCAGGGGTACCCCCGCGCTGCACCACCGTCTGGCTGTAGGTCTCCTACTCGAGTTTGATTTATTGTTTAATATTTATCATAAAACTTAATTATAAATATATAATGAATAATTTAAACAAATATATAGTTACCATAATGTATGCAGCGCGGTTGTCGATGTACTCCCCCGTCCCATGTGCTCGACGGTGAGTCCGCTCAAACACCGCCATCGGGGAGGGTCGCTGGACACTCCCGTCATCCGACACTGTCGTCTATATTTACAAAACAAATACATTAATTAGTACACATAGTAGCAAATAAAATATATAATTAAAAGATATACTTACCATACGGTTCGCGTGCACTGCAAATGCAACAGAACCGCCGGTGTGACGCGCAGCTCCCCCCGACATGCGATTTCTAGCCGCATTCCGAGAAACCTCCTGCCATTGATCCGTCGACCATATTCCCACGAGCCAGTCCCATATATCCGAAGTAATCCAATCGGGGTCGTATCCCCGAGTCTCCGCGATGTTAGTGGTCCCAGCTCGGGCCATCGCTTGGGACCGAGCCTGCCCCAGCTGCCCGTTGTACCTTGCCCGGGAAATAGCCTCCCAGGCAGCGTAAATGAAGGGCCTTTGGTCATCGGCTCATGTATAGCGAGCCTGCAAAATAATAATATCAGTACCAATATTAATCATCATGCATGTAAAAATAATATTAATATGTGCCTCAAACTCGCGCCATAACATGTCGACGTGCTCGCTAGGCACGTGAGACCACGTAGGCCATGCCCCGTGCATGTATCGTCGAATAGTAGAAGAAATGCTCCTCGGCACTTCTTCTTGCTCGAACCTGCACAACAAAAATAAATTTTAATATTATATTATGATATAATGAATTTGTAATGATTCATAATTCATGATATATTACCGCTCCCCAATCACGCTAATCAATCTACGTGACTCTGTGGTTGGTGGAGGCTGCCACCTGTTCGGCCCACGTGGCCGTCTGCGTCTGGATGTACTAGCCTCGGCAGTATCATCGGCATGAGAATCAGCAACAAGAGGATCAACATCATGAGTAAGTGCTGGAGTCTCACCGATCGGAGACTCCGAAGCTCTCCTGCGTCGATAACCACGACCAGACATATCTGTCGAACAGACATATAATCAGATTATTGTATAAATAATAGAGATATATTTAATAAAATATATACTTTACAATTATTCCTCATCATCTGAATAATAGTCTTCAAATTCTTCCTCTTCTTCCTCTTCTTCATCTCCAGCTTCCTCAATTTCATGATCATCATCATCAGCATATTCAACTTCTAATTGAATTGACGTTGTCTCTGCATCCTCGAGTATTGAGATAATACGATCTACAGCAGGAGGATTATCTTCTTGATAGAAACCATGTGTCATATCAGGTATCAGCTCATTTTCTCCTACTATCGGATCAATTTTTCCTCTACCTTTTGTCTTACAAACTACACGCCAATCTGCTCTATCTTTATTTCGAGCCGGATACTTCGCGTAATATACTTGTTCAGCTTGTGATGCCAATATAAAAGGCTCATTTGCTGCCAATTTCGATTTGTAATTAACCTCAACAAGTTTGTATTTTGGATGAACTTTCATGCCCCTTTCTGTTGTATCGAACCAATGGCATCTAAATAGGATAACTGATTTTAAGCCGAAGTAGTGCAACTCTATCACTTCTTCCACCAGTCCATAAAAATCCATATCACATTCAACATAGGTTGTCCCTTTCACGCAGACCCCAGCATTCATCGTCTTCTTTGTAAATGAATATTCAACCGTGTGAAATTTATACCTATTAACAAAATATCCGCTATAGCACGACACAAGTCGCGACGGTCCACTAACAAACTCAAATATTCTTTCATCTATTTCAGCTCTATGATCTTTGCTGTAAGTCTGAATCCAAGTAGGGAAATCACGATTCCGTAATCTCTCCAATTCTTGATCGTTGTGCATAGAGTATTTTTGCACAATCTCAATGTCAAATATTTCAATTTTAAAGCTCCACGATCAAGACGTCGGTACATCCAACTTCGATCAACCGACATGATTCTGTCAATCAATGATAATTTCTTTGGTTAATGTCTTTAGGTGAGATTGTCCTATTCCATTCGGGATTTATGTTATTTATATTGCACTAAGTACTTATTTTAACCGTTAACTTTATTCTAAATTTCGGCAGCATCTCCCTATAGTTCTCCGAATACACATATCATCTGGGCGCGTATCGGAGAACAAGAGAGATGTTGCCGAAATTTAGAATAATTAGTTAACAGTTACAATAAAAATATAAGTGCAGTACAAATAACTATATTCCCAAATTATCCAATCAGGGACAATTCAAGAATTATACGTCGTATAAAAAATCATCTACTTCTTTTACACGAACATACAATCCCCGAACGGATCTAATGTTTTGCTAAATCATATCCGACTCGTCGATGCGTACGTGAAACATATGAACTCGTCGGATGCATGATTATTTTCTAAATGTTTCGAGACAGTTCGAGTCCATATTGGACGATTCCGGCGCGCGTCCGAAGTGGACGATTCCGGCGCGCATCCGAAGTGGACAATTCCGAAATTAATCTAAACCCTAATAATTAATCTAATAAATTAAACAATTAATTAAATAAATAATTAACAATTAAAAAACAATAAAAAATTATATATTAATCTACAATTTTTGGCGCCGGAGTCAGGTGGACTCCGGCGCCGGCGTACAGTGGCCGGACACACTGTCCGGCCACTGTACAAGGTCCGGCGGCGGCCATCGGCCGATCGTCGCCGGCCGAAACCCTATTTTTAGGGTTTCAGTCGGATTTCCCGCCGGCCGCAACGGGAAGAGACGGACGGTCGGCCGGCGAGGTATACCTGAAAATGTCGTCGTCAGCGTCGGCAGCGGCGGCGACAGGTGGGAGCAGGAGGCGGCGGCGGCAGCAGCGGGAGGAAGAAGGGTCGGGCGCGACTGCGTGCCCTATATAAACTTATCAGCAACGGCTCACTCGCCCGTTAGAAAGTCGTTGTTAATAAGTTATCATCAGCAACAGCTCACTTGTCTGTTAGAAAGCCGTTGCTGATAATTAATTCATCAGCAACGGCTCGCATGTCCGTTAGAAAGCCGTTGTGGATAATTAAATAATTCGCAACGGCTCGCGTGTCCGTTAGAACGCCGTTGCAGATACAACATATCTGCAACGGCTCGGGCGACCGTAAGAATGCCGTTACAAATAGCAACGGCTTGAGCGGTCGTTGCTGATAGCCGTTGCTGAAGACCCATTTTCTAGTAGTGTACGTTTATATTTTTCAGATATATGATATATATTTGTTATTATTTTTAACTATCTAGATATAAATATTTATATTTAAAGTATAATTTAACTTAAGTTAATTTGAATAATTATTTGTCATGATTTTTTAAATTATTTCGATTTAAGTTACATGTACATATAAAAACCATTATTTCAATTTAAGTTATATGTATATATAATTACGCAACACGTGGATTTTTGACTATTTTTTTCTAAAATGTTAAATTTATGGAACTGTTAATTGCTGGCGTGATAGTCTAATCAGCATAAAAAATATATTATTAATATTTGCCACATTAATAAATATTAGTATATATTAACGAAAAAAATAAAAGAAAAAAAATCCTAAAAACCTATTTTCCTCCTCTACCCAATATTTGTGTTCTCATATACTAAAGCATATTTCTTTCTTTTTTTCATTAGTATATGACATGACAAATCTTAATAAAACATATGTTTTTGATGCTGACTAGGTTGTCATGTTAACAAATAATAGTTATATTAACGGACATTTAAAGGTGAAATATAATTGATATGAATTTGAAAGTTTAAGATAGATTTGGTGTAAATAAAAAGTTGAGATGGATTTTTTAATTAGTCTATAGTTTGAGATAGATTCATCAATTTTCATTAAAAAAAAGTTACGTAGTTTGCTTTATCAGATAGAATATGATAAAATTTAAATATAATAGAACAAAATAGAATAATAAATGCGAAAGTATTAAATAAGATTTTTTTTAATTCGATGTATATTAGATATAATATTAATTATATATATATTTTTTACACCCTGTTTGGATTGGGGTTAAAAGAGGGGAAAGGAAGGGAGGAGATTTTTTCTCCTTGTTTGATTTTCTAATTTTAATGGAGGGGAAAAAAATTGGGGGAAATTATTTACCTAAGTTCCCCTCCAAACCCCAATTTTTTTTCAACCCCAATTTTTTTTCAACGAGGGTGAAAAAAATTATAAAAATTCGGCCAAATTAAATTTACAAAATTATCCTTATTGTTTTAATACATATATAAGGTTTTATTAAATCCTAGTGGTCTATTATCATCTTTATTGAATACAAAGGCAAAAAAAATCCTCTCATTCTTTATTTTTTCTATTTTTTTCCTAATCCTAATATTTGTAGTCGGCAAAAAAAAATCCTAATATATGTAGAAATAGAAATGATAAATATATATATATATATATAACACAAACATAAAAAGGGTATAATTGTCTATTAAATAAAAGATATATTCATCCCCCTTCTTTCCCTTACAAAGTACATCCAAACAAGATTAATTTTTTCTTTCACTTTTCTTCCATTTCTCTTATTAAACTATATCCAAACAAGATTATTTTTTCTCCTCCCTTCCCTTTTCTTTTCTTCCCCTTAATGATCTTTATCCAAACAGACTCTTAATCCATACGCTAAATAAATAATAAATTATTCTATGAAATAAATATGGTCATAATGAAACATGAAACAAAGCCAATATGAGCGTAAATGGCATATACATACTTATAAAGAACAATTTTTCTAAAAAAAATATTAAAAAAATCAAAATAGAGAAGTGTCACTGTGATTAAGAAAGTGATGCTCAATTTTATAAATAAATTGATGAATAATTTAGTATTTTGATTAGTCAATTATTTCATTTAGAGCATCGTAAGAAAAGCATTAGTAGTGTGTATGAGTACCGGATAGACCCGAAATTAATTGGAACCTATCCGATCGAGTAGGTTCCGAGTAGACTCAAATTAAATTCGGGTAGTGTCCTAGACTAAAATTAAGGAACCGGTTAAAATCGATTCTGATTCCGGATTCAACACATTTGGTACCCGAAATCGGAATTGGAATCGGTACTCGAAACTTGTACCTTAGAGCATATTCATTTATAGGTTCCAAGGTACAAGTTCCAATAGGATACCCTATTCGAACATGTTGGAACCTATTATGGAACCTATTTTGGAACCTGTTGGAATTTGTTTCAGAACCTATTGAAACCTATTCTGGAACTTGTACCTTGGAACCTTTTCATTTACAGGTTCCAACATGGTACTCGAAACCAAAACCGGAACTTGTGATTCCGGGTAAGATTCAATTCCAAGTTCCAACAGGGTAGGATTCGGTTCCAAAACCTAGGAACTTGTCTTATATAAGGTAATATTCTAATATCATAAAAAATACAATGTACTCGGACCCGATCACCCCTAAAATCATGATTGGTTTAGAAGTGTTTGACAAGATTAATTGCCATCATCTCAATCAAATTAATAACTATTGACTTCATGCTTAGAAGTTTCTTCTATATCATGTATCTTCGGAATGTAATATTTGCCATTAATTGAAGAATGATTGAACATTGGTTTTAAATGCTCGAGTATGTTCTGTTTAGTTTAGTCAATAATTTGATCTTAACTTTGCATGATATTCAATGAGCCCAATTGGTAGAGAGAAAGATAGAAGGACGACGTAGTACTCTTAAATTTAATTGCATGTAAACATGTTTGCAGACAACTTAATTTACAGCATTTACATGGTAATCAATATTTGGTTATACCAGTAATTAACGTAATTGCAAGATTTAGATTTTGCGGCTGCATTAAGGGATCTTTTAAGCCCTGATTCCTTGCTCGTCCCCGATGCCCCCGTCGATTTATTCTATGCTAGTATTAAGTACACTGGACTCACATGTTATGCATATGACACTTGTCACTGCAGAGTTTACTTTAGTCTTTCTTAAAACGTTGAGGGTATTTTTGTTTTAAATTAATGTTCCAACTCATCTTCCTCCTGCGGATGCGACTTCTCCACTTCCCACTTAGCGGCACCGGAGGCTCACCGTCTCCCACCAGCACAACTCCCTCAACTTCACCTACATCTCTGCAGTCCCATGCGAACTCCATACTTTTAACTACAGAGGAACTTGATGGATGAGGTCCCAACCATGATGTCGTCGTCGATCTCCTTCCTCTTGCAAATTGACGGTCTAATTTCTCAAACGAGCCAGCTCTCCGAGGTTGCCACCCTTGTATTGCTTCCCTAGCTATAGAAGTTAGCCACGCAGCCAGCCAACTATTGCATTTTCACCAGAGAATCCACTCGGCACATCATCGATTTCCATATTAGCCTTAGTTGCATTCGACATACTTGAAAAATCTGAACTGTCACCTGTTGGCCTGCGATCGACAGTATGCCATCTCTAGCGGTGCATACGACCTTTTCTTGTACTATATATCTACATCACCAGCATCTTCATTATCCCTTTCTTCAACTGGTTGGGGCAAGGTGGTAGCGACATCGTCTTGTGGCTTTGATGAGCTCCCGTTAATTGAGACATCAGCAATGGCTACTTCAACCTCGTCTTCCTTCAAGGATTTTGTCCGGTGAGGCACACCATCACCGTCAGGCTTAACACCTTTGGAGCAGATGCAGCCCATAAGCAAAACTTGGGCACACAATTTTCATCAATCACCACCAGAATTCAACTTGGATATTTCCAGCATGGAGGCACGGGAAGTAGATGAAGCAGGTCACTTTGTTGGTTGGAATCTTACTTTCTCTACCTTGGTTAATAATGAATTACTTCATGACCTCGTTCATGAGCTGGAAGTTGTGCGGCACACGACTGGGGATGATGATCGAGCTCGTTTGGACTTGGATGGGTGATGGAAAGTTTTCTGCAAAGAGCTTATATGCCTTGCTGACCTTCCGAGGAGTTTCAAATAGTTTCTATAAGTTCTTATGGCAGCGTCAATTACCCCCTGAATTCTCGGTCTTCGATTGGATTTGGATTCGGAAAAGGCTCCTCACCCGTGATCGGTTGGTGCATTGAGGTATTGCTTCGGATGATTCTTGCCTACTTTGCAATGGACAGCGAGAATCACATTCACACTTGTTCCTCAATTGCCATTATTCCTCAGAAGGTTGGAAGTTCTTTCTTGAGGCAGTGAAAGAAAGGTTCTTTCATGTATTTGCTCAACCTTGGGAAGATAACAGAAATATGGAGATGCGTCTCCGGAAAAGAAGACTTCGACTCATCCTCATCTGGTGTTGGTTTGTATGGTATGAGCGTAATTGCATAATCTTCAGAATGGAAGTCTCCCCTTCTTCTGCCCAATCCAGAGTTTTGTCGGCGACTACCTTGTTCTCTTCATGCTGGCCTGAATCTACTTGAACGCTCTTCGTCTCATGTTTTGTGTACTCTCATCATTTCTCATTAAATGAAAAATACAAGGTTCTCTTTGTCAAAACAAAAAAAAAAACTTACGAACACGAATGGTGAATCTGGACACACAGTCAATGAATAAACCCCAACTGCCAAGCACAAGCTTTCGATCAAAAACTACCGCCTTTCTGGGACTACACTAGAAAAGGAACATTATCTTCTTCAAAATCTGAACACTAGCTGGGGAAGCAATACAGGGGTGGCAACCTCGGAGAGCTGGCTCGTTTGAGAAATTAGATCGCCAATTTGCAAGAGGAAGGAGATCGACGACAGCGTCATGGTTGGGACCTCGTCCATCAAGTTTCTCTGTAGGAAGGAGACGGTGAGCCTCCGGTGCCGCTGCAGAGAAGTGGGAAGTGGAGTAGTCGCGTCCGCAGGAGGAAGATGAGCTGGAACATTAACCCGTGTCCCCCGGCTCGCCCCCCGACTCCCCCTGCCGTCCAATCTCTCCATGATCGTCACAACCGCCTTCAACTCTCACGCTCTCCCTAACATGATGGAGTTGCAATACGACAACATCAACACTTGTAGTGGTGAGTCCACCATCACCGGCACGAGAGACGAGTCAACCTTCACCTCCACCGACCTCTCCCTCAATTCCTTCACCAGCAGAGCCTTTTCCCACCTTCCTCACGCCACCTATGAAGCACGGAAACTTCCCGTGGGTTAACGTTTCCGTGTCGGAAACCTAAACTCTTAGAATCATGTCGGAAACTTTTGAGGGAGTTTCCAATCACGTCATGGAAATTGATGAGTTTATACACTATGATATAATGCAAAAATTAATAGGAATGCATTGTAATAAAGTGCAGAATATGATGGAAAAGAAGTAGTAGTAGAAAATAGTTGATAAAGTGAAAAAATTGATGTTGAAGAAAAAATATATGGTGAAACTTATAAACATATTATGAATATTTTAAAATATTTTTATGAATATTTATATTTTAGAATTATTATATAATATTAATTATAGAAAAATATATTTATTTAGCGTTTCTTTAACGTTTCCGTGTCCTATATTTTTTAAGATCAACGTTTCTTCGTTTCGTTTCGTGTCACGTTTTCCGTTTCCGTTTCTATGCTACATAGCACGCCACAATACCACTTTGATGCCTTCCATGGTATGCTAAAAAATGTCTCCTTGCATGAGCTTGATCAATGCCTTTCTCATGTTTGATAAATTACTTCTTTGCTAGATTTCTCAGGAGTTACCCCCATGGAGTTGGTGGTTCCTTACCTTTTGAGACTACTACTACAGCTGATGCAGTGGCCTACGAAATGAGCAATGCTTCGCCCCCAGGAGGGGAAGCTGATCATGAGAGGGGGAAGATTAGGATACCCTTCATTGATTTCCTTGGCATTGGTGCATCATTAGACAAGAAGGACCTTTAATCCTTTATTGTATGACTTTCCCTTAATTCATAGGAAAAGATATGTTTGATCAATTCTCAAGTTTATGTTATTGGGGAAGTGAACCTCAACACATGCTAAATATATATTTTCTTGTAGAACAATTTGTTGAACCCAAGAAATGTGAAGCTTTGTCAATATAATCTTGGTTTTAAAATTGTTAGATTTGTCTCTGTTTTTTATCTTGATGTCCATTTCAATTCTCTATGAAGCTTTGTCAAATACAATCTTGGTTTCAAAACTGTCGTCAGACTTGTCTCTTTTCTTAATCTTTATGTCTATTTCAATTCTCTTTCATATGTCTCATTGCTAAAGACAACATGACAAATATCTCATTTTAATATTAATTAATTAATTATTTTTCTAGTTAATGCAAGTTGCAACTTCTATGTGTGGCCAACCAAATGTCTGCAGATAGAAATTGCAACTCTATTTATGGGCAACCAAACGGTAAGTTACAAAATTCATTTGCGAGCATTTATTTTTGCATACAAATGTTTTGTTTAACATTTGCACTTGCGGACAACCAAACGTCCCTTTACTAATTTAGTTTAGGATCGCATGGTGTTTTATAAATTTAACCTTAGTTTGCTTTCCTCCTTGGTAGCCTTAGCCTCCCCTCCCATAACCCTCAGTGATTGCCTACCTTCTAATGTCCACACCATCTTGTCATCTTTCAACACATTATATTAAAGTTTCAAAAAAAAAAAAATCAGTCATTGCTAGTTTAAGCCATTTGATTTTGTGATCCTACGAATTCGGTAAATATCGACAAACCCGATTGGTAGCAAACATCACTACATAAAAGAAAAATATATTGTTTTGAATTGCTTACGATTTGTGATCCTACAAATTCGATAAATATCGACAAACCCAATTGGTAGCAAACATCACTACATAAAAGAAAAATAGATTGTTTTGAACGGCTTACGATTTGTGATCCTACAAATTCGGTAAATATCGACAAACCCGATTGGTAGCAAACATCACTACATAAAAGAAAAATAAATTGTTTTGAACTACTTACAAGTAGACATCATAACCTATAATAATAATAATAATATCATCCCCTCAACTATAAATTATCAAAATTCCTCTTGATTATTTCAATAATAAATTTCTTTTTATTCCAATTTTTAATAATAAATTTCACCGGATTATCATAATTAAAAACATAAATTATTTTATGTCTTTAATCAAATATTTTATATTAAAAAATTTGAAATTAACTAAAATCATTTTTAGCATTGTGTTAAACTTTAACAATATTAATTTATAATTAAAAATATAAAAATAATACAGTATGATTAATTTACTATTACATCATTATAATTTATAAAATTTATTCGTAAAATAAAAAAAATTGGTAGAGTCAGTTTAGGGAATGATATTATTTTCAAAACTACAAAAAAAGGATACATAGCCTGGGCACACTCTAGTCTTTCGTTCAAGCATTTTCCAGTATTTTCATGCATTTGGCCATTTGGCCCAACAACGTTTTTGCGTCCAAGCACACGGAGATTCCATCCCACGCGAAGTGGGAGCCCGCGACTTTTCGACATTGGTCAAACAGATTGACTTAAGGTTGATTCCTCGCACTGGAAGCGAGGAAGTCACACGGACATTTTTCGCCCAAACAGTTAGTCCGTGACAGTTGGTGAGTATAATAAAGATAAAATAAAAGGGTAGAAATATAATTAACCTTAATAAAAAAAAAAGTTATTAGACTAAAAAATCACATAATTTCGCTAAATTTTAAGATCTATCATTTTTTCAACAAAAAAATGGCCTATAAATTCACATAGTTTTAATCTATTATGTAATCTACTAATTTGTCACGAGTCATTTCAAAATTGCTGGCGTGAATTCACATAGTTTTAATCTATTATGTCATCTATCAATTCGTCAAGGGTAATTTCAAAATGGCTGATAAATTCATGCTTGTGTGGCTGACAGATTTATAAATACTTATTTTTATTTTTTTAAATATATATATATATATATATCTTCTCTTCTTCCTCCCCGATGCCATCTTTTTCTGGCGACGCCCGCTCCATATCTCAGGAATTCCGCCCATTCCCACCTCAGACCTTCCGCCCGAGACCGTCAACGCCGACACTGAGTCCTACATTTGCACTTGAGTATAATTAAACGGTGGGTTTGCACATGAGTATTGTTTAACATGGTTGAGCTGGCCAGGCTCTTTCTCAACCACTCGACGCCTTAGTCGCCCGCATCTCTTTCACACACCACTCCATCTCCTTTCATCGACTCCCGCCGATCACCTCCGTCCTCGACCCAGCCGCGTCGCGTATCGCCCTCTTCAACAACCCCCAGCTCCTCTGTTTCCTCGACACCGACATTCGATATCTGTTAAAAAAAAAGTAAATTAAAAAGAGTGTGGGGGGTTTATTTGTAAAAACACCCCACCGACCGCCTTTGGAACCGACTTTTAAGAGTCGGCTCCGTCTCTTACCTCGACCGTCGGAGAAGAGAGTGTTAGGAGAGGGAGAAAGCTCGTCGGAGTTGCGCCGAAGCCGGAGCCGAGGTAGGAATCTTACCCCCTTCTTCCTCCTTTCCTTCCGTCAGCTTTCACTTCATCGGCGGCGACGACAGGGGATCGGAGAAAGAGAGGAAGCAGCCGGCGACAGCGGCGCTCGCGGCAGCTCAGCCGCTGCCCGCGACGCCGGGCCGCACGGCCTTGGCGGCCGTTGGCAGCGGCAGCAGGCTGCTGCTCGCAGCGTGGCAGCAGCCGCTGCCGACGGCCCACCAACGCCGGAGGTCGCGGGGGTGGACCGGCGAGTGGTCGCCGGCGGCCAGCAAGGCCGCCCGGCGTGGGTCGAGCGGAGTAGGAGGTGTCGGGCGCGGGTAGTAGCCAGCGAAGAGAACTGTATTGTATGAAATTGATAAATTTGTAGATTATTTGGGGTATTTTTCTAATCGATCGTAGAGTCGTCGGATCGAGTCGGGGTGAATACCAAAGTTGCATGTTTTCACGTGCTGAACGCGATGGTGGTATCGGATTTCTGATCGAAGGCTGTTTAGTAGGACTTTTCTATATTTTACTGTTGTTTGGTGGTTAATATTTATTAATTTAATTTGATAAATAATTAAATAATATAAAAATATTATATTACTTTAAATGGTGATTTAGGGGTAATTGATTAGCGTGAGCTTGAGTTTGATCCCCGTTGTAGCCGATGAATTATCGATGGCTGAAATGATGAATTTATCTTTTTGCCTCGATCTGCTTGATATTGCTTCTAATTTCGTTGAACTCATGTTGCATATTATTGTTGGACATGTCATATAGATAATTGCATGTGTTATTGTTGATCATGGTGATATATATTTATTGATGTTGACATTGATCATGATATATCATGCATGATACTATATTGTTATTTATGATGTTACTCTCTTGATCATGTCATCATTATTGGAGTTGTTATATTATTGATATTGGTGATCATGTCATTTATTATCCATTGATCATGGTGATATATCTTGTTGCATTGTTAGAGTTGAGTTGTCGACTTGGAGGCTACGGTCTTGGAGAGGACTTCGGTCCAGGACCATTTCGGTGTGCCTACCCTCCAGACATGGGTGAGGGTATGGATATTGACTAGTCACTTTGGGCACCTTCGGGTGTGCGGATGTCGGATACGTCGTTCGTCGGGCTACCTGCTGGATGGGGGTAGTCGCGTCACCGTTGGAGCGGACGGTTGATGCCACTCTACAGGTGGTAGAGTGTGGAGTTTTTACCCAATGGTCCATACGCTCGATGATTTAGTCAACGTTGATTAGGAGTAGGTGTGGAGCATTTGTTGTACATCTATCGCCTTTGACTGCATCTTAGGCCATATTGTTGTTTATTGTTGAGTTAACATCTTATTCATGTTGTTGACCATATTGTGGTACTCCTACTCAGCATTTCCGCTGACTCCTATTGTCATTGCTTCAGACTTGCAGGGGAGAGCTGCCGATCTATAGACCGAGGCGTAGATAGTCGGTAGATAGCAGGTATCTGGAGCTCTGATATGGCGATAATTTTTGTATCTTATCCTACTTTGTTGTCTTTCGATACTGATGATTTTGAAGTTTCGTAAATATAAAATACTCTGTTTAATATTGTACTTAACTGAACTGACTTTTGTCATATAAATATATATATATATATATATATATATATATATATATATATATTATTTGGCTTTTGATGTAATTATTTGTATCATAATATATTTTATTATGATTTCTGTCGTGTATCGTTGATTTTCCTTCCTCTGTGCGGTGTTCGGATTGCCCACTGTCGCGCGTCGGAACGGAGCCGCCTCGGGGCAATGGGGGTGGACCCGAATCGGGGCGTGACAATATCCACGTTGTCGTCCTTGATTTCTTCTGCATCGACGCGTTCGACATTAATTACTACCGAGCTAGTCCTCCCCTCCTACTTCTTCTTCCCACCTGGCGCTTCCGTCCTGAACTCCTTTCTCTACTCGCCGAACCTTCACTCCGCCGTTGACCTCAGCATCAAGGACGCGCAGACGCGCCGCTCCTATTCCCGGGGATGGGCGCTCGCCCATCCTCGCCTCTCACATGCCCCCGATCATCATGGATTCATGGACCGTGAATTGTTGTCCATCTTCAAACGCCTACCCGATGTCGACGGCCTCCTCGCCAACACGTTCGAATCCCTAGAGGCCTCCGCGATCAGGGCCCTCAAGGGCCCTCAAGGATGGAACCTGCGTTGATGGCGGCCGGATGCCACCGGTCTACTGTATCGGGCCATTAATAGCGGACGAGTGCTACATCATCCGACGAGGGAAGGAAGAAAAGGCCGAGTGTAAGGCCAAGTGCTACATCTTCACACCTTAAGAAGTTAAGAATGCATGAGTGCGAGTAACAAAGTAGAGATAGTAGAGCCACAAGTACCAAATCAAGATAAGTTGGAAGATGGTGAAGCAGTCGACGCCTCTAGCAACGCCCATCTCGCCGTCCGTCGTTCCCTTCGCGAGAAGGCCGCCACGAGGTGGCGCTCGATCCTCTACCTCCGCCGACGTCGCTGCGCCTTCGCCCTTCTGCTGCTGCTGTGGTTCGACGATGGTGGTCCTCGACATCACCATCCTACCGTCTTCGAGGTGAAGGGCCCACGCTCACCATGAACTCCCTCACCCTCGACGGTGTCAACACCGGCGTGGGCAGCTCCGACGACGACCTAGTGCTGCTCAACAATCCCAAGTGATGCCTGCCGCAGGGAATCGCAAGCGATGCCTGCTGCCGTTGCCGTGGAGATGATCCATACCATGTCCCTCATCCAAGAAGAAGAAAAAGAAGCGGGAAAAAGGTTGACAATAGCCGGGAGGGAGAGAGAGAAAGAGATGGGACGATATATAGGTATTTTCTTTTTTAAAATAGGTATTTATGAATATGTCAACATGCGAGCATCGATTTCCTCGATGTCAGTAATTTTGAAACGGCTCTTGCCATGTCAGTAATTTTGAAACAGCTCTTGACCAATTGATCGATGACATAACAGTTCATAGGCCAATTTTTTTTAAAAAAATAGTAGATCTTAAAATTTAGCAAAATTTTTCTATTTAGCTTTGTATCAGCAGAGCTTATGAATTATAAGCATATCAAAATCTTTTCTGATTTCTGATTGCTTGAGAGCAATTAATATCTTTTCTGATTTCTGATTTCTTGAGAGCAATTAATATTCTTAATAAAATGTACAAGGCTCCTTGGTGCTTGATTGCTTGAGAGCTCGACATCTGGACCATTGCCAAGGAAGTAGAGGTTATTGGTTGGTTCATATTGATAGAATATTGAATTCTAAGGCTCACCTTCTTGCTAAGAGGGGTTTAGCTCAGGATTTTTCTCATAGTTCAAATGTAATTAGGACTAATTTTCCTGTTATTTCTATAAACTCAAATATGTTTGTAATTCCTGATATCAGCAATAAAACTCACAGCCAAGCGTCAAGCTCTGCTGCCAGCCGAAAAGACCAGGAAAATTCTCTGCTTTCCCACTCTTCATCGGAGGCAATAACTTGATCTTGCAATAGCTTTTTTTTAAAAAAAAAAAAAAGCAGCAGCAAAATTATGTAATTTTTAATCTACTACCCCTAAAAAAATTCGAGAATGATTACTTGCATTCATTGAAAGCTGGAACTCAAAAAATAAAGAAATTCGAGCTTCATGATGATTTTGACAAGTCAAATTGACTTATTTGTCTTAAACTGCCACTTTCAATAATATATTTTTAAGCTCAATCATACATGAATTAAATAAATAACCTCATTCATAACACGAATAAGTTTACATCAAGATGAGCCTACTTAATTCTGCATCATATTCAACATAGCAAAGATTAGATCATTAGACCCCAAAGCCGAATAAATGAGGCCATCGACGCTGTGAAACTGTCCATATAGTACCACGGAGTCGCATAAACTATGCCAACCCCAGAAAGATTAATGATCTCTGATATTTTATAGTAGAGCACCAAATGGTCGGACATGTATACGCTTGTCAGAAGACATAGTCAAAACAAATATCCTATTGTTTGTTGAAGAAATGTTCAACCCGAACTTGTCATAAAATCCCATTGTGATTCACAGAGATCAAATGGTGAATTGCCATCAACATCTTTTATATGATGGCTTGCATGATGTTTGACAAGCAATTCTGCAATCTCTTCTCGCTCACACACCACAGCGTAATGCAGCGGAGTTTGTCCTTCATTATCCTGCATAGTAGAAATTGAGGTATAAAAAATCATGTAATTTATATGAAGCAATTCTATCCAGTAACAGAATTTGCTTCCACATAAAGGCATTCAAGTATAAGAATATTAAGATCAATCATTCATTTGCTTTTTGCTAATGACATTCTGATTATAAAGAAAGGAAGTAAAAGCAACTGCAACAACCTTCAGAAAGCAGCAGAAATATGCAAGGGGTTTGGCACAAGGGAAGGGGTATATCGAATGAAATATCTAGGAGGGCAGATAGGTCCAAGACTTGACAAAAACCACCAAGAAACGATCATTATAAGGTTATGACTAAAGTTGATGGCTGGGCGGGAAAAAACATATCACTGGCCGGAAAAGTGATACTTTCGAACTCGGTGATGAACTCAAAGTGTTGGTAGTTCAAAAGGCTCAACTGAGTGCAACTTTCTTCACTTTGAAGAAAGTGAGGCGGATTCGCATGAAACAGAAGATGACGTTGAAGGATACAAGTCAGATGGGGATGGTGAATAAACTGATAATAGTTTTAGTGATAGGGACTCTAGGGATGATCTGTAGGGAGTCGAGACTAGGAGGGTCACAAACATTGTTTAAACTTAAAAGCTTTGGTGCTTTGTATGTTTGGTTAGAATTGCGTAGTTTGATGGATTATGAAAAACTCCTGGTTTTAAAAGATTTTGTTGTTTCTCTTTAATTAGATTAATGATATGCAATGTTTTATTTCATTGTTGGAATTGTTAATGTTATAGGTGCGATGATGCATATAATTTAATTCGTATATTGCATACCATTTTTTCATTATTTGAGAATAGCATAGATAATATTTTTAAAAAGTTGCGCCTTGCTTTAGTAAGGCGCACACTTGTTTTGAGCCTTGCGCCTTGAGTGCACCTAGTGCCTTTGACAAGCTTGATTGGGATGTCTTTAGCAGTGAAAAATAGAAATTTGATAAAATAGATTAAAAATGATTTTTCCCTATATGGTGGGAAAAAATTGTTCATCCCTAGAGATGTCAACGGGGCAGGTTCAGGACGGACAGTGCCACATTGGCACCCGTTTACTAAACTCGTCTCCCGTACCCACACCCGCACTGGGTATCCGTCACCCATCCCCTCACGGGTAATTGATACCCGCAGATCTCCGCGGATATCCATTTAATATATGATAAAAAATTTCATTTTATTATAATAGTATACCATCAATGATTCTCATTTCACCACTATTAATAAATTGATTGAGAAACATTAATCCATAAAATAAACTATGTAATAATTTATATTCTAAACCATAAAATTATTTTAAGAAATATCAATAACTATTTATGCAACATTAAATTTAAAACCAAAGTACTTTCAACTAAAATTGAGAATTGATATAGTATATAAAAATATATTATATTTAGATAAATGAAATCTAATGAATTAGATTTATTTTTAAACTTTTCATTAGATATTAATATATAAAAGGGAAAATTAATGAATCTGACCCAAACTTTAACGAAATTAACAAATCTAACCCAACTTTTAATTTGCATCAATTCTAACCTGAACTTTCCAATTTACACCAATAATATCCCAACGTCGAGTCGATGTTAATCGAACCGTTAATTGCTGACGTGGCATCCCAGTCAGCAATTTAAATATTGTTTTTTATTCTTAAATAGTCACGTCAGCAAAGCAATAAAAAATTGAAAAAATATAAAATAAAATCCCGTGCTTTCTCCCTTCGTCTCCACCAGCTCCACCCCTTGCCACCCGCTCGCCTTCAACTCCACCAGCTTCGCCGCCCCTCGCCACCCGCTCACCTTCAGCTCCGCCGCCGCTCTCCACCCGCTCGCCTTAAACCCCTTGCAGGCATCAACGAGTAATGTGAGCGACGAAGGCGTCCAGATCTGTTTTCTAGCTTCCGCTGTCGCCCATGGCGTTCCTTACCGTATTCCCCCCTTCCCCCCACGCACGTTGCTATGCACCTCACCTTTTTCCCTTCTTCACTCGCCATCAACTTCACGATCACCTCCCCATGCCATCGGCGTTACCTTGTTCCTCTCGTCCCAGCCGCGCGCGATGATGCCGGTGCCAAAGACATTGGTAACCAGCGCAGCATTCCTCGGCTGATCCAAGTGGATCGGCCAGGCATCAACCCAAGGCAAGTAAGATTCCATATTCATGCATGCTTATTTAAACCATGGACGGAACGCCTGATAAATATGTCTGCATCCACAGGATGCTATGTCAGTAGCACGAAACATTTTGAAAAACCCAAAGCTTCTTCCTGGTCGTGGTGCAACAGAGTTAACAGTGTCAACTGCACTGAACCAGAAGAGTTCTGCTATTGAAGGAATAGAGAAGGTGGTAACCAGATCATTTTCCTATTCAATTTGTTCTTATGCATCAGGCAAGACTGCACACAAGCACTGATGCTATTATCCAGTTTACTCTGTTCCACATTACCACTAATTGATCTTCTGTTATGTTTATACTTCACATGTCAATCCTTCTCCAGCCTCTCTTCTCTTCTCATGTTCTTTGGTTTCCAGATTTGGGAATCCTACAATGTCAAGGCCCAAACCTACAAGACAGCCATTGAAGCTGCTTCCATGCATGCTTTTGAGGATTGATGACATTGTCAGCGGTATCAAGAAAAAGCATGCTCCTGGTGCTGGTCCTACTCCATCTAAGACAAAGATAGAGGAAGGGGATGCTGACAACGAGCAGATACTCCTACAGTAGAAATTTTAGTGGATTTTTGTCAACTTAAAAGGATGATAAATCTCATTGAGTGTCGAAGTTGTAGGGAGATCGACTGGTTGATTTCAAGAGAGATAAATTTGCTCGACGAATTTTGTTTTTTCACAGGAGTTTGCTGTTTGATATTTGCCTTGGCACCGACGTCATCGTGCACGACTGGGACGAGTGGAACAAGGTAACGCCGACGGCATGGGGAGGGGGGGGGGATGGTGAGGAACGACATGGGCGACGGCGGCGGAAGCTAGAAAGCAGATCTGGACGCCTTCGTCGCTCACATTACTCGTTGATTCCTGCAAGGGGTTGAAAGCGAGTGGGTGGAGGGGCAGCAGAGCTAGTGGAGTTGAAGGCGAGCAGGTGGCGAAGTCGGTGGAGTTGAAGGCGAGTGGGTGGCGGAGCTGGGGGAGACGAATGGAGAAGGCACATGCTTTTATTTGATTTTTTTCAATTTTTGTTGCTTTGCTGACGTGGCTACTTGAGATTAAAAAATAATATTCAAATTGCTGACTGGAATGCCACATCAGCAATTAACGGTTCGATTAACTGCGAGTTAACGGTGGGATATAATTGGTGTAAATTCAAAAGTTCGGGTTAGAATTGATGCAAATTAAAAGTTGGGTTAGATTCGTTAATTTCGTTAAAGTTCAAGTTAGATTCATTAATTTTCCCTATATAAAATTATAAATCTAATTTTTCATATATATTGGCGGGTAGCAGATATCCGCGGGTGTGGATAGTATAGTATCCGTACCCGTTTGTTGAATGGGTAAAAATTTATACCCGTGGGTATAATATGTTCTCCATACCCAACCTGTGTCGGATAAATATCCGCGGATATCCACGGGTACGAGTAATATTGCCATCCCTATTCATCCCTCTACCCATCCCACATGCCAGTTATGACTTTTAATTTATTGCGGGACAGACCCCCATTGGGGTGGATTGGCACAGATCATTGTCAAGGCATTTTAGATTGTTATCCCTAAGAATATCACAGGTAGGATTATAAAGAATGAAAATTTGAAATAAATGGTCTATTACCTATTCTAGGTAATAACTGATTGTGAAACCAAAAATAGTTATTTTAATCCATCTGGAATTTAAAATATGTTTGAAATAAGTATTTGTAGCAAATTCTGCAACCAACACAAATACAACCATTTCATCCAACCAAATTTAAGAATTTCTAATGTTTACTTATTCTTATTCTTTTCCTATAGTTTTCCCATTAATATCCTGAATAAACAAAGTTCTATTTTTGTTCTTTTTCTAAGAGTACATTGATTTCCAAAAGAGTGATCTCAAACCACTATTTAATTGATCATCTCTTTAAGAGTTTCATTATCTAATGCTTTTCCTCTACAACTTAGACCAGACTACTATACTGGAACCAAAAACCATACCTCTTACGTCAATTACTTTTGCTTTAAAATTTCATTAAATAATTTAGTTAATACAATTTAACCTAGAATATAACAAATTAAATGGTTCAAAAATGGGGACCGCCTGCAAAACTAGTGCATCTAAGAATGGCAAAGACAAACAACATGAACTGATACTGTTTTAAATATAAAACCAAAAGGCTGGGTATAAACCTGAGCATTCACATCTCCATTCTTGTTAAGAAGTATTTCCACCACACCAATATGTCCACGATCCACAGCCCAATGCAATGGGGTCCTCCCTTCACTGTCTGCAACAAGCACAGATTATGCAAGTGAAAAACTAAAACGGACTAAATCTACACAGGAACATAGAGTTACAAAAAAGAGTTGCTTAGAATTCCTTAGCTATGACTTTCTATAATAGAAAAACACACGATCAAAATATTCATGAAAATATTTAAACAAACAACCACACGATCAACACAAGAATTTTTTACATGGAAAACTCCGGTGAGGAAAAAAACCACGGGACCAAAGTCCTTAAATCTTCCACTATAATGAGAATAATGGGAACACAATTTTCTTCTCCAAATCAACTAGAGGTATACATCAAATCATCAAGATCATCATCTCAAAAGATGGAATCATTAACAACAACAACCAAGAAAGAGGTCTAGATCTCACCAAAAGTGGAAGCTTCTCAACGATCCGCTGTATTCAGATTGTAGAGCTCGATTCCAGGAACAACATATCAAAACTTCATCTTCATCGGATAATAAATTACCGTCGATCAAGACATGCAAATATGAAAACGAAACTTTTCTCTCACCATCCTCTCTCTCTCTCTGTTAAATGACGGCAGTTCTTTTTTCTTTCAATTTGCCAGTCAATCACTAATTACCTCAAGTCACCCACGTGACTTAGTTAGGGCTTCCTCCTTTTTTTTCATTATCATTTTCTTTTAAATACATGGGCTTTGGTCCAAATGGGTTGGGACCAAACCCAACACCTATAATGGTGTTAAATAATAGTATAAAAGTGATTTTGGTTTTACCCAAGTGCTCTCATCCAAAATTGTGATGAACTTGCTCTGAAAACAGTTGTCTCGAGCTTTTCATTTACACATGCAGAAATTGCATTATTTCCACATTTTGCAGGAAACTATGGTTCATTGTTCTTCAAAATAAACATTTTCTTTTTTGATACCTTTCAGGTTTAAGCTTTTAGGCACACCTAATTCCTCTATCATCCATAAATCTTTTGATTCTGTTGGGTAGCTCCTTTAACCCACATCCTGCCCTCCATGAATGAGAATGACAATAGGGTAATAAAGTTAATGAAGAAATAGTCAAGCATCAATCTCTTAAAAAACCTGGAGGTTCGTCTTCTCGTTAGTCCAATCATTAAACCATGGTTCAAAAAATCGCACCGTACCGGGAGCCCAGGAGGTATGCCCGGTATTTACCGGTATACGAGATACTCGGTATGGGAGAATTCCGGGTATCTCGATAAATACCGCCCGGTATTTATCAAATACCGGGCAGTATTTGCTATCATACCGGGCTATACCGCCCGGCATGACCTTGTGCACTGTAGCAAAATACCGAGTTTTTTAAAAAAACGGTATACTAGTAAATACCGCCCGGTATTTGCTATCATATCGGGCGGTATCAGTATGATCCAACGGCTCTTAAAAAGAGCCGTTGGGTACTGTTCGATGTTGTATTAGAGTTTTTCATAGATACAAGAGAATCATTACATTGGAGTATCTCTCAACCTCCTGGGCGGTATACCGCCCGGTATGCACATAATACTGCCCAAACCAGGCGATATATGCTGAAACATGTGGCCAACAGGCGACAGCCCTGTCGGGCTGTCGGCCACCCGTTGCCAACGGCGCTCAGCGCCATTGCCAACGCCAACGTTTAAAAGTTATCATACCGCCCGGTATGAGCGATACCGGGAGGTATATGGCAAAATACCGCCATATACCGCTCGAAATACCGGGTATATCGTATACCGGAAATCTAAAAAAACTGGTATATACCGCCCTTATCGTACCGTTTCGGGCGATTTTTTAAACCATGCTTAGTAGAGACTTTGAGGGTGCATATGTCTCGCACTAAAGCACAGACACGATAAGTCCTCTTGTACTACTTTCGCATAATAGGCCACGCTATTGGACAACAAGGGGATTTGATACTGGACAACTAGCTATTTTGTTGTACCGAAAAAAAGGTTGATACAATGAACCCTAGGCGCAATACAATGACACAAAATGACCACCCTATCCTTCAAACAAAACAAAGTATAAACGAATTAGAAACCAAGAGACAGAAGAACCGGGGGAACTTATCATAGACAAATCAAGCTAGTGCTAAAGGAAGCATGAAAATTGAAAACTATACAAGTATGTGTGATAAACAAACAAATCAATCTATAAAAAGAAATTTTCAACAATCTCAGACAAAGAAATTTTATAAAAATGCTAAAAGAGGTAATTTGATAAAATATTAGTGGAAATTGAAGAAAAATCTTCCTAAAAGTCAACAAAAAACAAAACAACAGATTGGTTGCTCGTGTCTCCTATCACAACAAGCCTAAGCAAAACATTGAAATGACTTTTTATGACCTCAAGGTTACTTATTGAAACACAGACCTCTAGAATTAACTGAAGCACCATTAGCAATAAGTGCCAATAATTCATCAGGTTCTCCTTCTCTAGCAAAGACATGTATTGGCTCCAACTTTCTGCAGATCAAGAAGTATAGCAAAATTTGACATCAAAACTTCTAACTTTAACTTACAAAGCAAATGATTGCTAAAAAGAGTAAATTAAGCCATCATAAAATATTTATTTGACTAATCTAGTTCGGCAAATATGTAATGGCTTCGACTATCTTAAGAGCAAAAACACAAGAAAAAACTCCAAAGTCAAACCTTAACAGCAAATGATTGCTAAAATAGTGAGGCATGACATAATATTTCACCACTTATCTAATTGCCCAAATATCAAGGATCATCATCTTCCAAATTCAGTGGAATGTCAAGCGAATGTAGATTGTTACATTCATTACCATGTCAATTGGCAAAATTCAAAACAATCATGGAGTGGATGACATGGAAAGAGGTCTTGCTACAACCTAAGATGTAAAGAGAATGGATTTTCCACTCACATGGAATGCTTGCTATTTCTCAACTATTGTGAGCTTAAGAAGATAAAGAAAGGCAAGATATATACATAATTGCATAGATTCCTTGGTAACAAAAAGTCTCATAAGGAGGTTCAATTCTTTTAGGATGACGATAAGAAAAA
The DNA here is from genome assembly GCA_034359265.1 of Canna indica. Lineage (NCBI taxonomy): Eukaryota > Viridiplantae > Streptophyta > Magnoliopsida > Zingiberales > Cannaceae > Canna > Canna indica. Next base: position 4,263,083 of record CP136892.1, on the reverse strand, counting down.
TTATGATTGGCAATAAAAACGTGTACAACATGGTATGATGGTTTTTGATGGTATAATTGTTAAATGTATATACGGTTTATGATGGTATAGGGTGGGTTATCTGGTTACTCATGTTGACATGAACGGATGTGACACTTTTGTATCAACATGGTATGAGAGCCAGGTTTCCCCTCACTATCGAGGCTCTTCTCTCCAGCGGCTAGGGTTCCGGTGAACTCCAAACACCTCAAAGACTACTTTTGCAGGATCCTGCTGGTAAACGAAATTGTACTGCTCATCCCAATTAGTAACTACATGTCTTTCTAATGAGCTTCGGACCCATCTAGGAAATGGAGAAGTTAGGAGGGTGAGAGGTGGTGGCAACATGATTCACTTGATAAGATAAATGGCCACAAGTGAGAACCGGCTGTGTTGATTCGCCACGCTCAAGGATGAACGATAAGAATCAAGGGGTTTTTCGCCACTAAACAATTGGGTTGTTTAGATAAGAAAAATAGGAAAATGCATAAGAGCATCTTTCATTTTTAATAATCAATGTCCATAAACCTGTCAAACAAGAGCTTATATAATGCTCTCTTTAAATTTAAGCTAGCTATTTCTTAGGCATAGGAAAGAGAACTTTCTAGGAAAATAAAAAAGTACTTAATGATAGCTATTTCCTAGGCATAGGAAATAGAACTATCTACTAGGCATAGGAAAGAGAACTATCTAGGAAAATAGAAAATACTTAATGATAGTTATTTCCTAGGCATAGGAAAGAGGACTATCTAGGAAAATGAAAAATACTTAATGAAAGGCACAAAGGTCTTCAAACATTAATTACTAGCCTCCTTTCTTAATTTTTAGCGCATCACATAGGAAATTCGGCCAAAACACGTCACGTCTTCATTGCCTCATTGGGATGTCCGATTAGCTCATTTCGGGTGTTTCACCACCTAAACCCGTGCACTCAAGTATGGTAATAAGTCTGGAACTCGTTGCACCAGGTTTCTTGACCGTAGAACACGTGACTGAACCGAATTGGACTCGGTGAATTCTTGGGAGCACATCACTTTCACTCATCTCTCACCCTCAGTTTGTTAATTTGTCTTGTCTTTGTCTTCTGTGTCAATCCTCAGAACATGGATAAGGAGATGGATGCACTTAGAGCCCGACATACTTGGGACTCAAAAGGGTCTATTGAACGATACAAGGCTCACTTGGTTGCTAAAGGCTTGATTATTATGAGACTTTTCACTTGTAGCCAGATCAAACTCCGTCACGATTCTCATCTCACTTGCCATAAATTTGTGGGGTTGGACCATGCATCAATTGGATGTTAAAGAATGCTTTTCTTTACAGTGACTTAACTGAGACAGTTTTCATGGAGCAACCACCTGGGTATGTTGCTTAGAGGGGAGAATCTAGTATGTCGACTAAAGAAAGTTATATATAGTCTCAAACAAAGTCCTTGGGCATGGTTTGACAAACTGGGCAAAATTGCTTCTACCATTGGTCTAAAAAGTGTAAATCTGATCACTCTGTGTTCACACGACCAAGGTTTTAAATACCGATACTGGTACTGTACTGACACACGGTACGGTACCATCACTGCTTACAATATGGTGCATCACCATGCACCATAGTGAGCCACTCAGCCTCAGTATGGTGCAGATGCACCATATTGTGCCACTGAGACAGTATGGTGCTTTGTACCATACTTAGTGTACTGCCCGGTATGGGTAAGTGTACCGCCCAGTAAGGGCGGTACATAATAGATACCGAGCGGTATGCTTGATATTTACCTGTATACATGGTATTGGGTGTACCGAATATCGAAAAGTTAAATTTCCGGTATGTACGAGTTTTGAACCCATGCAGTCATGCAATAACAGACATGAGAGTGTAAATCTTGCAGTTTATGTGGATGACATCTTACTTACTCACCGACACTTATCGTGATAGAATTAAGGAAGTTAAAGCCCATTTGAAAATGCACTTTGTGACAAAGGACTTGTATCGTCCAAGGTACTTCCTTAGTATCGAATTTACCTATAATGGTACTGGGTGGTCCTCTCAGAGAAAATATGCTATATATCTTCTAAGTGAAATTGGCATGCTCACGTGTAACGTACCCATTGACACACCCTCACGCCTAAAAGAGAATGAATTTGATGACCTTGCAAGGTTTCGCAAGTTGGTTGGAAATTGATTTATCACTCAACCAGATATCTCCTTTGCGGTTGGTGCGGTCAATCAATTCATGCATGAACCCAAACATTCTCATTGGAATGCTCTATTAAAAATCCTAAACTATGTTAAGAGATCGTCAGGAAAAGGCTCGTGGTTTAAGAAGAATAGACATATAAGAGTAGAAGGATACTCTGATGTTGATTGTCTGTTGATAGAAGATCTATCTCAAGATATTGTACCTATGTAGGTGGAAATCTAGTTACTTTGAGTAAAAAACAGAATGTGGTAGGACTGGTAGCTCACTCAAGTGCCGAAATTGAGTATAAGGCTATGGCTCACATAATATGCGAACTAATGTGGGTCAAAAGTCAAAAGTCTTCTCAGAGAAGATATTAAGCCTTTATGGTCATGCACTATGACGACCAATCGGCTATTCACATTGCTAACAATCCAATTTTCCAAAAAGGACCAAGCATATTGAAATTAGTTGTCACTTCATTCAGGATGTTGTCCTCTTTAAGAAAATCATCACTTCATTCAGGATATTAATATCTTCACCAAGGCACTCAACTCGGTTCAAATTTTAGTGTTAAATGCAGAAGTTGAGCATGATTAACATCTATGCTCTAGTTTGAGGGGAGTGTTAAATGTATATATGGTTTATGATGGTATAGGATAGGTTATATGGTTACTTATGAACACCTTACAATGTATAAACCCTATAATACTTATGACATGAATGGAGGTGACACTTTTTGGCTCAACAATAAAAACTGAAGATATAATACTGTCATTTAACGAGATATAATACTGTCATTTAACGAACTGGTTATAACACAACAGATAATCAACTGCTGGGATCTTATTTTCCAATCTTCTAAGTCTTATTCAAGGAAGCCAAATGACATAAATATAATTTTGAAATCAATTTAAAAGCCAACAAGCCACATGAATTTAGTAAACTTAGCCAAATTACAATATAATATTCTGCTTTTTTTTCTCTACCAGCACCATTCTGTCATTTCTTTCTTGTATAGCTCTCTATTTCCATTACTTGTACATCTATTTGCTCAAAAGTTATCAACCAGCAAACACCTGTTTGATTGACCAAAGGATTCAAACACCGTACCGTACCGAGTGATATGCCCGGTATATACCGGTTTTTGGAAAAACCGATATACGGTACACCCGATATCAATCGATACCAGGTGTACCGATAGATACTGCCCGGTGCGGGCGGTATTTATAAGATACCACAATACCCGTTACACCCCGAAAAATTTGAATAATCTTTTTCTGGATTTTAGTTAATTTTCGGAATTATTATGGGGTTAAAGGGCATACTTGTAAAATTTTATTTTGGAGGGGCTCTTTTGTAAAATGTCCATGATAGATTAAAATCTAGGTTAAATTATAAGGTTTGAGGGGAGAGTCTCTGTAGCCGTCTTTGTTGAGGAGAGGGGAGATTCCGGGGGATCGGATCGACGTGCTCATTTTAGGATGATCTATCGTCGACTCGGATTGAGGTAGGATTCTTCCTCGTCTCCTTATTCCGTGGTTTTTGCGTCGTCTTCGTCGGCAAATAGGAGCATATCCTTTTGTTTTCCTTCCGATCGTAGGTTGTAGGAAATCTTTCCTGTTGCTTATGTTGGTTTCTGTTGGTATGAAGATGAAATTATGTATTATATGATGATTTGAGAGTTGATAATGAAATATAAGTCATTTGATCGGCGGATACAATAGAAAAAAAATAAAAAGGGAAAGAAATGAGGATGTTGATCTTGCCGGCGTATGCAGTCATGATGAGGGTGGATGATCATTCAAAGGATGAGGTTGTCATCGAATGGTTAGATGCAGGTTGAAGAGTGGAGAGTAGGGCGGAAGGGATGGCTCAAGGAGATGTCCTAGGACCATGGCTTTAATTGCATGATGGATGGACAGTGATGTTGAGTTGCTGTGTGGGAGAACACAGAAGAGAAAGAGTCGAAGAGAGAGGGAATGTGAAGAAAAGTATTAGAATTATTTAATGAGTTATTACTTTGACAGCCATGCACATGAATTAAGGAATTTAATGGAGGTGATAGCTAGTTGACTTTTAAATTAAATCTTGAAGTTTTAAGTGGAACAAGTCATGCATTCCCTTGTGAAATTGATTTGCTGCTCAGAAGCAATGGAGGAAAAATGACAGGGAATGTATTTGATTAAATTTATTCATAAAATGCAACCTAGATGATTGTCTTATTAATTACTATTCTTCCGTAGAGGTGTAGTTGTTTATTAAATTGAGAGTTTAGAAAGAATCATAGCTGATATAATTATTTATTTAATGGTTGAGTATCGTTTATTTGAATTGAGTTAGAATCCGGTCTTAAGCAGATGGTTGGAACTTGTGGATCAATTCCATTGTAGTCGATGATTTCTTGACGAGTAAAATGACGAAAATACCCTTTGCATCTTCTGCTTGTTTTGCTTATGAAAGTTGTTGATCTCCTGTTGCATAATTTCGTTGGACATAACATGTTGATATCATACTATGTTCCATGAATTGCATCTACATTGATTACGGTGATTAGGAAGCATGTGTAGTTGTTGAGGAGTTGCATAATGCTAAATTCAGATTGTTGGTTGGTCACATTATTGTTGTAGTTGTTGTCATATGCATTATATTTGTTGACATCAAGTTGATAGCATTTTATGCATGTTGCTTTTATAGTTGTGAGAGTTATATTAGCATGTTATGCATTATGACCTGTTGTGGGCGCAAGCCCGGACATTGCTGATTTATTGCCCGAGGTGTATGGGCGGTGACACCGGTGATCACGAAATCTTCACATGAGGCGCGGCGTCGCGCTGTTAGACGTTGGCGGGCTCGTGTGCGGCGTCGAGGTGTTAGACGTCGGCGGGCTATCTTTTAGATAGTCGCATCTCTAGCTGGAGCGGGCTTGAGGTGCCACTCTCGGGGTGCGAGAGTGCGGGGGAAACCCAATTGTCCACTACGCTCTTGATTGGGTGATTATATGCATGTACGCATTGTTGGTAGGATATGTATGATTTAATGTTGTGCTAGTTGACATGAGCATATGATGATAATTATGAGGTGCATACGTAATTATACATGGATATAGTGATTATTAAATGCATAAGTGTTTATCTAAGGATGACATCGCATTTGTTGGTACGAGCATATAATGTTGGTAGTGGTATGCACATAGTTGAATATCATGTCATCATGGCATCATGGATGGTCATTTGTACCTCTTGACATATTGTGATATCTTGCTCAGCTTTCCGCTGATGTTTGTTGTTTTTGCTTCAGATCTACAGGTTCGGGTGATAGCTGAGAAAGTCTAGATAGATAGAGTAGAGGAGGCAGACTTTGACATTGATTTCCGTAGAGATATAATAAGTTACTTGAATAGCATTTTATTATTGTAATAGATATTATTCTAATCCAAGTGGTTGAGGTTTATGTTGCAAGTTGTTCATGAAGGATTTGGTTGTGTTAGATTGATCATCGGTTGCGCTTCTCCTAGGCGGTGTTCCTTATTTAGGGATGGACCTAGGCGGGGCGTAACAATTTGGTATCAGAGCATAGGATCATTCTTAAGGCAAGTAAGGACTAGGATGTATTAGGATTAGGATGATAAGGTATGAATTTGCACGCAATCTAATCATGTTACAAGGTTATATGTTTTGTGCTTGACTCATGATAGTTTGCTTGATGTTGGTATTATTTGCATTTAAATTGTTGGTTGATGATAATGATATAGAATATCATTGATGAATGATTGTGAAAATTTAGATCCCTCCCTTCTCCTTTACTTCCGCGTTTATCTTTCGACGACGACGACGAAGGACGAGGGCGCGATGAGGAGCCGTGCCGGGCTAGCGGCTGGCTGGCCGTGCTTGGTGGTGGCTTTCCCGGCCACTGCTCGGCCGCCAGTGGGTTGGATCGAGCCAGGAGGTCGATGAGAGGGCGGAGAGGTCGGCGTGTGGGTTGTAGGCGACGGCCGAGAGGGAGAGAGGAGGGGTCCGTGGGTGAGAGAGAGAGAGAGAGAGAGAGGTGGTGGTGGTTGTCCCGCCGGTCGCGGAGGTCGGGGAGAGGGCGGCCGTGCCGCCGGGGTGATCGCCGGCGGCCGGGATGGCCGGCCGGCGTGGGTTCGACGGAGCAGGGAGATGGCGTCGGGCGCAAGGGCAAGGGGCAGGGGTGAGGGGTGAGGGGAGAGGGAGACGAGCAGGTGAGGAGGATATGAACAGTGTTTTATAGAATAGAGCTATATCATATGAAATTGAGTTGATTTATGAATTATTGATGTATTTTTGTAGTTGATTGTAGAGTCGTCGGATCGAGTTGAGGTTAATACCAAAGTTGTAGATTTTCGCGTGCTGAACGTGATGGTGGTGCCAGATTTTAGATTGGAGATCGTTTGATATGATTTTGATATTTTGCTGTTGTTGAGTAAGTGATTGATAGTTGTATTTGAAATTAATTTAGTTGGTGGGCCCTGAGTTGTCGGTTGAAGTTGAGGTGAATAGCAATCTTGATCGTTTTCGCGTGCTGAACGCGATGGTGGGGTTAGTTTTCCGAGAAAGCATTGTTAGATTGTTCTTTCAGTTGGATCTTGACGAGGACGTCAAGACATAAGTGGGGGAGATTGTAATACCCTGGTTTAGTCCCACATCGGGAGTATGTTGAATGTGGTGTTGGCTTATAAGGCTTGATGAGTGTGCTACCATCAACTTCAGCTTAAGCATTTTAATTGGGCCAATAAGTTGGCCTATGAAATTGATGAGTCAGTTATCCCATCAAACGGGGCGTAACAAATGGTATCAGAGCAAGACCTAGTCCTAAGCATGGCGAGGGAGCCTATGTGAGAAAGGGCTGCCAAGGTGATGGGGTGGAGCCGCTACTAGGCTAGGCCTCACATGCCGCCAACTTGGGTGTGATTCTGGGCTATGTGTTAGACTCGAGTTGGGTCTTAACGAGGACATCAAGACATAAGTGGGGGAGATTGTAATACCCCGGTTTAGTCCCACATCGAGAGTATGTTGGATGTGGTGTTGGTTTATAAGGCTTGATGGGTGTGTTATCATCAACTTCAGCTTAAGCATTTTAATGAGACCAATAGGTTGGTCTATGAAATTGATGAGTCGGCTATCTCATCAAGTACCTTGTAACAATACCGTTCTGTCACGGGCCAATTGTTTATGTGCGGAAGAACCCGTGCGGCACCCTTGCATCCCGTGCAAGGGATAAGCCTAAATCCCGAATCCGTCCCGAATTGGGCTTCCCGACTTAACATCGCGGGGCATACGTTGGACCACGTGCCAACCTCGCACTCCATGTCCGCGCCCCCAAAAGACCATGTTGGCTGAATGGTTTTTGAAGGCATAAAGCAAAAACAACATTACAGGACTATGGACGCAAGAAAACATAAAACCGGGTGTAGGACGAGCTCCGCAATTGTCTTGGGCGAAGAACGACATGTCGCATGCCCATATGGGCCACTCGTTCGTCTCCGCCCAAGGCAACCGCTTTGTTTGCCAACGCTCTCCTACACTATACATGAGGCCTCTAACCCCCAAGTGCCACCCCCAAGGTTCCTCAAAGCACGAGGAGCATGACAAAATTTGGGCCACCCGACGGGGTGATTTTCCGTGGCCACGGCCATGACGAAATGAACACAAGGTTTTCCGCTTAGCCGTGACGGATGAACCAAATGTCGAATGACCCCAACATGCATACAACTCGTACCACGGGCCCATGGGGATCGCACAAGAGGTTTTACAAGTACGAACTAGAAATAAAGGCAAAATTACATGGACGCGAAAACATATTTACAGATATGTAGGGAACATTCCGTCATGATTCGTCGTCGCTCGGGCGCATCGAAAAGTCCCTAACATCCTCCCCCACTTCAAGCTTCGACGTCCTCGTCGAACTCGCCTCGGCCGCACCGCCTTTCTGGCATAGGCTGCAATTGCTGAAGTCAATTCTTCACAAGTAGTCGAAGGGAACACCGCCTGAGTAACGACATGCCGCAGTGGGGCCGCAACATGTCAAGTTTCGCCGTGTGAAGTCCGCCACCAGGACATGACTACTTGGAACATCTTTGAGTTTCATCATCTCCTGTTGTTGCGAGAAAGGGCTTTGAGATTCCCAAACTCGTTGCTGGGCAATGAAAGTCCCAGACTTGTGGAGCAACCGAGTGATGTTGAACAACTTTCGCTTGAAGGGGCACCAGCGTCGTTGAGCAACGCTCGCTTGAATGGACACCGAGAAGTAGCTACTGTGTTCACCAAGTCTCGATGTTGCTGGGCTATGAGGGTCCCAGACTTTGTGGGGCACACGAGCGTCGTTGAGCAACGCCCGCGTGAAGGAACCCGAGAAATGGTTACTCAGTTCACCAAGTCCCGTTTTTGCTGGGCAATGAAAAGTCCCAGACTTAAGGGGCATACGAGCAACGCTCGTCTCAGATAACATCTGGGTGCCGTTGTGCAACACCCAAGTGATGAGTAGTTCCGTGGCTGCACCACACTAGAGCCTTGCCTCCACCGCCTCTTTGAGCCGATCTCTGCTTGCTCACTCGCCCCCCGCAGGAGTCATGGTGCCCTCCTCCGAGCCCATCTCAACGAGCTTCAAGTCTTACGGATCACTACTTGCTCACTCGCCCCCCGCAGAGGTCATGGCGCCCTCCACCGAGCCCATCTCAACGAGCTTCAAGTCTTACGCTGCTCCTCGATCACGACTTGAGGGATTTTCTCCAACCGGGTCACAACGTCCGCAAACTCTCCGCACTAAGAGCATTGCTGCCACACCACAGCTGTTCTTCACTTGTGCTTGGTTCGGACGTTTCAATCTTGCGACTTAAGAGCCATCTGCTCTGCGCACAAATCTTGCGTCTTAGAGGCCATCTGGCCATGCGCACCAACCTTGCGTCTTAAAGGACATCTTGCCATGCGCACAAATATTGCGTCTTAGAGGCCATCGGCCATGCGCACCAACCTTGCGTCTTAAAGGACATCTTGCCATGCGCACAAATCTTGCGTCTTAGAGGCCATCGGCCATGCGCACCAACCTTGCGTCTTAAAGGATATCTTGCCATGCGCACAAATCTTGCGTCTTAAAGGACATCTTGCCATGCGCATGAATCTTGCGTCTTAAAGGACATCTTGCCATGCGCACAAATCTTGCGTCTTACGGGTCATCGCCCATGCGCACCAACCTTGCGACTCACGAGCCATCGGCTCTGCGCGGCGACTTAGGGGACAACGCCCTGCGCACAAACTTGGCGACTCACGAGCCATCGGCTCTGCGCAGCGACTTAGGGGACAACGCCCTGCGCACCATCCTTGGCGACTCACGAGCCATCGGCTCTGAACTGCAACTTAGGGGACAACGCCCTGCGCACCATCCTTGGCGACTCACAAGCCATCGGCTCTGCGCGGCGACTTAGGGGACAACGCCCTGCGCACCATACTTGGCGACTCACGAGCCATCGGCTCTGCGCTGCGACTTAGGGGACAACGCCCTGCGCACCATCCTTGGCGACTCACAAGCCATCGGCTCTGCGCGGCGACTTAGGGGACAACGCCCTGCGCACCATACTCGGCGACTCACGAGCCATCGGCTCTGCGCTGCGACTTAGGGGGCAACTCCCTGCGCACCATCTTCGTGTCTTATGAAATAGTCTGCTATGCGCACAATGTGCGTCTTACTAGAGATCTGCTCTGATACCAACTGTCACGGGCCAATTGTTTATGTGCGGAAGAACCCGTGCGGCACCCTTGCATCCCGTGCAAGGGATAAGCCTAAATCCCGAATCCGTCCCGAATTGGGCTTCCCGACTAAACATCGCAGGGCATACGTTGGACCACATGCCAACCTCGCACTCCATGTCCGCGCCCCCAAAAGACCATGTTGGCCGAATGGTTTTTGAAGGCATAAAGCAAAAACAACATTACAGGACTATGGACGCAAGAAAACATAAAACCGGGTGTAGGACGAGCTCCGCAATTGTCTTGGGCGAAGAACGACATGTCGCATGCCCATATGGGCCACTCGTTCGTCTCCGCCCAAGGCAACCGCTTTGTTTGCCAACGCTCTCCTACACTATACATGAGGCCTCTAACCCCCAAGTGCCACCCCCAAGGTTCCTCAAAGCACGAGGAGCATGACAAAATTTGGGCCACCTGACGGGGTGATTTTCCGTGGCCACGGCCATGACGAAATGAACACAAGATTTTCCGCTTAGCCGTGACGGATGAGCCAAATGTCGAATGACCCCAACATGCATACAACTCGTACCACGGGCCCATGGGGATCGCACAAGAGGTTTTACAAGTACGAACTAGAAATAAAGGCAAAATTACATGGACGCGAAAACATATTTACAGATATGTAGGGAACATTCCGTCATGATTCGTCGTCGCTCGGGCGCATCGAAAAGTCCCTAACAGTTCGGTATCACACCGTTGGGTACTGTAGCACAACGGCTATATAGCCGTTTAGAGCCGATTTTAAGGGGATTTTGGGGCTATATAAAACCCCAAACCCCTCTCTTTCACCCCCACTCACCCCTCTACTCTCTCAAACTCTCTGACTCTCTAAAACGCTTTCAATCTTTCTCAATTCTCAAACTCTCTATTTTCTTCATCTCCACACCGAAACGCTGCTGAAATTGCGCCAAAATCTCAAGCCGATGTCGCATGGCAGCACGGCCGTCGGTTGGAGAAGGCTCATCACTGGCAATGCCTCCGCTGTGATATGATTTCACGTGGTGGAGGCATCACTCGGTTAAAGCAGCACTTGGCTAGCCGTAGGATATCCTGACGTTGTCAAATGCCCCAAAGCACCAGCAGAAGTCCAAAAGCTCTTCAAAGAAATGCTCAACAACAAGCGAGAGCAACGTGTTCAAGATGCCAATACGAGGTTCACCAATATGAGGCTCGGGGTGGCGGTGACGACGAGGATCCGAAACTTGAAGCTGTCATCCATGTTTCATTGGAGCAACGAGCCTCCGAACGAGATCGAATGTATTATCTCATATCTCAATTTGAGTATGGCGGCGGCAGTGGCACCAGCAGCGTTGGCTCAGCTTCAGCTGCCAAAGCAATGAACCAAAGTGGTTCAATTCTATGTGATCCTCAAATTGGCCAGAGTTCCAGCATAAAGGGACCTTCTCATAGCAAAGGCGGAGGCTGCAGAGGAAGAGGCATCCGGGGCTTCTTCACAAACCTCGGATCAAGTAGTAGGAAATCTAATGTTGATATCTCTAACCTTCATCCCAAGGCATTTCCTCCTCAAACATCAAAGCAACCGTGCATCGACGATGCTTGGGGCAAGACGAAGAAGTGGGAGTTGGGGAGAGCAATCAACAAATGGTTCTACTTCAGCCGAATTCCCGCAAATGCAACCGACGACTCATACTACCGAACTATGGTGTCTACATCCAAAACGTAGGCCCAGGTATTGCCCCTCCAGCTCCTTATGAAATTTCAAGACCTTTCCTTGAAGCAGAGGTCGATGAAATCAAGCAATGGATCGACAGATTCAAGCGACAATGGGTAGAGTACTACTGCAGTTTGATATGCGATAGTTGGACCGGGCCAACCAGGGCATAATCAACTTCCTAATCTATTGCAATAGGAAGGTTGTCAATCACAAGTTGGTCAACTCGTCTGATGAGCATCATGACGCTATGTACATCTTAAAGCTGATGACAAAGGTGCTCGAGGAGATTAATCATAAATAATTACTAATGATAAATTCGTTTTTAGGTGAAATTCTTCGACCGACTCTTTTTGCAACCAACTTCATAGCATCAAGGTCGCTCCTACAAAGAAAGGTGGGCCTTAGAACCATGTTTGCAAGCGAAGAGTGCCTAATAGAGAAGAACGTGTTGAACCCGCGCTTCTGGGATTGCGTCGTGGAAATAATCGCCGCCGTAAAACCTTTGTACAATGTTCCACGATATGTGGACTTGAAAAAAACGCCTCAAATGGGTCATATCTACCACTACATCTACCAAGGACAGAAAATCAGAAGGGTTATGATTTCTCCAGTCAAATATAAGTCCTTCATCGACATTATCTCCCGGAGATGGGATAATCAAATGTGTCGTGACATCCATGTTGCGTGTATTTTTTTCTTTAATATTCTAAAATTATTTAATTTTAAATCATTATGCTTAATTACTTATTAAAATTTATAATTTTTTATAGGTTATTATTTAAATCCTAAGTACCAGTAGAAATACGACCTTGGAACAAGAGATAGTTTGTTATATTCCCTCCACAAGGTCATACAACAGATATCGGCATCTAACTTAGAAGCGGCACAAGCTATCTCGGAATCAATATATATCTGAGATGAAAATGGTAACTTTGGTGATTCATTTGCACGAGATTGCCAAGACAAGATGAATCCAGGTAGATAATTATTTTTTTCAAGTTATTTATTAAAGATAAAATCTCATTCCTAATATTCATTTTCAATCTAATACAGTCGAATGGTGGTTGAAATTTGGAACGTAACTAAAATCTTCGGAAGATTGTCGTACACATCCTCTTGCAAACAAGATCATCAAGTGGATGCGAAAGGAATTGGTCAACCTTCTCCGTGATTCATATGAAGCCGTGCAACCGCCTCTCATACGCCCGATTAGAGAAGTTGGTATATGTTCATTACGACATGTGACTTCGAATGTGGGCGTTACAAAATGAAGATAAAGACGATGCACATGTAGATCCATTCGATGTCGAGTTCGTCCAAAGCGATGCAGACCCGATGATTGATTGGAGCGCAATGGAGAGTGACCAGCCTCTGTTTGATGAACCAAGCGATCCACCTCGGCCTTCACCAATTATATTTGATGCAATAGAGTCTGAGAGCCAACAAGACACAAACAACTAAGCTTTTGAGAGGGACATGAACCTTGCTCCCTCTTAACGAACGCGTCATGCAAGACGACGATCCGAGTCTGACTCTCCCTCTTCTTGATGATGATGATGATGGAGCTGGTGGAGAAGACACTGTCGTGCCATCAACACCGACACCTACCAATCTTTAGATAAATAAACAATACTTCGATCACTGCACCCAAGATACCGATCACTCTAGTAGGCAAGGAGGAACAACTAGGGTGTACGAGAAGAAGACACTATCGTGCCATCAACACCGGCACCTACCGATCTATAGACGAATAAGCAATACTTCGACGCTGCACCCAAGATACCGATCACTCTGGTAGGCAAGGAGGAACAACTAGGGTGTACGAGAAGAAAGATCGGCGTCAAGGAAAACCAGGAGGTGGACCGACAGCCTTGCAAGATTATCATCACAATATGATGAGTAGCTTACAAGAGGTTTCTGAATCTACTCTGTATCCAAACTGACTATGCGGATACAAAGACTAGTTATTGGACTCCCACCAAAGAATCCCTCGTGTCAATGTGGTATTCTGGATACCAAACCATTATGACGCGGGCATTGGAAACCTACGGTATCGACCTTAGTCGTGTTGGTCCCCAAGAGATGTCTACTTTTTACGACGGACGTTATTCGTCCACATTTAAACATTGTATTCATGTATTTGACACTTAAGATCTTAAATTTAAGCAATTCTTGGTCAATTGTGATGCATTCTAGTTATATTTAACAGCAAAAAATATACTCAGTATCAGTTCCAGTATCGGACCGTACCGAGTGTCGATACGGTACGGTACCAGTACATACCGGTACCGGCCAAGCACCGGTACCGGTACCAAGATTTTAAACCTTGGATTGACCAAGTCACCGCAAAAGTTTATAGAATACATTCAGTGATTCAGAAGATCACTCCAATTCTTCTGATCCATAACACTTTGGCATTTGATGTCACACCAATTTGTTTCTTCTCGTTGTTAGTTTGTTTAGAATTATTATAGAAACTCCACATTGGCAAATAATTGGCAAAAAATTTGTTGTTGTTTCTTTACGGCTTTTAGTAAAGTAGAAAATATAAACAATAAGAAACAATGTCGGATAATTAGCTTAAAGTTCAAGCTTCAGCCTGCAAACGCAAAAGCATCTGAACCAAAATAAATAGACTTATGAAATGGCTAAGAACTCTGTTGTTAGTATCGTGCGATTCGCGATTCGAATCGCACGATTCGATTCGATCCGGCGTCCCAGCGATTCGAAAACCTGATCGAATCGTTTTGGACGCTGAATCGTAACCGAATCGCCTGAATCTCAGCGATTCAGACTCGCGATTCAAACTCGCGATTCAGAATCCGCGATTCAGGCGATTCGGAGATGTGTGATTCATCGCGCCTTCACAGGCGCGATTTCAAGCGGAAATCTCGGCGACACTTCCTCTACCGCGTCGATTGCCCTTCCGCGACTTCACGGTGCATCTGCGACACGCGACAAGCTTAGTTTCTGCAATCCGCCTGTTGCGACTGCCTGCTGCGACTTCACAGCGACGCCGACGCCGACGAATCACTGCAATCGAGACGCTGACGCCGCCACTTCACGCTGCAAACCCCCTCCCCCGACTGGAATCGAGGCGACTTCTGCAATCGCGGCGAGTCTGCGATCGACGTCTTCACGCGAGCGGCGGGTCGCGAGTCTTCCTCACGCGACTGGTACTGCGATTCGACTCACGCGATCAGCTTCTTCATGCAAGCGACTGGACTGCGAGTCTTCTTCACGCGAGCGGGCGAGCGGCGGGTCGCGAGATTCCAAGTTCTTATCTTCTATATAGAATGGTTAATTTATTCAGTTATTTACTATGAAGCATGTGATCAATTAGTCAATTGATCAATTCTTATTTGATTTAGGCACAGCTCGCACGGTAACGTCTTTGATTTATGCACTGTAGCAAACCACACAGTAGCAGATCCAATTCTCCATCTCTTTAATTTATGCACACTTGCACAGTACATTTGGTCAATTTGAATTATGCACATGGTCAATTTGATTTATGCACTGTAGCAGACCGCACAGTAGCAGATCCAATTCTCCATCTCTTTAATTTATGCACACTTGCACAGTACACATGGTCAATTTGATTTATGCAGTGGCATCACTTTGATTTAGGCACAGTAGTAGTAAACTAGTAACTAGTAAGTTAGTAACATACTAGCATAGTAGCACTAGCATCTATTTATTGATCAAGATTTATAATTTTATATTTAGGCACAGTAGTTTTATTGATTTTTTTTAATATCTTTGCGACTTGTAGATAAAAAGCCTACAGTTTTATTGATTTATGGCTCCTAAATCGACTTCTACGGTGGAGGCTAAGAAGAAGGGAAAGAAAGATATTGCTTGGGAGCATTGTGTTAGTCTTCCTGACAATAGATTACATGTCAAATGTAATTATTGTCCACAAACTATGTGGGGTGGTACGTTTCGAGTAAAGTATCATTTAGCTGGAACTCATCAAGAAGTTGCTCCATGCCCACAAGTTCCAGAGGATGTGAAAAATTTATTCATGAAGATTTTGAGAGAAAAAGAAGAGGAGAATGATACAGATTTTTTTAAGGAGGAAGGAACTTTGATGCCGGGTTCACAAAACAAAGGATCAATGGATGCCTTTGTTATGAAGGGGAAATGTGGACCTAGACAACAAACTTTGAATGAGATGGTAAAGGACAGAGACATGGTGGCTAGAGATATATGTAGATGCTTATATGGCAATGCTTTGCCATTCAACTTGGTGAAAAGTCCTCTCTTTACACAAATGGTGAAGTCAATATCTGAATATGGAAGAGGTTTAAAGCCTCCAAGTTACTATGAGGTCAGAGTAACTTATTTGAAGAAAGAGGTTGATGATATCAATACAAGATTGGAAATCTGCAGGGATGAATGGAAGAAGACAAGTTGTACATTGATGTCAGATGGGTGGACTGATGGAAAGAACAGATGTTTGATTAATTTTTTAGTCAATAGTCCAAGAGGAACTATGTTCATTAAGTCTATTGATGCTAACGGTTCAATTAAAAATGCTGAAAAGATGTTTGAGTTGCTTGACAGTATGGTGGATGAAATTGGAGAAGAGAATGTAGCTCAAGTAGTGACTGATAGTGCCTCTGCACTTGTAGCTGAACTTGTAGCTACTGGAAAAAAGTTAATGGAGAAAAGAAAAGGCCTCTTTTGGACACCATGTGCAGCCCACTGCCTTGACTTGGTCCTTGAAGATATTGGTAACTTACCAGTATTTTTTAATACAATTGGAAAGGCAAAGAAGATCACAATCTTCATCTATAGGCACACTTGGGTGCTTAATTTGTTTATGAGCTTTTCCAATAGTAGGGAGTTAACAAGGCCGGCGGTTACTAGATTTGCTACTGCTTATCTCACACTGAAATCAGTTTTGAATCAAAAGGTAGCACTTCAATCCATGTTTGCATCAGAAGAATGGGCTAGTAGCACTTATGCTGGTAAAGATGATGGTGATTCAGTTAAGGAGATAGTTTTGGGAGACTCAAGGTTTTGGAAATCTTTGACTTATTATTGCTCTTGTGTCTCTCCACTTGTGAAAGTTCTTAGACTTGTTGATGGTGATTCAAAGCCATCCATGGGTTACATTTATGAAGCAATGGATAGAGCAAAGGAGCATATAACAAATAATTTGAATAATGTGGAGTGCAGATACAAGAAAGTTTGGGAAATTATTGACAAACGATGGGATTATCAACTCCATAGACCACTTCATGCCGCTGGATACTACCTTAATCCTAGGTAATAATTTTTTCATTCATTTATTAGAGTAGTACTATTAGTATTAAATTATTAATTTTATAAAATTTATGGTTGGTTTTTTAGGCTTCATTATGAATCAAGCTTTAGTGCGGATACTGAGGTGATGACTGGGTTATACAAAGTGATGGATAAGTTTGCTTCAGAAATAGAGACAAGGGTGCAAATCAGTGGCCAACTTGCAAAATTTGACAAGGCAG
Organism: Canna indica; assembly: GCA_034359265.1. Taxonomy (NCBI): domain Eukaryota; kingdom Viridiplantae; phylum Streptophyta; class Magnoliopsida; order Zingiberales; family Cannaceae; genus Canna; species Canna indica. The sequence continues at coordinate 4,245,962 of CP136892.1, read as the reverse complement.
AGGGAATGTTAGGATATGACTTGGCAATGGCAACTAGAAATAAGATGCAGCCTGGAACACTTTCTTGCTTTGCCGTCTTTAATTCTTTATTTTGTAAATTGCATTTATTTTGTATTTATTTCATTCTTTTCCTCTTTGTTAGCTTTATGGTGGAGTAGTTTTGGAGTGGAATGCAAGGAGTTGAAAACCTTTGTCATCCGTGTACTAAGTCTCACGTGTAGTGCTACGAGGTGTGAAAGAAATTGGAGTGTGTTTGAACACATCCACTCTAAGAAGAGAAATCGTCTAGAGCAACAAAGGCTCAATGCGCTTGTATTTGTCAAATACAATCTTAATCTTGAGTCAAGACAGAAGATAAGAGAAGAAAAAGGAGAGACATATGATCCTATTTGTCTTTCAGATATGGAATCTGATGATGAATGGATCACAAAAAGAGAGGAGCCTTGCTTACATGATTTGGAGCTGCAAAACCAAGGAGACAAATCTTGGATGGATGTCCAAGAGTGCTTCAATATTGAAGAAGGAGCTCCAAATAGAAAGAGAAAGAGAGGTAGAATTATGAAATTTCCTTAAATCATATCTTCTTATAGTTACATACTTACAAATTATAATCTATATTCTATGTTTAGGACCAAGAAACATTAATGTTGTGACTGTGAGCAAGAAGGACAAGGGAAAGGGCATACAAGCTGCTGAAGTTGATGATGGTGACGAAGATGAAGATGGTGAAGAAGTGGTTGTGGTTGACGATAGCACTCAAGCTATTCACGACTTTGATGATCTTGACCTTTAGGGGGAGGGGGATTGAAGAACATATTATCAATTTATCATTTTGATGTGACTTTTATGAGTGTACTTAAAACTAGTGACTTATGATGGTATTTTGGTACTAGTGGATGGATTTGATTTATAATGTTTTACTTTTTAAGTATTTTTTTATGTTCTATATATGTAATTTTGTTATTTAGGTTTTTTATGAATATGATTCCGTATCGTACGATACGAAAAGATACACGATACACGATTCAAATTTTGATCAAACGATTCACGATACGATTCACGATTTGACAGCTTTGGCTAAGAAGACAACAATATAAGGCTAATCTTGACAGATAGGTCAGGTGAAATGATCAAATATTCAAATCAATTTTGTACTCAAGTAATAAAATGAGAAGAAAGACAGTTAATGGTACTAGCATCATCCAAGACAAGTTAGAACAACTGAAATGTCATATCTGTATCATACTAAAGCAGTACACCAAAGAATTGTATGCTAAGCTGAAAGAAGCATCAACAAAACCAACAAGAAACAAAGAAAGTCATTTAATGCACTCGTATGTAAACAAAAACCTCAGGAACCTTACAAATCTGTCTCTGACTCTTCCTCGTGAATGAAGCTACTAAAAACCGGCCCCATTGGTCCCTTTGCAGCTGAACTAGATGGCATAGTATCTTCATCATTTCGTTTCTGCATTTTGTTATGAGGATAATTTACTTATAAGAATGCAGTTTCCACAAAGAGAGGGAAAAGGAGCACTGGAGTTAAAAACTTGCCTTACTAGAACCATTTGCCCAAGAAGGATACAGCTCACTCACAATAATGATGTATTTCTCCATAGCTTCTTCTGGAGGCATTGTACCCAATTTCTGCCATGCATTCCTTACATAAAATCACCAAATTGATTATTCATATCAAATAAGTCCACAAAAGGCTAAAATTGACTCATGATCTGAAATCTTAAAAAAGGAAATCTGAGATACAATGCCAATGTAACTTTATACAGATCAGCAATAGTTAATGAGTGGAAATGAATTAGCTTTAATACAACCTAAAACAATCTAGTGAAATCCCAGCATCGCTAAAGAGCTAGTTCACAATGAAGGTAAACAAAGAGTGACTCTAGAAAGCTCAATGTGGAATGTTCTACAGCTTTTAACACAGAACCTGGGCACACATTTATTTTAATCTTGTGAAGGTTTTGTTCAATTTGATTGGATGACCAACTTTCCGAGAAGACAGGAGCTTAAGCTGTTGGAAATGGATCAGATCAATTATGCATCTATATTCTTAGCACTCCCCCTCACTTGTGGGCGGGTAAACTTGAGGAGATTGACTTAAACCCAATAAGTGGATTGACTTAATTGAGGTGGGGGGTAAGTTTTTTAAAATGCTGACAGTAGCTAGATTCGAACTCAGAACCCCTGCTCTCCCTGTCTGATACTATGTTATAGTTGATTACTTGATTCTCAAAAGCTTAAAATGTTAGGAAATGGATCAATCTATGCATTTATATTCTTAATAGGTTTAATAAAGAATGCAATCACTCGAATCCCTTTGCTTAGGAATTAGGATCAAATATTTGACAAGGACATCAATCCTTCATGGATTTGTTCCCTATTCTTTTCTTTTATCTTTCTATAACTATGTCATGCATTTGCAAATGATATGATATTTAAATATCACAAAACAATTATTACAACTAATTTGTATAATGTTATGATAAAACTCAGTAATGAAAAGAAATATATTTTACCCTTAGTCCTGAGTCTCCTTACCATGGTTAATGAGTATGAGATGGCAAAAATGACCAAACTTTCTTCTTAGGTACTACTCCAGGTACACCATGATCAAGAATGGCATTTGCTGAACTTCATCATTTATTTCAAATGGAAGTAAAAGAGGCAAACAATTCTCAGTGGATCTTCCTCAATCTTGCAAATTATTTCATATGAGAAATTGGCTGCAATCATGTTTGAGGTTTAGGACCCAAACAAAATAAAACTGGCTGACGTTGGGTCATTGCCTCACTGGTTTTGAGTATCTCAGTATCATCAAGAACAAAAATCACATATGGATAAAGATTGTCAAGGCAAAATGTGTCTCACAAAACATTGATTTGAGGAACACAAAACTAAAAGTGGTTTATGCTTGGTCTTCAGTACCATTTGGGAAAAAGGAACAATATAAGTTCTTAGTTGAAACCACGGCACCAATTCTGAAGTCTTAAAGTAGAGTTCTACAATCTCTCCAAAGTTTCAAATGACTGTAGGGCCACAATTTGAGTTCAGTTATAGCATGACTGATTGGGTAGAACAACTTCAATACATGCTGGTGGTGGACTTATATCGGGTGCTTCAGTTAGGTCAGATTTTATATTTGATCCAATGGACTGAGGCTAAAGACGATGTTTGGAACAAGCATGGAAGCTTCTCAGTTCGATTGTTCTACAAACTCCTCTCAAACACATGAAAACATGATCTACTAGCAAAAATGCTTTGGAAGTTACAATGTCCTCAAAAAGTTTAAGATCTTCTACTAGCTACAACATTTGGATCATGTACAACCAAAGCAAACATAAGCAGGAAAGACAGACATATACAAGACTCCTATCCTTTCTCTAACCTCCAAGAGAAATTGGTGGGTCACCTTTTTGTCAACTGCATTGCAATAAGATCTGGTTGGCAGGATATGACTAGCATTACAAGAAGAAAAGCAATTTTATGCTTCTAAATTTCTGGAACCACAATATATTGAAATTATGGACAATAGATCATTACTGAGATTGGTACTGATTTGGACACTCCCTGAACCTTATTCTGTTAGAAGATAGGCAGACATCTATGGTTGAGACCATTGACACTGTCTGTTTTTAGGTCAATGGTTGGTGTTTCTTTTCTCCGACTAGAGTAGGATCCGGCAATGACCTTGCCTAGAGTTCCGTTGGGGTTTGTTTTCATGTTTTAGTTTTTCGCTTTGGGTACTTTTTGTTTCATTCTGAACTTCTTTTGTGACCTCATTTTCCTATCTAATGAAAAGTTCTTGGGTACCTTTTTGGTACTCTGTTGCCTAAAAAAAAACTAAATTCTTGTATCCAATGGTTTGGCAGAATACTTATATTTCTCATTTCACCTAACAACACAAGAAACCATGATCTCGTGCTAAAAAAATTGATGCAAACATACAATGGTGACAAAAGCAAGCTCAAGATCACATATATATCATGCGTAACAACTTGCACAATAAGCGCAAGCGTACCATTTGGCACGAGCAGTCATCTTGAGTGCAGATGGCTGAGGCAAGGTGCAAGGCCCCTCAGTCGCAATCTTGTATAGCCCGTACAACTCCAGCTGCATTTCATTTGAAACCTTCGCAGAATTCTTATCAGCAGCCGTTGCAGCTACAAAAGTTGTGGCAGCGCTGAAGACTTCTTCCAATTCTGTGGTCTCAATCCCTTCCCAATCACTCTCGTCATCCAAAAGGCTCTCTTCTTCCTTCTTCAATTCATCAACCCCCTTTTCGTCTATTTGCACGGCATCGAGAGACGACGACTCGACCAATGGAGCTTCGGAGGTCAGGTCACGCTCTCGGATCACGCGCAGGTTGTCCTCCTTGAAGGAGATGACAATGGAGATGAGCTTCGCGATAAGAAAAGAGAAGATGAGACCGATGAACACGGCTTGGCAGAGTTCTTGCCAATCCCCCATATTTCACTAATAGAAAGAAAACGAACTTAATTAAGGGGATCAAAATTGAAGCATGGGGGGAGCGATTCTTCGCCGACTATCTCCAGAAACCAGTGGATTTAACAGAGCCAGATCGGTGAAACAATCGAAACCCTAGAGTGAGGAAGACGAGGCGGCAAAGGGCGAGATCGTGTCTTTGCCAAGGGAGGCGGTCGACACGACGACGACAGTGACAGAAAGGGCAAAAAGATAATCGGTACATCTTCGATTTCATCCTTTAAGCTCTTTTTTTAAAAATAAAACTCCTTATTTTATTTGATTGGCCTCAACAAAAGTTATTCCTTACTCATTTATTTGTTTTCTGAATATGATAATAAATAAAGAAATATTAGAAAAAGTTATTTAATTCCTAATGATATTATAAAAGATTTTAGGCTTAATTATATTTTTGATCCATCAAAATATCATATCTTTTCTGTTTGGTCCCTCATTTTAAAAAAAAATTCATTTAGTTCCTCAACAATTATTTTCGTTTTCGTTTGATTCATCTGTTAACTTTCTGTTAACTTTTGCTATTAACTACCAACATGGAATGCTGACATGGACTAAAGATGAATCAAATGAAAAAAATCAAATATTTTAAGAGACCATATGAAAAAAATATATATATTTTAATAACCTAAAATATAATTATATATTATTATGCTTTAGATTATTAAAATGTATATAGTTATGTTTTAGGCTATTAAAAAAAAAAATTTCATCTAGTCCCTTAAAATATCTTATTTTTTCTGTTTGGTCCCTCTTTAGTCCATGTCAGCATTTTATGTTGGCACTTAACATCAAAAGTTAACGGAAGGACCAAACGAAAACGAAAATAATTTTTGAGAGACTAAACGAAAAAAATTTAAAAATGAGTAACCAAACGAAAAAAATATGATATTTTGGAGGACCAAAAACATAATTAAGCCAAAACTTTATTTGTATTTCTAATAGTATTATAATCTAGTGAAAATTATACTTTTGGTCCATATAATTTGTTTGAATTTTAGTTTTAGTTATCATAGTTTTAAAATTTTGGTTTTAATCCTCACGATATATTTTAGTTTAGGATTTGATCTCTGCCGTCACATGAGGCCTAAACGGAGCTGACGTGGATAACAGGTACTTACTGAACATTACTGACGTTGAGTATGCATGGACCAACTCCTAAAATAAAAATAGTATGATGACTAAAATTAAAATTTTGTAAACTATAGAGATTAAAATTAAAATTCAAGTAAATTATAGAGACCAAAAATATTATTTTTCCTAAAAATATATATTAAAAAATCACGTGATATCTTTTAATTTATATATAAATAATTAAAATATTTAATATTTTATTTAAAATATTACTTTATAATTGAACAATATCTAAAATTATGAATTGCGTATATACGACGCTACTCTACGAATCAGTCGAGGGGCTCCCCAAGTCGGCCAGCTCCCTACACCTGAAATTCTAAACTCGACCAACCCGGTTCATTCGATCAGGATATTAACTAATTATTTGGTTTAATCTTGGATATTGACTAATGTTTGTAATGATTAAATTCTCTCTCACCGATCTAAGAGACTAGATGAAAAAAAAAAAATATTTTAATAACCTAAAATATAATTATATATTTTTATGCTTTAGGTTATTAAAATGTATATTATTATGTTTTAGGTTATTAAAAGGGATAATAGACAAAAAAAATCACAAGGTTTGCAAAAATTTTACATTCTACCCACGATTTCAAATTTAGCCTGTAAATGCACAACCTTGGCTTCCGTTTATGCCATCTACCAAATCGTCACGTGTCATCTCAACTTAGCTGGCGTAGAGGTAAATGGTGCTTGTGTGTCATGACGGCATCATACGTGACCTGTCACGTATATCTAGACACGAATAAATAGATTAAAAAGTATATTTTTTTCTCTTTCTTCTATTTTTTCTCCAACCTACCGCCGCCGCCACCGCCTCCTCCTCCTCCATCCCAAAGATCTGCAACAAAACCACCTCCCCTCCGACAAGTTGACATCCTCCACCTCCCACCGCTCCTCCTCCTCCTCCATCCCAAAGATCTACAAGCGGAACCACCTCCCCCTCCGACAAGCCAACATCCTCCCCCTCCCACCACCACTAGTACTCCCACACCCTCCGCTCCCTCCCTCGCCATGTGCCGACGGCGACCATGGCTGTAGAGGATGGTGCTCAGCCATATGGGGAGGAGGAGGTGGAGGAGGCGAGGTGCTCAGCCATATGGGGAGGAGGAGGTGGAGGAGGCGAGGTGCTCAGCCATATGAGGAGGAGGAGGTGGAGGAGAAGAAGGAGGTGGAGAAGAAGAAGAAGTTCACCGTGCCGGCAACGACCATGGTTGTGGAGGATATATGGTGCTTAGCCATATGATGTCGTTGGTGAAGAGCATGCTGACGAGGGCAGAGATGAGGCAAACGCAGTAGAGCAGGTCATGGTCGCCCTTACTGTTCCAGGAGAGGAGGCGCCCCAGGTACTTGAACATCTCCGCCCCGACATCATGTCTCCACACATGATGTGCAGCACAGATGACGAGCTCCCCCGCCGTGGCCTACTTCAGCATGAAGTACTTCACTGTGCCAACGACGACCATGGCTGTGGAGGATGGTGCTCAGCCATATGGGGAGGAGGAGGTTGAGGAGAAGAAGAAGAAGAAGAAGAATTATTTAAAAAAAGGTGGCCGAAGTACTTGAACATTTCCGCCCCGACATCATGTCGCCACACATGATGTGCAGCGCGGATGACGAGCTCTCCCGCCGTGGCCTACTTCAGCATGAAGTGCTTCACCATGCGGGCGGCGACCATGGCTGTGGAGGATGGTGCTCAGCCACATGGGGAGGAGGAGGTGGATGAGAAGAAGGAGGTGGAGGAGAAGGAGGAGGAGGAGGCGAGGTGCTCAGTCATATAGAGAGGAGGAGGAGGTGGAGGAGAAGGAGGAGGAGGAGGCGAGGTGCTCAGTCATATAGAGAGGAGGAGGTGGAGGAGAAGAAGGAGGTGGAGAAGAAGAAGAAGTTCACTGTGCCGACGGCGAGCGACCATGGCTGTGGAGGATGGTGCTCATCCATTGGGGAGAAGAAGAAGAAGAAGAAGAAGAAGAAGAAATTAAAAAAAAAAGTGATAGTTGTTGGAAGGAAGAAGAGAAGAGAGAGAGAGAGGGGGGAAAATATGTGGGGCCGTCTGCCACGTATGATGCAGTCAAACCACTCAAACGTCGTTTACCTTCACGTCAGCTAAGTTGAGACGGCGCGTGACAATTTGGTAGATGGCATAAATGGAAGCAAAGGTTGTGCATTTACATGCTAAATTTGAAATCGTGGGTAGAACGTAAAATTTTTGCAAACTTTGTGATTTTTTAATCTATTATCCCGTATTAAAATATATATATATTTTTTCCATCTAGTCCCTTAAAATATCTTATTTTTTCTGTTTGGTTCTTCTTTAGTCAATGTCAGCATTCCATGTTGGCACTTAACATCAAAAGTTAACGGATGGACCAAATGAAAACGAAAATATTTTTTGAGGGACTAAATGGAAAGTTTTAAAAATAAGGGACCAAACGAAAAAATATATATGATATTTTAGGGGACCAAAAATATAATTAAGCCAAAATTTTATTTGTGTTTCTAATAGTATTATAATATAGTGAAAATTATACTTTTGGTCCCTATAATTTATTTGAATTTTAGTTTTAGTCATCATAGTTTTAAAATTTTAGTTTTAATCCTCACGCTATATTTTAGTTTAGGATTTGGTCTTTGCCGTCACATGAGTCCTAAACGGATCTGACGTGGATAACATGTACTAATTGGACATTTCCGACGTGGAGTATGCATGGACCAACTCCTAAAATAAAATATAGTATGAGGACTAAAATTAAAATTTTATAAACTATAGAGACTAAAATTAAAATTCGAGTAAACTATGGATACCAAAAATATTATTTTTCCTAAAAATATATTTTAAAAATCACATGATATCTTTTAATTTATATATAAATAATTAAAAGATTTAATATTTTATTTAAAATATTACTTTATAATTGAACAACATCTAAAATTATGAAGTGCGTATATACGACGCTACTCTACGAATCCGTCGAGGGGCTCCCCAAGCCGGCCAGCTCCCTACACCTAAAATTCTAAACTCGACCGACCCGGTTCATTCAGGATATTGACTAATTATTTGATTTAATCCAGGATATTGACTAATTCTTGTAATGATTAAATTCTCTCTCACCGATCTTAACGAAGATTCAATATTCATGTAGTTTTATGAGGCTTGGAATCTGAATTTTAATTTTAATGTCTCACTGAACTAGCTTATGCAACAAAAACTAATCACAATATTACATTTTTTTTTTTAATCATGACAGAATTTAATAAATCAATAATTATTAATATGGTGTTGCTCAATTATAAAGTAAAATTTCAAATAAAATATTAAATCTTATAATTATTTATAAATAAATTAAAAAGATATGTGATTTTTTTTATATTTTTGGGGAAAATAATATTTTTGGTCCCCATAGTTTACTCGAATTTTGATTTTAGTCTTCATAATTTATAAAATTTTGATTTTAGTTCTCATACTATATTTTCTTTTAGGAGTTGGTCCATGCAGACTCCACGTCAGCAATATCCAGTCAATACATGTTACTACGTCAGTTCCGTTTAGGTCTCATGTGATGACAAAGATCAAATCCTAAATGAAAATATAGTGCGGGGACTAAAACCAAAAATTTAAAATTATGGGAACTAAAACAAAAATTCGAGCAATTATGAGAAACAAAAGTATGATTTTCCCTATAATTTATTCTAATTCATAATAATATAATAAAAATATGAATTTTTATAATCTAATATTTAAAAATAAAATATTAATTTAAAATATAGTAAATATAATATTTAATTAAATAAATAGTTTAAAAATGAATATGCTATTATTATAGCATAATATGTTTTAGAATTAGTTGAAATTATATATTTCACATTTGTCAAAAGTATTATATGATATATATATATATGTACTATATGTTATAATGCAAGTTATATTAAGCATCATATTGAACTCCAAATTACAAATATAATATAATATATTGTGCAATTAAAATTAATTACAGTGGACAAACTTTGAAAAATATAATAAAAAATAGGCAAAGAATTGGGGTACTAGGGGTAGGCAACTAATTCTGAATTTGTTGGAATAAGACCTCATTCAATTGGTGTTGAGAGGGGGTCAACTATTTCATGTCCTCTCATCATCGAGGCTAGTTCTCGCAGTTGTGCACCCAAGGTGATCATGTGAGGCATCTCTCACCCACGCGATCACCTTGAATGAATTAATTTATACTAATAAGCAGTTTAGGCCAATAGGTACGCCTTTTATCAGAGAATTTTGAAATCAATTGCTCATTCAATGATCCGTTAGTAAATGCAACAATTGAATACTGTGTATGGAGCTCTTCAACAATTTCAACCAGTGCGATGAATCAGTTAAGGTAACTCTCAACTAACTCACACTCTCTTTTTTGGACCTCCAACAACTCCACCAAAGTCTTCGGTGAGAGAGAGGAAATGACAAAGTAGATGAGGGTGAATAGTGTATTAAAATTTGTTCTTGCTTGAGGATCGAAGTAATCTGGTCCAATTTGGTGTCTCTCCTGATCAGGTTCAACGCTGACGGGGATGGCGGAGGGGACTTGCAAAAAGACACTCTGACGCCCAAGTCAGTGGGACTCCAATGTGGATGTAATGAAATTTGAACTAGGATTACCTGAGGCATACCGTATTTGTATTTATTACAGGTGGAGGTGATGATGCCATATGGAAATCTCATGGGGGTATTGCTAAGAATGGGTTGAGGCTGATCCCGGAGATGATGGATTTGTAATGGTGTATCCCTCCTGATAAGTAAGGACACAGATATCCTTGTATAGCCGGGTGGGGTCCCCGGGTAGAGCCATTTGGTCTGGCTCGGATCTAGTCCAGGGACGTGGCCAGGTGAAGACCCCTGGGCGAAGCCATTTGGTTCAGCCCGAGACGAGTAGTGGGATGCTACTGGATCTAATCCAACCGGGCTCAATAGTTCTAGTCCAATCCACAGCCCCGAGCTCGATCATAGTTTGCAAGGCTGCGTATTAAACTCTTAGGTAGGGTTGGATTTTCCTATTTTTGAGATTCCTCCTAGTTTGGGGAGCTTCTTGGAGACGTTTGTCACGTTGCGTTCAGCTTTTGCAAGGCACAATTGTGTTGAGTGGCTAGTGAGGTTGAGCTAGGTGGATGACTGTGAGGGTTGAATTAGAGTGATCGGGCATGACAACTGATTTGAGGCGAGTTGTCGAAGAATTCAGACCGAGCAAGTGGCAGCAGGGGCCGATCTGAAGTGAGCGGTTGTAAGAGCCGAGCTGAAAAAGGTGGCCGTGGTGGCTGAGTCAGAGCAAGCAGTTGTGAAGGTTGGGCTGGGGTGAGTAACCGTGTGCCATCTTCGGTTGGCACATAATGACTCTTCATTTGCCTCAAATCAAGTCAAATCATCATATTTTTGTTGTGTTATTCATATGCCCTCTCAACTTTCATGCTTGGCATGTCGGTTTGATAATGAAGATCTTCTTATCTTGCGTGGCAGTTTTTGGTTGGCATTTGTCTCCTCATTTTTGGGGAAGACATCATGGCGGAAAAAATATTTGCTCATGTCTTGAGGATTTCTAGAGAGCCGTCGATCATTGAGCTGGTCGGCGGAGATTTAATCCCATCCTCGTTGTTGGTCATTGGATAGAGAGGTTGTCATTCTTCAGCCTATAAGGTAACTCTTTCCTTCCTTGTTTTTGAGCTTTCCTCGGGTCCTTAGCAGGTTTTGCTGATGTTCTCTTAGTCGGTTTCTTTCTTCCTTTGCCGTTAACCCCTTTTGGCAAGTCTTCTTGGTATTCTATTTTAGTTTCTGTATCGTTGAAGTGGGCTTTAAGTTTGTGTTCCTCATGATTCATTTAGTAATATTGTGACCATCAAGTGTTCTTTCGCGGTTTCTTAGGATGGATTATTTGGAATTTTTCTGTTATGCAAGTAAGATTTCCTCGTTGTTGAAGGTTCCAGGCATGCGCCCCCATATGGTGGAAATACGAGAGAGTACCTCAGGCAATAGAGGAAAAAATCTGTTAGTGGATAGTTTACTGAAGCCTATGGCGGAGGCGGCTGGGTCGTTGGCATCTTCGGATTCTACGGTCTTTCTTGGCTCACCAACGGGGTGTCGGAAAAGAGTTAGGTACTCTGATGAGAACTTGCTTCCTCATGTGGTCATCCACTCGCAGGGGGGGTGAGTCTGTGCTGCCGGAGATGACAGCAGTGGTTGGTGCATCAACAGGAGTTCAGCGGCCAGGTTCGATCTTATACCTTTGTTGAAGTAATCAATCAATTTTTCCTGAGGGGGTGGATCCCTGGGAACACGTTCATCCTTTGATGGGCAGACTGAGGGAGTCTACGTCGAGAGATTGTGAGGCACAGTCTTGTGAGCTCGAGGCCTTGACGTTTAAGATGGTTGAAATGGAAAGGGGCTTGATGGCGAAGGTTGATGAAATTGCGTACTTGAATGTCGTTGTCTTCGAGTCTGCTGCCCGGATGGCATAGGTGGAAAGCAAGTCCATAGCATAAGTGGAAATGCTCTACCTTGACCTCTCCGGAGCGGTGGTGGAGGGTTCTCGTTTAAAGACCAAGGTTGAGGAAGCCAGAGCCGAGATTACGATGTGCAACTTGTCAAGGCGAAACCTCGAGGAGGAGACAAGACTGTGCTCTTGCAATGTACATGGAGGGTTTCGAAAGGGCGATGGAACAAGCTAAGCTCCTTGCCCCCGATGTTGACCTTTCTGGGATGGACTTCCTTAAGGAAGTCAAAAATGGTGCTATGGTGAATCTCGAGACCGAGGAAGATTTTTCCTGGTCTCTTGGAGTAGAACCTTCGACCGCGACTCTGGGCCAATGTTCATTTTCTCTGCAAGGGGATATTGCTCCGGGAAGGGATGCTCTTGTCGTGCGCACTAAGGTTGATGTAGTTTCTCCTCAGTAGACATTTAAACTCTTTGCTTGAATGTGCTGGTTCTGGGAACTTTTTGGGGTCAACTATTCCCCCTTTTTTGTTTGACAATTGCCCCTTCATGGGCTTATTTTATTTTAAAACATACTGTAGTTGATTTTGTGGCTTAGTTTTTTCCGCTTGGTTCCCTATGAGGGGGAAGTCTTATTCTGCAGTCTTTGGTTGAACCATTTGAAGTCTTTGAGGTTGAACCTTCTGTAACAACTCCGAAGTTGCTTTGTAGGTTGAGTAGTAATTTCTTGTGTCAAGATGATTGCGTATTGATGATGAATTTAGGAGTGGTGGATCCGAAAATTGCATTCGAGGGTCTGTGTCGAGCTTGTTGAGGAGCGTAAGGTGGGATTGCACGTGGGTAGTTGTATAAGGGTTCCAAGGCTGGGGGTAGTGACGTACCAGGCCGGTGAGAACCGAGTCCTAATCATGTACGGGCACTGAGGTCGGAAGTAGCGGCTCTGGGATCGAGGATTGCACTTTTTAGGGGTTCAGGCCAACCTCACCTAGGGGCGTGAGGCAATGCCACACGAGGAGTCGAGTAAGAGCTCTGAGGCCGGAAGTGATGGCTCTAAGGGCCGATGACTACACTTAGGGGTTTCAGGCCGAGCTCGCCAAGGAGCGTAAGACAAGACCGCACGAGGAGTTGAGTAGGGGCTCTGGGGCTGAAAGTAGTAATGTGATAGCTAACGAGCCAAACTGGAGAAAACCGAGTTCTAGTCGCGTAAGGGCGTTGAGGCCGAAAGTAGTGGCCTGATAGCTGACGAGCCAGATTGGTGAAAATCGAGTTTTGGTCGTGTAAGGGCATTAAGGCCGAAAGTAGTGGTGTGATAGCCAAGGACTGCACTGGGGGGTTCAAGCCGAGCTCACCAAGGATCATAAGGCGAAACCGCGCGTGAGGAGTCGAGTTACTCATTTTAGAGCATGACAAGCTGAGCTGGAGGCCGCATTTAGGGTCGAGGACCAAACTCGGTGAAAATCGAGCTTGCGAGAAGCACGCTTGGGGTCGTGGGGAGCATAGGAGCCCAAGATAGGCACTGATGCTAGCAAGCCAGACTAGTGAAAATCGAGTTCTAGTCGTTGAGTGGAGTGTTAGGCTTTGGTGCCGGAAGCAACGGCCCTGAAGGCGAAAATCCACATTTGAAGGGGTTCAGACCGAGCTTGTGCGTGAGGGCTTTAAGTAAGTTTCGAATAATGGAATACTCATTAAAGTGGCGAGATGAGCGTAGAGTTCCCTGAACATACACAGAGAAAAATACGAGGAAAGCAATTTTATTGAGTAATAAATAAATTGTGCGTACAGGAGGAGTGCTTGGTTTTGAGCTTTATTAATGCTAGTTGTGGTGATTTGATCACGACTTGAGTTCTTTCAAAGGTCAAGTCGATGTTGCTTTCGAATATCCCGTCTTGAGCCTGGATCAGAGGCTTCAGCCGACTGTTTGCCTTTGATTGTGGAAAATATTTGTGGGCCATCACTACTAGAAACTTGATCTTCAGCAACGGCTATCAGCAACGGCCGCTCAAGCCGTTGCTATTTGCAACGGCATTCTTACGGCCGCCCGAGCCGTTGCAGATATCTGTATCTGCAACGGCGTTCTAACGGAAAACCGAGCCGTTGCGGATTATTTTAATTATCAGCAACGGCTTTCTGACGGAAAGGCGAGCCGTTGCTGATTTTTTAATCTTCAGCAACGGCTTGCTAACGGATAAGTGAGCCGTTGCTGATGATAACTTATCAGCAACGGCGTTCTAACGGTCGAGTGAGCCGTTGCCGATAAGTTTATATAGGGCACGCTCTAGCGCCCGACCCTTCTTCCTCCCGCTGCTGCCGCCGCCGCTCCTGCCGACGCCTCTCGCCGCTGCTGCCGACGCCGACGCCTCTCGCCGATGCCTCTCGCCGACGCCTCTCACCGACGCTGCCGCTGCTGCCGGTATGTTGATCGACCGGCCTATACCTAACTATGTTTCGGCCGGAGATGTTAAAATCCGACCGAAACCCTATTTCTAGGGTTTCGGCCGGCGGCGGTCGGCCTATGGCCGCCGCCGGACCTTCTACAGTGGCCGGACAGTGTGTTCGGCCACTGTACGCCGGCGCCGGAGGGTGGACTCCGGCGCCGGAATTTATATATATATATATATATATTATTGTTTTGAAATTGTTAATTAATTATTTTATAATTGTTAATTAATTGTTTAGATTAATTGTTTAATTTGTTAGATTAATTATTAGGGTTTAGATTAATTTTGGATTCGCGCCGGAATCGTCCAATTCGGACTCGCGCCGGAATCGTCCACTTCGGACGCGCGCCAGAATTGTCCAATTCGGACTCGCGCCGGAATCGTCCACTTCGGACGCGCGCCGAAATCATCCAATTCGGACTCGCGTCGGAATCGTCCACTTCGGACTCGCGCCGGAATCGTCCACTTCGGACGCGCGCCGAAATCGTCCAATATGGACTCGAACTGTCTCGAAACATTTAGAAAATAATCATCCATCCGACGAGTTGATATGTTTCACGTACGCATCGACGAATCGGATATGATTTAGCAAAACCTTAGATCCGTTCGGGAATTGTATGTTCGTGTAAAAGAAGTAGATGATCTTTTATACGACGTACAATTCTTGAATTATCCCTGATTGGACAATTTGGGAATATAGTTATTTGTACTGCACTTACGTTTTTATTTTAACTGTTAACTAATTATTCTAAAATTCGGCAACATCTCTCTTGTTCTCCGATACGCGCCCAGATGATATGCGTATTCGGAGAACTGTAGGGAGATGCTGTCGAAATTTAGAATAATTAGTTAACAGTTAAAATAAAAACGTAAGTGCAGTACGAATAACATAAATCCCGAATGGAATAGGACAATCTCACCTAAAGACATTAACCAAAGAAATTGTCATTGATTGACAGAATCATGTCGGCTGATCGAAGTTGGATGTACCGACGTCTTGATCGTGGAGCTTTAACGAATGAGTTTCGATTAGGCGTAACGTACTTCCTAAATTTCGCCTATTCGAATCGGAATTTCGTTAGCATGGGTGATCAAATCCGATGTCCGTGCCACATTTGTTTAAATGGACGATTTTTGGATCGGGAGACTGTCACTCTGCATCTATATACCAAAGGATTTGCACCAAGATATTTTCTATGGACTTGTCACGGGGAGTCACGCGAAGTTGGGACGTCGAGCAATCCTGTCGTTCAGACATATGGTGAATCTTCCTCTGCTGGTGCTTCTTCATCCAGTCAATGTAATCCCTATAGAACTATGATACTTGATAGTCTTGGGGGTCAATTCCACCTGAATGATAATGTTGATCGGCCAGTTCTTCAGACATCAGTCCCACCAGATACTACAGCGGTTGATATCACAGAAGTAGGGGCTGCGGTAGAGATTGAATTACCGAATAAAGAAGCTGCAGAATTTTACGAGATGTTGAAAGCTGCCGATGAACCTTTGTATGAGAATTGTCCTAAATACACTAGGTTTTCAGCAATGACATAGCTCTTAAACATTAAGGCCGATTGTAATATCAGCGGAGTTGCGTATGATCGGATTACTGGATTGATTAATGGAATGCTGCCTACTGATAACAAGTTTGAGCCTACTTTTTATAAGACTAAAAAGCTAATGAGAAAATTGGGGCTTGGGTACGAAAAAATACACGCGTGCCAAAATAACTGCATTTTATATTATAAAGAAAATGTGCAGTTGGATAAATGCCCTGTATGTCAACACCCTCGTTACAAGGAGAAGAAATCGGTCCAACAGAAAAATATCCCGTTTAAGGTGCTTCAGTATTTTCCACTAACACCGAGGCTTCAAAGATTATTCATGTCGGAAAAGATAGCCCCCTACATGAGTTGGCATGCAAGAAGTCGTGATGATACAGTAATGACTCATCCATCTGACAGTGAAGCATGGAAACATTTGGATACATGTTATCCTTCATTTGCTAGGGATACTAGAAATATCAGATTGGGATTGTGCACAAATGATTTTAATCCGTTTGGACATTCTGCAACTCCTTATTCAGTTTGGCCAGTGCTGCTGACAGTTTATAATTTGCCACCGTCAATGTGCATGAAAGATGAATTTATTTATCTTTCGATGATTATTCCGGGTCCTAAGGGTCCGCGAAAAGAAATTGACATATTTCTCAGACCCTTGATAGATGAATTGAAAACATTGTGGACTGAGGGAGCTGTCACTTATGATTGTCATCGGAAGCAAAACTTCAATTTAAAGGCCGCGGTCTTGTGGACAATCAATGATTTCCCCGCGGACGGCATGTTGTCGGGTTGGAGCACTCACGGCCGACTCTCTTGCCCGTATTGTATGGAACACTCTAAATCAATCAGTCTTCAGAACGGACGAAAAATCTCATTCTTTGATTGTCATCGTCGATTCCTACCGGTTCATCACCAGTATCGAAGGAATCGTAATAAATTTACTAAGGGCAGAGTCGAAAGAGATGGGCCACCACCGATGTTGTCTGGTGAACAAATGTTAGCACGTGTTTCAGCACTTCCAGATATAGTATTTGGTCGCAATGAAAGAGTGTCAGATTTTAGCCAAACACACAACTGGGTGAAAAAAAGTATCTTTTGGGAATTGCCCTATTGGAGTTCATTATTGATTCGACATAATTTAGATGTCATGCACATTGAAAAAAATGTGTTTGATAATATTTTCAACACTGTGATGGATATTTCTGGAAAAACTAAAGATAATGTCAAAGCCCGACATGATCTGAAAATACTTTGTAAAAGACCAGAGTTGGAGTTACAAGAGATCAACGGACGATATCTGAAACCGAAGGCCCTATATGTGTTAAATAAACAACAGATCAAAGGTGTTTGTCAATGGGTAAAAGAACTCAGATTACCCGATGGATATGCTTCAAACTTATCTCGATGTGTGAACGTCGATGATTGCAAAATATCAGGGATGAAGAGCCATGATTGTCATGTATTCATGCAGAGATTACTTCCGATCGCATTTTGAGATCTTCTACCTGATAATATTTGGGGTCCGTTGACTGAATTAAGTATGTTTTTTAGAAGCATCTGTGCAAATGTCCTTCGAGTCGAAGATATGTCAACACTTGAAAATAATATTGTTGAAATCATATGCAAGCTGGAGCAGTTTTTCCCTCCTGCATTTTTTGACTCGATGGAGCATCTACCGATACACTTGGCATACGAGGCACGAGTTGGTGGCCCCGTTCAATATCGTTGGATGTACTTATTTGAAAGATACATGAATCGTCTGAAGAAAAAAGTAAAGAACACCGCAGCTGTTGAATGATCAATATCTGAATCGTATATCATCCAAGAAATTTCAACATTCTGCTCATTTTACTTTGAATCGACAGTACAGACAAGATTTGATCGTCTTCCACGTAACGACGACGGGGGTGTTCGACATTCAGATGGACGTTTAAATATATTTTGTCACTCTGGTCGTGCTTTTGGTTCTCGTCCATCTCGACACTTAAGCGATGAAGAGTATCATTTGGCACACTTGTATGTATTACTCAATTGTCCAGAGATTGAACAATTCATTGAAATATTTGACATTGAGATGGTGCAAAAATACTCTATTCACAACGATAAAGAATTGGAGAGATTACGGAATCGTGATTTCCCTACTTGGATTCAGACTTACAGCAAAGATCACAGAGCTGAAATAGATGAAAGAATATTTGAGTTTGTTAGTGGACCGTCGCGACTTGTGTCGTGCTATAGCGGATATTTTGTTAACGGGTATAAATTTCACACGGTTGAATATTCATTTGCAAAGAAGACGATGAATGCTGGGGTCTGCGTGAAAGGGACAACCTATGTTGAATGTGATATGGATTTTTATGGACTGGTGGAAGAAGTGATAGAGTTGCACTACTTCGGCTTGAAATCAGTGATCCTATTTAGATGTCATTGGTTCGATACAACAGAAAGGGGCATGAAAGTTCATCCAAAATACAAACTTGTTGAGGTTAATTACAAATCGAAATTGGCAGCAAATGAGCCTTTTATATTGGCATCACAAGCCGAACAAGTATATTACGCAAAGTATCCGGCTCGAAATAAAGATAGAGCGGATTGGCGTGTAGTCTGTAAGACAAAAGGTAGAGGAAAAAATGATCCGATAGTAGGAGAAAATGATCCTCCTGGTTTCTATCAAGAAGATGATCTTCCTGCTGTGGATCGTATTATTCCAATACTCGAGGATGTAGACACAACGTCAATTCAATTAGAAGTTGAATATGCTGATGATGACGATCATGAAATTGAGGAAGCTGGAGATGAAGAAGATGAAGAAGAGGAAGAATAGGAAGAAGAAGAAGAAGAATTCGAAGACTATTATTCAGATGATGAGGAATAATTGTAAAGTATATATTTTATTAAATATATCTCTACTATTTATACAATAATCTGATTATATGTATGTTCGACAGATATGTCTGGTCGTGGTTATCGACGCAGGAGAGCTTCGGAGTCTCCGATCGGTGAGACTCCAGCACTTACTCATGCTGTTGATCCTCCTGTTGCTGATCCTCATGAGGATGATACTGCCGAGACTAGTACATCCAAACGCAGGCGGCCACGCGGGCCGAACAGGTGGCAGCCTCCACTAGCCACAGAGTCACGTAGATTGATTAGCGTGATTGGGGAGCGGGAATATATCATGAATTATGAATCATTGCAAATTCATTATATCATAATATAATATTAAAATTTATTTTTGTTGTGCAGGTTCGAGCAAGAAGAAGTGCCGAGGAGCATTTCTTCTACTATTCGACGATACATGCACGGGGCATGGCCTACGTGGTCTCACGTGCCTAGCGAGCACGTCGACATGTTATGGCGCGAGTTTGAGGCACATATTATTATTATTTTTTACATGCATGATGATATATTAATATTGGTACTGATATTATTATTTTGCAGGCTCGCTATACATGGGCCGAGGACTAGAGGCCCTTCATTTACGCTGCCTGGGAGTCTATTTCCCGGGCAAGGTACAACGGGCAACTGGGGCAGGCTCGGTCCCAAGCGATGGCCCGAGCTGGGACCACTAACATCGCGGAGACTCGGGGATACGGCCCCGGTTGGATTACTCCGGATATATGGGACCAGCTCGTGGGGATATGGTCAACGGATCGATGGCAGGAGGTTTCTCGGAATGCGGCTAGAAATCGCATGTCGGGGGGAGCAGCGCGTCACACCGGCGGCTCTGTTGCATTTGCAGGGCACGCAAACCGTATGGTAAGTATATCTTTTAATTATATATTTTATTTGCTACTATGTGTACTAATTAATGTATTTGTTTTGTAAATATAGACGACAGTGTCGGATGACGGGAGTGTCCAGCGACCCTCCCCGATGGCGGTGTTTGAGCGGACTCACCGTCGAGCACATGGGACGGGGGAGTACATCGACAACCGCGCTGCATACATTATGGTAACTATATATTTGTTTAAATTATTCATTATATATTTATAATTTAAGTTTTATGATAAATATTAAACAATAAATCACTCTCGAGTAGGAGACCTACAGCCAGACGGTGGTGCAGCGCGGGGGTACCCCCGAGGACTTTGACGCAGCATCGTGGGTCGAGGCCGCAGGTGGCTGGGACCATGGCCGCGTATATGGCTTCGCAGATAGTGGTCATGCGCGAGCCGTGCTAGGGCCACTTGGGGCACCGACCCCTCCGGTCGCTGGTGAGCGGCCGTCCACCTCTAGATCCAGTTATGATCATAGTAGCAGAATAAGGACTCTAGAGGAGACGGTCGCGCGTCAGAGTCAGATGATGGAGGAGATGCATGCTATGCTACGCAACATGTCAGGTCATCTCGCAGCAGGCATCTCTTCGGCATCATCTAATCCATCGTCCTCGAGTCAGTCCACGCCGGTGTACACTCAAGCACTCCAGACCCCGCCATATGATCCAGACCATCCTCCATCGTGATCGTGAGATTTTTTGTTTGGATATTGAACTTGTTACTGAGATATTGAACTTGTTTAACTTATTTTGTTTGGATATTGAAACTTCAATTTTGCATTTGAATTATTTTTATACTATCGTGGATAATTATCAATATAAATATAATTGTTTTGATGTATATCTTGGTGTGTTTGTGATGTGTGAATAAATGTGTGTATGAGGGTATGGGTGTGTGAGTTATGTATCAGATAATGTATCAATGTATCAATGGAAATTAGAAATTGTAAATTTTTCTGCTTGCAGGTGAACATCATCTGCAACGGCTTTCCCACGACCATCCGTGGGAAAGCCGTTGCTAAAAGTGTATCGAAAGTCGTTGCTGATGACCTACAGCCACGGCTTAGCGACGGGGTTTTACTAACGGCGTTGCTACAGACTCGTGGCCGTTGCTATTAATTTTATCAGCAACGGCTGCGGGTCTGTGGCAAAACCGTCGCTGATAATATTTTTAGCGACGGCCCGAGCGGCCGTTGCTAATAATCTTTTGAGCGACGGCCCGAGCGGCCGTTGCTGATCCGTTGCTAAGTCATCAGCATCGCGACTTTCTATCACGGCGCTATTGCAACGGCTCGGCCGTTGCTGATGCTCTTCAGCAACGGCTCAGCAACGGCATCAGCCGTTGCTGATGCCCATTATTCTAGTAGTGCATTAAGCTCTTTCTTTGATTCGACCATCTTTGACTTGAGGCATTTGTTATAGTACCATCGGGCTTCTTTCTGGTCGACGTGTAGCACGCCTACTTTCGTTTTTGAGACATGAAACTTTAATGCTAGGTTGGGGGTAGATACGACATCTCCCATATTATTAAGGACGGTCGTCCTAAGATCATATAGTATAGGCGAGAGATGACAAGGTACTCTACATCAATTGTTTTGGCCTTTGGCTGAGAGTTGAATGTCGTCCTTAGCCATATGGCTCCGCGGACGTCAACTCTTTCTCATGAGAAGCCTACCAAGTCTCATTTGCATGGTGTGAGCGAGGCTTTTGTTAATTGCATTTTCTCAAAGGTGGAGTGGAAAAGGATGTCGGTCGAGCTGCCTTGGTCGACGAGAACCCTTTTGATGATGAAATTTCCTGCAATCACGGAGATTACGATCGGGTCGTGTAGGTTTTGATCAATTCCGTAAAAATTAAATTCATAGAACGATATTATCGGGGTTTTGGGGATAAGTCGGCGTGGGCGAGTGGCGCTATAGACTGCCATGATTGTCCGAAGAGACCTTTTTCTGGTCGAGCTCGACTCTTTGCCTCCTGCAAATCCCTACGAGAGTAGTCAATGACCCCTTAGGGCTCGTTAGCTTGGATGATTTCCCTACGAGAGTTCGGAGGTGTCCGGCTTCGTCGTCGAGGGTCGTGGCTCCTGCTCTGACCTCTCTCTTTCTGATGATGGACATATTTGTCTAGGTGTCCTGCAGAGACTAAATCTTTAAGTTGATCTTCGAGCACTACACAATCCTTGGTAATGTGTCCGTAAGTGTCATGGAATGTGCACTTCTTACTCATATCGGCGTTAGGCGATGGATTTTGTTTTTCCATGTTGGCGGTGTATCTGATAAGATTTAGGTGGCAGATGTTACGGAGGATGGTTTCCTTCTTAGTGTTGAAATAGGTGTCTTTCGAATCGGGCATTTGGGCGAGGTGGTGACCTTGGCCCCCTATCGTTACCCCGCTCGTGTCGGCTGCGGTCTTCACTTTTTTTAATCCCTTTTTGGACTCTTTGTCTTCGACAACGACCTTGATATTCTTCCAGTCGGTCTTCTTTGCTTCTCAAGGTTCTTCCATTTTTATGAAACTAGCGACTTTCTTCTGGAATTTAGCCATGTCTTTAGGCTCGGTCAGAGTGATCTGATAGGCAAAAATTCCTGGCTTTAGCTCAAGCTTGATGGAGAATTTAATTTGTGGGTCGATATTGAGAATTTCGACCGCTATGGCCTAAAACATGTTCAAGTATTCTCTTAGGGGCTCATATTGCCCCTGCCTAACATAGTGGAGGGCAGCCTCCGTCTTGTGATAGACCCGCGATGTAGTGAACCTGTTGACGAAGATGCAGGAGATGTTTTCGAAGAAATGAATAAACCCCGGCGGGAGGAAAGCAAACCACAACAAAACATTTTTTCCCAGGAAAGTTGGAAATGCTCTATAGAGTGCGAGGTCGGTTGCTCCGTGATAGAGCATCATGGTCCTAAACGTCGTCAGGTGTAGCGCGGGGTCACCCGTTCCATCGTAGGGTGTTAGGGTGGTATGTAACTTACTTATTGAAGGTCAATCCCAGCCTTCCGAGATTTTAAATCCTCGTCCTTTTTCGGGCAAGGGGTGCTGGAGACCTCATCGCAAAGGAAGAAAATTGGCCTCCGTCTATTTGAGTGATTGCTCCCCCCATGCTCTGAGCGACAATACTCGTGGTCAGTTAGGGGTTGTCCCTGGGACCATGTTAGCATCTCAACTTGGGTTGCTAAACGTTGGTTCTTTGCTTCCAAATTGTTTATCCGCTGCTGAGGCTCTTTAGGGGGAAGATGGGCTGGTACCAGAACATTGCTCCTCGTTGTTTCAGCGTCACTAGGCTGCGGTCGATCGTCGTCGTCAGGTCATTGTCGTTGGCGTGCGACGGCGACCGTTTGGCTTTGGATTCCAACCCTTGTGCGGGAGGTAAACTTTACTCGACCCCACGGTGGGCGCCAAATGTTCCTGCATGAGGATCAGAGTAATATGGTCTAGTTCGGTATCTCTCATAGTCAGGTTAAACGTTGGCAGGGGGAGGGGGGCTGCAAAAGATACTTCGACGCCCAAGTCATTGGGACTCCAAGATTGAGGTAATGAGATTGGAACTACGGTTACTTGAGGCGTGTCGTGTCTGTATTTATTACAGGTGGAGGTGATGACATCGTTCGGAGATGGCAGGTTTGTAATGGCGTATCCCTCTTGATAAGGAAGGATGTAAATATCCTTGTATAGCCGGGTGGGGTCCTCGGGTAGAGCCGTTTGGTCTGGCTCGGATCTGGTCCAGGGGCGTGGCCAAGTGAAGCTCCGTGGGCGGAGCCGTTTGGTTCGGCCTGAGACGAGTAATGGGACGCTTCTGGGTCTAATCCAACCGAGCCCAATAGTTCTAGTCCAGTCCACAAATAATTTAGCCTAACTTCTAATTTTACTAATTCTTAGAATTATTAGACAAATCACAAGTTTAATCTATTGGCTTTAGGTTTTCAACCTTCGTCTTAATCTCGGTTTTAATGATAACAAACATGGGACTAATGATTTCATTGAGAATATATTTCAGGTTCCATATCAATTAGCATTTGATGTCATCGATCAAAAATATCAGAAGAAATCAGAAATCGGAAGGACATTGATCGTCGCGCTCGGGTTCATCGCGAAATTTCTCGAAGAGCGACGCATGCACCAAAGACGTATTGGACGAGCTCAAAGATCACATGAAATCTCTCCAAGTTGATGGTCGTTGAAAGCCGAAACCCGAAAACAAAGCGCGGAAGAAAACCATGCTAAAAAATAAAATTCAACCTAAATTCGGTCGACCGGGCGGTCAACCAAACAGGGTAAGAAAAAGGCCAGTAGCCTTGTTGGTCGATTGATCCAACACTGCCGAAAATAGGCAATGGCTACATCGGTCGACCGACAGAGGCCTAAAAAGGGCAGTAGCCCTAGCGGTCGACCGAACTGGGTTTGCTGAAGACGCAAGATCACGTCGGTTGACCGACTGGTCGACCGAATGCGGGATCGAAGGATTTGCGTCTGGGCGGTCGACCCGTCGGTCGACCGACCACAGAGAGAAAGCAGCGATCGAATGACCGGTCGATTGATCGGTCGATCGACCAATCGACCGACGGTCTGCAACGGATAGAAAACTATCCATTGAGCTATCGTTTCTTGATGAGGGTATAAATATACCTCATATAACTTCTTTTAACTTTGTTCCCTTCATCTTACAAATTTTATTGAGCATTTAAGAAGGGATTTAAGCCTTCCTAACGATCAACTGCGTGCGCTCTGTTTCTTCCGCAGACGTCTTCTTCAAGCGCACAAGCTGGGCTCAACTCAGGTTTTGATCAAGCTCTATCTCTTGACGAGTTAAAGGAGCCAAAGGCTCGCAAAGGAGCATTAATCTTTGGTTTAATCTTTTAGCTCTTTTGATTGTATTTTAACTGTTTATTTGATTTGTGGGTTTGTAAGACCTAGGTTGTTAGGTCTTGTTGTGTGAAATGGTTATCTTGTTGTAAATGTGTAAAACCACTTGTGTAAACGTAGTGTTACTAGGATTAGTCGAGTTGTCCCTTAGGGTTGAGGTGGAAGAGTGCTCTCGATAAGAAGGCGAAGACTTTCGGATGTGGAAGTACCTTAGGTCGAGAGTGAGACTCTTCGAGTCAAAGTCATCTGTGTAAGGGGAATGAAAATTAATCTAGTAACACCTCAAGTTCCAAGGCAACCCTAAAACCTAGATAAATAAGTGGATTTATTCCTCTACAGCAAGGCAACCACTCAACTAAGACCTAAACCTTAGGTTTACCAAACAAACTTTAAGACAAAGTAAATAACAAACAAATTACGATTAAATAGAGCAATAAATTATACCAAATAATACTTAGCTTCGAATGAAGTCACATAGCTTCTCTTGATGTCTTTAGATGATGAAACACTCTAGAACAAGACTAGAATCAAGAATCAATGAGCTCAAGCTACGGTTTATGAAGAGATAGCTCAAGAAGGCTTAGACAATAATCAAAAGATGGAGCAATATGTTCTACAAGCTCAAAGGAAGGTAGGGAACCCAAATATATAGAGAAACAAAGGTGTAAACCTCGAGTTCAGCGGCATGGAACTGTTGGAAAATCTACCATTGGTGTCGCCAATCTATCGTTAGTCGATCGACCCTTCGACCGCATTGTATGCAATTTAAGCACGGGTTTAGGTTTCGGTTCGAGTTTTGGATTTTGAGTTTGGTTTTCTTCTTTGTGGGCATGCATACCAACATTTCTATAATCATTGTAGACTTGAAAATCTAGACACTAAATCTTATTTGTCTTCAAAGCATCAATTAACGTCCTTTGAGATTTTCTGATTTAATGTCGATTTTCCAATCGCAGATGTCAGCTACTCAACTTGAAATTTGAAATTATTTCCCACTTAAACATTAGTTCTGAGTTTGTTATAATCAAAACCAATATCGAGACCAAAGTTGAAAATCTTACACCAACATTTGGGGCCTTTCGGTGCCTATAGAACTTTGCCAATAGTGCTTAAGCAAGTTTTTCACAGTTGACTATCAACCCAAATACCAGGCTTGAATACTATTTCAGCAGTGAGCCCGTCAAGGTGGAGGAGAAGGCGCAACATATGATCGCATCATAGATATCACCCATGTCCATTCAGGATTTGTAAGCCTCAATATGGTCGATTGGATCTATAAACCCATCATAAGTCATCTTTAAAGGCCAAGAAGAATGGGGATGACCTCCGCTAGATTTTACTAGTGAAGGGGAACTTCTTCTGATGTTGCACCACCTTCTTTTCCGTAGTGGTCACTTGGGATCACCACACTAAGTCATCGGTGTTTGGCTGTCTGCCCTCAAGCGGGTATGGACCAATTGAGTGGTTAAATCCTCATGTCTGTTGGTGGCATGGGGTGTGAACCTAATCTTTGTTTGGAGGCAGAGTTTGACCGAATGCGGGCTTTTCCGACATGGATTTACATTGCGGAACCTTCCAACAACCCCAATAGCAAACCTCATCACGAGCACCCGTCCAATTGGCTTAGCCGATGTGAATGAATGAACTATTTGTGTTGATTGTGGTTGAGGGGCAATTTATTAGTTCAATTGGACGAGGAGTCATAGTGCAAATTAGTCCATGCAGGGCAATTTCAGCACCCTCTGGGTGATAAGCTGGGCTAACTTGAGCACAAGCCTGAGCACCAACCCATCGGCATGGATTAGTGGGGGTCGTCTTGACCCTCAAGCGGTCGATTATCTCGACAAAGTGGATTGAAGACTCCATTGATGTGTGATGTCATTCGATTAACCCAATGAGGTCAATTTGTAGTTTGCCCCATGAGTAGTAGACATAATTAATTAATTTTATATTTTCAAACATAAGGGTAATTAAAAAAATGGATTTCATATTCCCAAGTAATATGGTGTTGCACCTAATGTGGTAACTCAAACAATGAGTAGTTTTACAATAATATTATTAGGTATACCAAATATTGTAATATATATAAGATAGTAGAAAGCTTGCTTGAAATCTACCTCAACTCCCCAATGTAAACCTTTCAGACAATACTCAATCGACCAAGCATCCACAAGGATCAACCGATTGTGTAACAATTGGATTATAATTAGGGTTATTAGACGAAAATGACCTCAACTTTCGCAAATTTCTCAATTTTGGTCAATCCTTTGATTGATCTCAATTAAATATAATAACCTTAATATTGGTTCCAATAATAGTCTGTCGTCTACAAACCGTGAGTATGTCTGTTATTTCAATGACGCGGCGATTCAAAAATAATAAAATATAGACATTCGCCATGTCACCCGGATACACGTAGGATTACTTTTTAATTAGGTCCCATCTCTCTCTCTCTCTCTCTCTCTCTCTCTCTCTCTCTCTCTCTCTCTCTCTCTCTCTCTCTCTCTCTCTCTCTCTCTCATGGATATACGAGAGATGAGAGGCATCACCGCCGACGAGCTCGACGCGGCCAGTGGCCTCCGCGCTGAGTGTGTCTAACGAGGACCGCAACTCGTCGGGGCCTAGAACAACGCAGGTGATGTGGTCATTGGTCTGGGCAGCGGCTACGATCAAGGCGAGGGTGGCGGGACCGTAGCTACCGGCGACCAAAGCCAAGCAAGCCATTAATTGAAGCTCGAAGGTGATGATGATTTTGCTTCTGATTGGCACTCTACAGCAGCAGCGTGGCGTCGCCGCCGATGAGCTCAACGCGGCCGGCGGCCTCTGTGTGTGCCGAGCGCATCTAGCGAGGATCACATCTCGTTGGGCGCGTCCACCCAAGTCTTTGATCGACAACATCAAGCTTAAGTCGAGCTGCTCTTCGTGTGTTGGCATGGCGGAACTAATGACGACGTTGTCCTTGTTGCCGACAGTGTTACTGGAGAACGGGGTGCTCTCTTCCAGCTTCTCATCATGGTCGATCGATAGCGAGAGCTGACGCATCATCCAACCATGGTGTTGGAGGAGCCTCACAATGTTGTCAGTGCTATAAGCGTACGTGGAGGGCCTCAGCTGCTGCAACTTCCACTTGACGTTGATCTCGTCTTGCTTCATGTGTTCTACCGTCTCTAGGTTCTTCTTTAGATGCGTGTTCCAGTAGTTCTTAATGTCATTGTTTGTTCGTTGGGGACTTGGGGGAGATAAGGAGCTATGTATATATGTATATATATGAAGTAATGACATGTTGCCCAACAAAGATGGTGCAGATGGTGCAGATGGATGATGATTTCATCCTCATATGGAGTGAAGTTGTCGCGCTTGATCCCTAGCCTCAAATAGTTAGTCCATCTTAACGTACTGTAGCTCTTACTGCACCTCATCAACCATGCAGCATCATTTCGTCCTCATGTGGAGTGAAGTTGCTGCGATTGATCCCTGGCCTTAGCTCTTACTAGGGATGACAATATTACCCGTTTATGACGGGGTATGGGGGTAGTTTCCTACTCGCGGGGATTTCGCGGGTAATTTTTCTTACCCATTTATTATATGAGGCGAGTACGGGTATTATAGTACCCGTACCCACGGGTACTCGTTACCCGCAAAAATTAGTAAATTACAATATTACCCTCGGTACATATGCTAAAAAAATCCTAACCTAATTCAATACCCATATACTTTATGTTTTGAAACCTTATGATAATATTGTTATCAAAATATTGTGTGTTTATCAAAATAAAGTTGTTATCAAAATACTTGAAGAGTTAAAGTGTTATTACAATATTATAATTTATATATTTTTAAAGTGTCATTGGTACCCGCCAATACCCGTGGATATTCGCCCCCCCTGCGGGTAATTAAATGAGTATCCATTTTTTATACTCACGGTGAATAAACGGGCAGCGAGTACCCATTTATTTCGTAGGGCGGGTAGTGGGTAGGCACCCCCGTACTTGCCCCGCCGCGCCCCGTTGACATCCCTAGCTCTTACTGTACCTCATCAACATGCATCACATATACCTTTGCTTCATTAACAAATATTTAAAATGAACTATATAAACTTATTCTGCAAACAAATTATCTTAACAAAATTTGGAAGTTCAACAATCATATATGTTCCTATAAATACATCAGCATCTACTTCTTTCACTTCAAAATATATCTCCGGCCCCACTGCGGTTGCTAGCATCGTTCGGAGCCTCGACGAACTGCGGTCCTAGCTGGACGCGCTCAACGCGCACGGAGGTCACCGGCTGCGTCGAGCTCAGTGGCGGCGACACCACGCTACTGCAGAGCAAGGACGACGGGGAAGGCGACCGACAGAGTGGGGAGAAGGCACAAGGCGAGCCCAGGCGAGAGTGAGGCAACGGTGGCGGACGACACCCGCAACATGATGGCCCGAGGTAGCTCCGACTGCTTCGACGAGAGGCCACATTTGTTGTGCTGGCGGTGGTATGATGGCGGTGGTGGTGGTGCTCATGGGTGATCGTTTGGTGCCGACTGCAAGCCGCCTCACTTGTCTTCTTCCAAGAAGCTGCAAAAGGACCTTTTCCCATACAACTCCATTTCGCTAGTTGCAATCTCCATTAGAGGGGACATTTTGCGAAATTCGCAAAAATTGAGATCAATCAAAGGATTTGCAAAAATTGAGAAATTGGAGAAAATTAGGGTGATTTTCGTCTAATAACCATTATAATTAATGACTTTGTTCTTGCTCGATCACATCAATTGAAAAATACTATAAAAAGACTTTTGTTTTAAATTCTAAATTAAATGTACTAGATATATGAGATTTCATTAATATTTATTTGTACTTTAAGGGTCCATTCATTTCGCAAATTGTTTAGTACAAAAGTCAGTACAGTATAATGTTGTACATGACAACATAACAAATAATCTCATGTTCATTTAGCATGGTACTGAACATCAAATGTAGTATTGTCCTACGCATGTTTCATATTATCACAACACATGATAAATTTTTTTGATGAAAATACCCTTTATGACATTTCTTATTTGTTTCATTATACAAAGCATAATGGACAAGATCATATATTATTATAATAATAAAATATTCATTTTAATTAACATAAGAATTATAAATCCAATTAATAAATAGGTAAATGTGATAAAACATATTATATCATTAGAAAATAAGTAATAGTAAATAGATAAATGTGCTCCAATATTGATAAATATAATAAAAGAATCATTCATAACATCTTCTAAAATGTCAATCAAAACATAAGTCACTAATAATAGTTCACATAACAAAAACATAATAAAATGTCTATAGTCCCATAATATTCCTCAGAAACATCAACCTCTGATCATCTTCCATCTCCAAGAAATATTTTTCAAATTGTGGAGTATGTCGACATTACGATTTCGCTTGCGAGATGGACAAACAAATGCGCCTTCTGAAGGGCCAACAATATGGGATGTAGGGGACTTAGGTGGATATATTATCCTTCATTGCCTTTGATGTTAGGTTGGGTGTCATCAATTGCATCTGCTGCCGTCTCAGCCCATGACCAGTAGCACGATCCTTGCCGAAAATCCCCTGAAATCTTTCAAACTCCTTGAATTCCTTATTAGCATGATCCTCGGTCTTAAAGTGTTTCTGTTAAATATTAGAAATGACAAACGACATTATGGTATGTAAGTTTTTTAGCAAATAAATATATTATACATTACCTCTGGGTATTCGGCAAGAATATGATCATTATCCACAATGACACACTTCTTTATGTCATCCCACCCAAAATCACTGGTGGTCATCACATCCACCACTGTAAATAATTTTGAGGACCATCGTTTCATTTTTTTTGTCACTTGTTGAACCGTGAGAACAATTCATGGAAGTCGAATTTCATCATTTTATATGCTTCCGAATGAGTTCTAAATTTAAATGACTCATTCTCACCATTCATTCCTTCAACAACTAATTTTTCTAAAATAGTCAACAACATTTCATCCTCTTCTGTCGTTCAATTACACTTTTTTCTTTTTCATTTTGTGGCACAACTGTAGTTATATTTTCATTCTTCATACCTATATAGCAAAAACAAAAAATAACGCAAGTGTTAAAACAATACAATCATATCATATCCATAAACAATACGATCATATCATTTGCATAACTTGAATTTAGTACCATAGTCACATCAACTTATCTGTCAATCATGATATATTCGCAACTTTAATTAAAAATATATAGTATCAAAGTTACCATAACTTGAGATGAAAAACACGACAATAAAATATTCATCAAACATAAAAAGTACAGTATCATCATTTATTTCCAACACAGACAAAGTATCATAACTTAAGAATTCTACATCACAAACTAATAACTTCTACATCTTTGCCTTCACTCATCATACATTTGCACACCATAAGTTTAGATATTTTTAGTTGGTTTAGGCTAGGTAGATTAATCATGTCTGATGTTTAACAACTAGTAGAGCACCTATGGAGTCATTATGAATTAATAAAATATAGAAAATGTCATGCCCTAAATCCCAGGGTCACGTGACCAGCTAGAGTACGCATCCGTACTCCGAAGCCTACCAACATGCACATGTCAAATACGGAAATGAAACGAAACAACAATGCATATATCAAAAGAAAATGTCGAGACATCAAGTATGTGTGCTCAATCTAGGTTCTACAACCAACACATGATACATGATAAAATACATAAACATAAACTCTATACGATTCGACTACGACTCGGCGCGTCACAGGATCTACTACCTGAGCCTGCAACCCCCAACCACGCATTAGGATCTTCAATAAAGACATGAAAGAAAGTGGTGAGTTCAAACGAACTCAGTGAGTGGCTCGACCCCAAGCCCCCTCTAAGTCAATGCATATAATCATCTTAATAAGATTAGCACAAGTATAAATCTACAT
The DNA here is from genome assembly GCA_034359265.1 of Canna indica. Taxonomy (NCBI): domain Eukaryota; kingdom Viridiplantae; phylum Streptophyta; class Magnoliopsida; order Zingiberales; family Cannaceae; genus Canna; species Canna indica. The sequence goes on along the minus strand of CP136892.1, from coordinate 4,214,248 downwards.
GGTAATGTTCCATCATAATAGCACATGTAAATGTCCAACATTCACCTTTTACGCACTCGCGCAATATCCACACGGGCTACACTGGCCACATTGGCCATACTAGCCAAACATATTCATGAATATTACAATGAGCAATCACACGGGTAAGTCACTAGGATATCTACGTACCTAGTGAGCTTTCCGCCTTGGACCCTCTGAGCTAGGATGGTCAACTACCCCGGTAACCCCCTCTGGTTGAGAAAGTACATCCAACCAATGTCACTCCGGACCGGTCGTTTATGTGGCTCTTTGACGAGTTTCCTAGCTGGCCCATAATCCACTCGTTGAGTTGGGCATTAGCTCCACACGCTAATGCTCTTCTCGGCCCGACCATCTCCCAAACACGAGCACAATCACATCCATAACAATTTCAGTATACATGTGTACACACCATCAAAGTCCCTCGGGTGGTTAAGGTGTTTTGCCGACAAACCTGGGTACGCACATGTGCGCTCCAAACTTGGCCCTCTCTTGGGCCCTAAACTCTCGGCCATGCACACTACCACCCCAAACTAGAGGTGGCAAAATGGGCTCGCCCCGGCCCGCTAACTCTGTGGGTTAGAAATTCCCGGCCCAGCCCGGCCTGCGAGCCCGTTATCAACTAAAAACTTGTAAAAAAATTAATTTAAAATATTTTAGAGACTAAATAAGCACCAAACATGATATTTCACATGAAAAGCTCCATGAATTAACATCATCTTCAATTTTAAAGCACTAAACAAATAATAAACAGTTATCGTGTCGCGCTCGTGTTGTGCTATCGTGTCGTGCCCATTTCTGCCGCCCCTACCCCAAACCAACAAAATTCAACTCTAGGTGTGTTCATCGAGCAAAACATAAATTAGTTATCCAAATAAAGATTTCAACAACAAGGATTGCCAACAAGCTAAAAATTTCAGCATCTGACAACCCTTAACGATGGAAAATTTTAGCATTGATACACATGTCTCTAAATCAGAATCTTCATAGAATCAACATCTTATCCCCTAGTCCATTAATCTAGATTATAACTCAACCCCAAAGGTAAGTAAAACAATGATATTTCAGTGAAGGAAAAAGGTCTACACCGCTGAAAATTTCAACAACATAAGGTCCTAACCTAAGCCGAAATTTCAACATCACTCATAATCAAATAAACCCAAATTTTTGCACCTCTATCACCTAACCCCTTAGGTCTTACAAGACTACAATTTCAACATCTAAAACTTAAATCAAATTTACATTTCAACATCAAACAGTAGCTACCGAATTATACAATTAAACACATGAACATTATCACCACTAATCTAACATTTAGCATAACATTTTAGCGATACTACTGTACAAAAAGTAAGGAACGTCAACTTCACTATCATGCAATATTAACCAATGATTTCAACATAATATTATGTAACAAGATTCAAGTATATCAACCTCTACGTTACGCCGCAAGAGCAGAGAAATTTCATCATCTCTAAGACATACAATTAACCCATAATTTTTCATCTTCATACCCCACACCAAATCCAGAATTTTAAGGCTAATAAGGTTGTTTAGGGGGCTGCCCTAAACCGATACTTTCAAAAGGAACAACCACGTCGAGGGATACAAGAACTCGGTGCAAAAATAGGGAATTCGAGCTTCCTTGCAACCATTCAACAAGGTCACTATTTTAAAAATACCCAACCAGCTCTAGGGTACTAGGGTTGTTGTAGGGCTGTCGACCCCCCCCTTCTCTACCAAGGGGTACTACTTCCCTTCCAAACCATACCAATACAGCTAGAATCAAATACAATTTCGTGTAGAGAAGAGAAATTTCAGTAAGACCTCTTTATCCCCATGCTCAACCGACCCTAAAGATCTAGGGCTTGCCCTAGGGCTGCCGCACCTACACCTCTACGAAGGGAATATCAATTCCCTTCCAAAATAATACCAAACAGGAAGAAATCAATCGCAAAATCACATCAGAAAAGAAATTTTTAGCATGATTCCTCAACAAGAAGGTTCGGCCAGTACATGGGGAAATCCTATAAGTAAATGTTCAAACCACTCACATGGAGAATGAATCAAGGACGAAGGAGAATTCCAAATCCTCATGGCGATTGATTTCTGGCGACGACCCGAATCCGGTCACCAAGAAAGTTGTGTGCCTCCTCCCCCCTCACTCGCCTAGGGATGCGTGCGGCTCTCCATGGAGTCGTACGGTCCTAGGTATATTATAATATTTTGGGAAAATGCCTTCTTTGGTCCCTCAACTATAGCATATTTTTCACTTTGGTCCCTCAACCAAAAATTCGATCACTTGAATCCTCAAATTTATTCACCATTATCACTTAAATCTTCATTGTCGACTCTCGTTATAATGTCGTTTAAATTATCCAATGTGTCAAGGTTATGTGTATTAAAACATTATTGCATTTTTAGTTGAGGGACCAAAGTGAAAAATGTGCGATAGTTGGGGGACTAAATAAGACTTTTTTCCTTAAAGCTATTTTATGTTTGTCACACCCCAACTAAGGGTAGTGTGATCGGCTAGGGCCTACATCCTACCATGTAGCCTACTATCTACACTAACATCAAGAAAATCAAGACATATTGACTGAAAGAAAACTCGACATACTTTATAAAAGTTTGCAAGTCACAATATATAAGTTTTTCAAAATAAATAGAAACATCAACATCAAATCCGGATAGTCAAATATCAAGTTTTACAATTCCTTTCAATTACAACCGTCAGTTCAGAAACAAAACCAACATAACTAGGCACTAGTCTAAGACTCATGGACGCCGCTACGAGGTATGGCACCGTCTCCGCCCTCCAGCTGCACCATGTCGACACCAAGCTACTGCTCATGCTCTGCGGAAATAGAAATAAATTGAGTCCACTTGGGACTCAATGAGTGGCTCAAATGAACCTCTACATAAGCCTCGGTCATGCATATATATCATATAAGATAATAAATGAATGTACATGGAGGTAAAATTTATTTCTAATGCGACTACAGACCCTCAACGGATCCATCAACATCAATTGTACATGATAACCTGCTACCTCGGCTTATCAAGCCTTCGACATCCAGCCTTCAGGCCTTCTCATCGAATCATATCCCGGCTACCGCAGTCCCTACCATATCAGGTAGTATCATACTGGCCACCGGCCACATCATCTCAAGATGCAAGCAAACAATCCCGGGCCGTCGACTATGATGGTCCACTAGTCTTCGGACACCGTATGGGGTAAGGATAGCTAGTCCCACCCAACTGGGGTCTGGCACCTAGCGGGCCCGTTGGCGCACCTCTAGACCCAACTGGTCGAGCTGAGCATTGGTCATCTCCGACCTCCTCGCCCCTCGGCGGACCATCTCAAGCACATTACACAATCAATATCCTAGGGTTTCCATATATACACACATCGGGCCTTTGCCCGTATCTGGCCTATGTCCGGCTATCGGGTCAACAGTTTATGCCACCCTTTCAATATATATGCACGTACGAGCTCTAAGTTTCCAAAAGTATACAAACAGACATAGAAGTGTTATCGTCTCATAACTAAGTTTTCATAAATGTGCTATGATCATCTAGTGACGCCTTACATGTTACCTATCCTCCTACACTGTCTTAGGTGAGAATTTTCATGAATCGACCTTGGAATACCATCCGAGAACATTTAGGGCAGCATATATAATCCAAAGAAAAATGTGCAAATATTGTAACATTCATCATATATGACCATAATATTTATACATAACAATTCTTATATTACCTTAGGAATATTAGCACAATAAGGAGCAGCTATCTAGCATGGCAAGGTAGGTAATGAATTTAAATAACATGTATAAAATACAAACATGGTAACAATGTCAACATCCAAAGTTTAAAGATCTAATGCTAAGTATGGTTACAAAACTAGCATTTCTACAATTCAAAATCAATTAAGCTACTTGCTAAGTTTGGTGTTCTTCCTAAGTATTGTCATATCTTTATGTGTGATCCTTAAAATTATGAAATTTCCATCTAAAGCAAGTCTCTCCTCCTCTCCCTAACCTTGGCAGAACCATGAGCAAGGAGGACCTTGCTCGGCCAAGGTCCTTGGGGTAGGAAAAGAGGGAGGAGACTCTAGCTATACCTTTACCTCTTCAATTCCGCATATAATTTAAATACCAATGAACTACTTAATCTTTCCCTCACCCTTGGTCGAACCCTCTTCATGAGTTGTAGGGTTCATTCGGCCACTTCAAGGGACTTTAGAGAGGTCACACTTCATAACACGCGAGATGTTCAAAGGAACTACATCAAGACAGTGATATAAGGTCATCTAAGGGCCTTCTTGCCGTCAAGGGAATCGGGAAAATTTTTGGCATGACCTTTCTCTTTTTCCCATGACTCGGCAGCCCCAAGAACATGCAAATCAACGATTAAAACAATGAGATTCGACAAGAAACTTCATAAAATAGTGAACACATGTCATTGAAATCATGGATCGTCGAAAAAATCGCGAGAACTCAACCTATCATCTAGGGTTCGGCCACCCGCCTCCCCCAAACCTTTTAAACATTAACCACTCACCTAGATCGCCAAGAAACAAGGATCGGATGACGACGACTTGAGATTTTCCGGAGACGATGCGAGTTTCGGATCGATCCAAGCCCCCAATCCTCCTTCTTGCTCCTTCTCCTCTTCTCCCTTGCGGCCTTGTGCGACTCAATGGGTGAGTCGCACGACTGCCATAAGGGGGATTTTATCCCCTCAACCATCTTTCCAAAGATGGCCTCAAGGCTCACTTAAGTCATACCCGAAACTCGACCTAAACCCAAACTCGACTTGGGTTCCGACTCAACCCATAACATGACTCGAGTTAACTTAATTTAAGGTATGATTTAATAAAATGAAAGTTAATTATCCAAATAGACTTCATGGTCCATTTGCCGAGTCATACCTTTTCACTCGAGGCGATCCTGAGGCTCGACTCGACTACCCCCGGGTTCGACGCGTTGTACCAAAACAGATTTTTATATTAGGAAACTTTTCCGGGTCTTACAATATTCCATTCAAAATTTAACGGTGTTTAACGATTGGTTGACGACAGGGACTAAAATGCTAACGATTGAAATTTTTCGGACTTAAGTGACCGAATTTTTAGTTTAGGGACCAAAGTGAAAAATATGCAATAGTTGATGGACTAAATAAGGCCTTTTCCCAAATTTATTTTATTTTATTTTTCAAAAGTACAAGTTTACCCCTAAGGCTTAAGTGAACTCATTTACCCACTTAGACTTGTCCAAATCAAATTTTGATCGAACCTCCGGACTCGACTCGAACTCCACTCTAGCCCAATCTTCTAAGTCAACATAATTAAAATAATTTTCCTTGCGCATAAATGTCATACCTCTAATCGCACCCTCCGGTAATTCACTCGACCCGCTCCAACGCACATTCGAGGATACATACACATTTCTTATCAATTGGTTTACCAAATTTCCCACCTTTAAACTTCACGAGTTCTACATTGCTGGAAAGAGCTATGCTGGTACATATGTGAACAACTCTAAATGTTTCTTTTGTGTATGATTTTCCAATTAGTATTATAGTACAAAAACTATATTAAATAATGTAATAATGTTTTCTTTTTTATATAATAGGACATTACCTACCACAACTAGCAAGTCTCGTCCATGAAAAGAACAACGTAGCAACAAAGAACTCCTATATCAATTTTAAAGGTCTTATGGCAAGACATTAGATGGAAGGGTAAAACTTAATTAACTACTTGATAGTGTAGAAGTAGAAAGATTTACCCGAGAGATTAATAGGATGGTTTGTTTGACTAATTATTTTAGTTATTGGTTTGTTTGTAATCTTTTGTAGATAGGCAATCATTTGCTTGATCTAGTGGTTGCAATATCCTAGATATTATTTTTGATTTCTGTTAATTATTTTGTGTTCCTAGCCTACTAACCTAGCGGGCTAGTTCGAGCTCGAGCCGAGTCAACTCGTGGTCCGGTGCGAGCTTGAGAGCTCGGGTAAGTTGATCCGTGGATTTTATATTATATGTGCTCAATTTATTAACAAACACTTATTACTCTAAATTGGAGTAATAGAAAAATGGGCATGGTGTTCTGTCCCGAGACATTACTCTTATCCTGTCAATGGTATATTTTTGCAAATGAACACTGGACAACTAGTGTTGTCCAGTGTTGTACCTTAAAACTATGTGAAACGAACAAACCCTATAAGTATAACTTCATGCAATAAGTTATTTACTATGTCAACCAAACGAGACCTATTATATGTTTATTTGACTTGCTAAGAAAAATTAACAATATTTCAATTTTCAAAATTAAGTATTTACTTAGTAAGAAATTTTTAGTAATATATGCATCCATCCTTATTACTAAGCTATTCTACAAGGAGCTTATAGGACCATCTTGTTTATTTAAAGGACAAACTCATAGATACAATCATACATAGATTACCAAAAGTAAGCTTGATGAACTAGTGCATAATGGACTTTTACAAGTACAACAACATTTATCTCTTAGATTAGGCATTTCAAAATTATAATCATACTCAACATCCATTTTTCAAAATTATAATCAGACGTAGGTTTGCTCTGTATCTGTACTCTCCTACCCTCTTAACCCCCAACTCGTATTGCTCATTTCTTATTAATAATACAAGTTTTTTTTGCTAAAAAAAGTATTTTGTTTAAATTTATCGTGTCACTTGATCC